>JANFCV010000047.1:0-600000 GCA_024500475.1 Phthorimaea operculella
TGTAGGTATGCCAATTTTGCTAGACTTACAGTATGAGGTGTAACTAAATATAGTTGTACTTACAGATGCTTCATTTTGTATCACGTCGGCCTTAAGGTTTACCTTATTTATTTAAAATTAAGTATTTTTTGGTCAATATTAAAGTTGCATTGGCAGTCAGTCACAAGCTTGTAGCCATTTTTCTCTAGCGCTTTCGTATTAATTTGTGCAAATCAGGTAAACGTTATGGTAGATATGATCTCATTTTCTTATAAAATAACTCGTAAAAAATGAGAATGGTGTAAAACTACATCTAACACACAAATTGTTTTGGTAAAAATAAAATTAAACAAAATTAAAGCGTTGACTAGTACGCGTCGTAATTAAAGCATTAGGTTTCCGAACCTCCCCCCTCCCCCCTACCTCCCATCATCCCTTACACGCTATTGACCTCTAGATTGCACATCCGCTCATTTCTCACTTTATCTATATTTACAAAATATGTTTGAAAAATATTATTTATAATTCGCAAACATTATTATTTATATTCTCAAGCCGTGGCCCCATCGCCACCTCACCAGGATTCATGCTTTTACACGAAATCATACGTTTTATACGAACGAAATCCTATTTTAAATAAAACATACCAATTCGAGATTTATTTGGCCTCATCGATTTTTAACAATCTTCGACTAATTATTTGGCAACAATGACTAAAACATATTTACATTACTATACATAACATGTAAACAAATAAAAATGCATGAATCCGACCGCGTTGTACTAATTTCATTCATTAAGTAGCTAAGTTAGTCTATAGCCTAGTTTAGTTTTGTAGACCGAAATGTGACTATTTACAATGATTTTCGTTTTAAATCTATTTTGGCTAAATGTCACTACTAAGTCCTTAACCTAAAAATTGTGCCGTATCTTGAAAATGTAGATTATAAATATACTTAAACAAATAAATATAAACAAAATTTACAGAACTCTATCTACAACTTAAACCAAAATTATTCTTATAATTATTTTGTACAGTTCAATACAATAAATACAATACAATATAGTAATCAGTTACCTGAACAAAAAGCTTAACGAATTTATAATTAAATGAACTATTAAAGTATGCACTGAGTGAGCCAGCCTTTTGCGAATTTTATAGGAAGGTAATTTTATATTTACAAAATCACCAATTAAGAACCATGTCCCTGGTTGAGATTGAGATACACAGTTACAATTCAGTACTGATATTTTCAATGCCCTACTTCTTAATTTTCAAGGCAACATCGAGTAAATGAACGACTCTACTTTTTACGAAACATAAAAAAATCATTGACCATCACATAGCAGTAACTTATTAACAGGAATTACCTATATGATTTCTTTTTTGTAAATAAATGGCTACTGATATTTGTCAAAAAGTTACAAAATAAATTTTATTCCATGGGCAGATTAACTAAAATATAGAGGAGATTTAAAACATACAAATTCCTGTGCACCTACTGACTAGTGACTACAGTGTAGTTTTTAAGCAGAAAGCTGGCTGCACCCAGCTGTCGGCAGCGGACTTCGCCGCAGCGAGGATACTAACATTAAACACAGAATATTGATTATTTGCAAGGCACATTCTCTTAAAAATCCTGAATTTCAATTTTCATGTACATGTTCGATGCTCCAAATACATCAAAACGTTGCGCGAGAACATAACGATGATATTATGAAGCGACTTCTAATCTGTAATGATATGTATATAATCAATTATATACCCTGTGTCTCGAAAAATATATATGAAGTCATCGTATTGTGTATAAGGAACGCAAACGGTTTCGATATACATTATCTACACTAAATACTAATTGCGATTTGACTCGAGAGGGAGTGTTAAAAGAATGAGATCGAAACGAGATCTTTATTGCTGAGGATTGTGCCGCGCGGTGGCGGCGTGGTGGCTGCATCACGACGGCGCGGCGGCGGCGGCGGCGCGGGGCGCTCAGTACCCGTAGCCGGCGCCCGGGTACAGCAGGGCGGCGCCCCCGCCCGCCGGTCAGTGTTGCGCCGCGAACTTCATACGTTTCTGTTTTTGCCTTTGGTTGCAGAACCATACTCGTACCACGTTCTTTTTGAGGTCCAGCTTCTCCGCGATGGCGGCGATCTTCTCGCCGGAGGGCCGCGGCTGCACCGCGAAGTACGCCTCCAGGCTGCGCTTCTCGGGCGCGGCTATGGAGGTGCGCTTGCGCTTCTTCTCGCCCGCGGGGAGCACGCTCGGCGCGTCGGGATCCCGTCGCTTGTTCTTCGCCTGCGCCTCCGCCTCCTCGAGCCACGCCTGCAGGATCGGTTTGAGCGCGATCATGTTGTTGTGACTGAGCGTGAGCGACTCGAACCGGCATATCGTGGACTGGCTGAGCGCGCCGACGCCGGGTAGCTTGAGGTTGGCGAGCGCCTTGCCGACGTCGGCCTGCGTGACGCCGAGCTTGATGCGGCGCTGCTTGAACCGCTCGGCGAAGGCCTCCAGCTCGCGCGGGTCGGTGTCGGTGTCGGGGTGCAGCGCGGCGGCGGGGTGCGCGAGGTGCGCGGGCGGGCCGTGCGCCAGCGCGCCCGCGTGGTGGTGGTGGTTCATCACGTGGTTCATGCCGTAGCCGTGCAGCTGGTGGTGCGGCGGCGCCGACTCGCCCATCGGCGCCAGCGTCGTCATCGACGACGACGTCAGCGGGTCGAGCATGTCGAGGCCTTCCATTCCGTGGTGACCCATCTGCGAAAAGAACGGCTTTGTAACTCGTTTTCATACTACTGTCCAATTCACAACAATTAAGAGGATTAGAAGAGAATGCATCGGGGAGAAGTCGTTATTATTTCCCGGCGAATTAACTTCTGTATTCATGTTAAATCGGACGTTTCATTGTGTGCTCGCGAACAATGCCGGGGCCGGGGGACGATATGGCAACATAAACAATCGTCTTTGTGCAGATTTGCACTCATAGGTACTTTATGAGAGCAAACACTTGTTTTTTAGCGGAGGGTGTGTGGATTGGGCGGGAGTGTTCTGCCAATATGCGGCCTTTGTCGCGCAAATGGATGTTTCGAGTGGGCGCGAGTAGAGCGCGGTGCAGCGGCAGCCGGCACACAGCACAGCAAGCGACCTAGCTTGTTGCAGAAATGCCATAAAAAGAGTAAAAATCTCGAGCGAGTATTCATCAGAAACGAGTCCGTTTGTAGGTCGAAAGCTATCTCTTTTGAATAATTCGGCGCTCTTTTAGTCAGCGGATAATCCGAGAGTGCTCAACTACTTATATTTGACACCGCTATGCTATTAAAAGCTGTGAAGCATTTTATTTACAGCTGGAGCTCGATTTCCCTCTGAATTATAAACGAAGTTTAGACTGAACTGAATGTAACTTAATTTGCACTTTGTCAGGTGGACCACCGACATCCACAGGCCAAAATAAGTGTGGATTCTAGTCACATTTACACTGGTTCACCCTAATGAATCCATACTATTAAGGAATTATAAATAAGGAATTTGTTTGTATTTGATTGAGCATTGTTTGTCCTTCTTTCCCTTCACAACAGAGAGATTTTCAGTTATGATTTTTAATTCGTAGTTAGTTACCTAGGGTTCTGGAGAAATAGACATATTTCACTGGGTGGAAAGCGAAATTAATATCAACGTGACTGTAAAACATTCTGTGAATAGTGTGAATACCTAAATGCCATTTTATTCTTATTTTTCTATTTTATTAACTGCAATCTCCAGAATCAAGTTTTCATACTAACGTATTGCCCTGTTCTCTTACCAAATAAAATAATGCATGTAGAGCTAGATGCTTGTTTTACCTTTTGTATGAAAATAGGTAAAACAGGCATCATTTGGGTATCTTCTAAAGTATCTACATAAATTGATTGGATCGCAGATTGTTTATATATGACGTTATCAAGACATTCGGCGGTATCTTAGTTATTGTTGTCACATTTCTGCACGAATATACGAATAAGCAAGTGAAGAAGAATACCATTATCACTGTTTTCTCCATCTGCAAACAGACGTTTGTCTATCTTTCTTGCATTATTTTATCATACGTACCTAATACACGTATGCCTATATCCCTTGTGTGGTAGGCAAAGCGTAAACGGATGTAAAAAACGACCATTTAGGTACACCTTAGTGATAGGTTGTCAGCCAATCGACTAAAATTGCAATAAACATAATCAACAACACTCAAATCATCACATAAGAGGAGACGCTACAGCCAGCACCACAAGGCAAATCTTCCCATATTTTTTGTAATAGGTATTTTGACTAAAATTCAATTCAAAAGAACAGTGCTTTTTGGCTAGGCCGACATGTTATGTATTAGTTTCAAATAAAGCTTGTTTTATTTCGCGCGCTACGGGCAAGCTCTGCTGTAGCCAGTATAAACAGTAGGTATATGTTCGTGTAAGTGTTTTCTCGTTGCACCTGTAATTGTGATGTAGTGCCCCCCAGCGGCTCGGGGCCTCACGCCACCGCCCCGGGGCCCTCACGCCACCTCGCAAGACGGACGCCCGGCTAAAAGAATTGCCGACTTCTTTGCCGGCACTAAACAACACATAAATCTAGCGGGGCACTTGAAATAATGAGATTAATGTTGCTTTTGGTCAACGGTGAAACATTTACTTTTGGACGTAAGCTCCACAGACGTGAGACGTAAGATGGCATCTGACAAACAAGTGATCGTCGGAGACGTGAGACGTGCGACATCGCGACGCTCGAACCGATTCCATGTAAAATGAATGAAACAGAAGGAACAAAGCTACACACACCGATAACGGCTGATGATCGCTTGTCTGATAGATCTCATGTTGCGCGTCTGTTCTGTGGAGCTCTCCCTTTAGCCATCACTGGCTTCTGATTGTTTTTATTTTACTTTATTGCAAATAGGTACGCAAACTTTCTTTAAATCTTACATTACAATGAGCTTAAATATCGTAAACATGAAGCTCTGATTTGTAAGACAACTGTACGATTAGGTTATATGTGTATTAAAATCAATACTTTTTGGAAGCTATTAGAAGTTAAGCATGGAAGTTAAGGTGATAAATGCATAGTTGATGCATAAAAATTGTAAACTGTAATTTCCGATGAGAAACATTTACTTATAAATACTTTGTTATCATTATTTCTAATTACCTACTTAAAATAAGATGAAGCGTTTTCGTAAAGTTCTTTTGTAGATGCCGTGTATAGGCGTGTGATGCCGACTTAGAATAGCATTAACCCAATTCTACCCAAGCTTGGTGAGTATGGCAATACCCCCGATAGGGGGAGGCCTATGTCTAGCAGTGGCCTGTTGTAGCTCTTATGGTTATGGTTGTTGTAGATAAAATATGTCTCATAGGTGGCGTAATCGAATAATAAAGTAAAGCTACTGGTCAGGTGCATGCTAACAAGTATCGTATAGATCCCGGCGACGTGGGGAATGCGCCACCCTTTGCTTAGGGCTCCTGTCCGGGCTTAGGGCTCCACATGCCGACTGCCACTATACAATCATAGGGATTCACCCCACATATTACATTCGTGTCATTTTCGAGTACTAGTGTTGTGACATTATCATTATCGACTTTAGTAGGCGGTTTAAAAAACTGCCATCAAGACTTGGTATTTCACACGAAAAAAAGAGTTATCGGCATATCCAAAAATTGCTAGAGAAGCTGAGAAGTCCCGATTTGTAGGAAATAAAATGATGTCCTGATTTATGAGAAATAGACTTTTTACAGACTACCAGCACAGACCAGATAGTCGTATAAAAGATACCGATTCCTCAGTATCAAGTAGGGTTCCCGTTCGTACCCTTTGGTTACGGACCCCTACTAGGTTCGCACTTTGGACAGTATTGCATATAATGCCGAACGTTTTTGCTCGTTACACTTTTTCATTGATAGTGATTATTTCGGTAGTTATTTTATTACATGTTAAGTGTCTGTTATAGCCGTCGACACGTCCATGAAAGGTTATTTTTGACAATCATCACCAGTTTGCAGCAAAAAACCTCGAATAATACCAAATTTTCTCAAAAAATATTATAAAAACATCATTAGCATCAGTTCATTGCATTGGAAATATATGAATAACATAATTATACCTAACTTTGTGCCTATTATGCCTCTTTTTAGAGCATATTTGCCTGCCTACTCTGGTATAGCATTATGCTATACGATCCGATATCTAATAATGATTAAGTATCGGAATGAGCGTTGATTTTTTTATACAAGGCATAAATGAATTCTTTAGTACCCACCCAGGATTGGGGTGATACTGTTTTGAGCACATGGTTTTAGTACCTAGTATTGTAATTATTTCACTGGCTTTTTATCGATATACTTATCTATACCATATTTTTAACCCCATCACTAAATTGCAAGTGGATATTAAATAAATTATATTCCGTTAATAGTGATTTGTATCACAACGTTATGATTTGAACAAGTGGCCAAATTTACTGTGGGGTGTGAGGGTGCGGGCCACTAAACTAGCGGTAACCTCATTTTTGAAAGATTTTGTTTATCTCGTCCCCGTGTGGTGCCAGCTTACGTGAAAGGCGACTAATAGGCTCGAGGGTTTCATATGTGTTACAATCTTAAGCCAACAAGCTGACGACCTATCACTATTGTGGTACATAAAAATTCTGAAACGGTCCCCAATAATTCGTCAGTTAATGGTCTGCCAACCTCGCAAGAGAATCAGGCGTGATGTGTGGGTGTGTGTGGTGTTGAACTCGCTACGTACCTAATTTTAAAACCACTTATTATGTATTCAGATCTTAAAATATCTACGTATTTAGATTTTATGTCTTGATCGTATTCAATCTACTGTTTCTTTTCCCTTGAAATGTAACATCATTTTTATTTATAAGTTATATTTGCTAACGTTTTTCAATAAATGCCTGCTTGCCGGTAAAAACACTTTACAAACGGAAACTTTTTAACTTAATGATACCCTCGGTTTCTGTGGCCCCACACTGATTGCACCCCAGCAAATGCGACAACAATACAGTGCTCGCAATTTGATGGGCCATGAATTATTGCTGCTCACCGCGTCATTACTTGTATTTACCTATTACATACAAACATATGAAATTCGGTCTGCGCATAATTCGATCGACTCGGTCGCGGAATTTTTTAGCGGTTTTGATATTTAGAGATTTGGGAACTATGAATATTACGAGCAAGCTTCACAGAATAGACGCGCGACGCGACGCGCAACATGACATCTGTCAGACAAGCGAGCCTCAGCCGTCATCAATGCGACGTGCATGTCACGTGTGTAGTTTGTCTCTTCTAGGTATTTCATTTATTTAAATGGAAACGGTTGTCGCACATCACACGTCTCCTCTGTGGAGCTTGCGCCTAAGAAATTTTCTGCTGAACAAAGCTTCGCATTTGTTAATTTGTTCCTTCCTAGATCTATAAAAATGCATTTAAGTGTGACTCAAAATAGTAAAAACGGGGTTGTTCACGCGATATGATTTTTGTTTGTATTTTCCGATATTCCAACCCAGTTAAAATATGTATTTTGTGTCAGTATGTGTGACGGCGAAAGAGACAGTCTAAAAATGCATTTCTTTTGCTTACCTATCGTAATCAATCAAAAACTGGATAGGTAGTTAGAACAGAATGCTTTTTGGCCTAATTATTTAAAGGTCAAAAAGGTATAATAACGCTTTTTTTGTGAGTGTCTTTTGACCTTTACGTTCAAGCTAATTTACACTGGTTTATCATACGAATACTAAGATAAAACAGTATAATTTGATCCTTTAAATACCTAGGTAGGTAGATTTGCTGGCGATAGTACAGGCAATAATAGTGATTGAGTGATTGATAACTTTGTTTCAGCTAACTTTCATTGACGGGTTAAAGTCGAGATTTGATGGAAGTGATAAAGATATCTACCAAATTTTTTCGTACCATAAAGAATACTACTGAATAAAATAAAAATAACTGGCATTCCATAACACCCTATTCCCTCGCAGAAATGATAGGGGTGTTGGTAACGCTATAAACATCACCGCGGCTGATTTTGAACAACATTCAACTGCTATAAAACTAAACAACCCATTGCCGATGTAGTCACTCGTCCCCTGTGGCGCGAGTGGCAATTGCTACGGAAATTATAGACACATACTCCGCTGGGGCTGGCATGAAACAGTTGACACACGCAAATAAAACTCGCATCCACCTACTATACTAGGGTAGGGCTGGTTGGTATGAAACCCTTGACGACTTGACTGAAATAAAAGCCATATTATTTAAACCTGTACGTGGTTTCGCGGCATGCTGAACGCTACAAATTATAATTCGGTTCAGCTTACAGAGGGATCACTCTACCGTATTTAGGATTTTCGCGATTGTGACTTATTACATAGCTAGGGTTGCTACTGTCAAAATCTCAACGTATAAGAATATCAATACAGCCAAATTTGATGCAAGAACGTCATATGATTCTAAGCCAATTTTAATCCAAGAAATATGACGTTCGTGGCAACCATCTTCTTAGTTACCTTGAGTTCCTCTGTTTTTTCCAGTTAAAGTCAGTAAGCGTCAAAATATTGTATAAAGTAGGTACTGAGTGAACCCTCTGTAAAGGCGCCCTGCGACCCGTTTACTTAATTTGTGTTTGAGTTTCGATTCCGCTACCCACATACCCTTCCGGATACTGCTGTAGATTGAATAGGGCTAAAAATAGGCACCTACTTTTTTCTAGGACTGGCATGACAGATTTGATTCATAATATGTGTTGACTTACCTAAAATAAACGAGGATTTGCTTCATGAAACGATTGAATCTACCAATTTTATAAATCAATGAAATTAGTAGCATCAACTAAACCGAACATATAGTGCTTAACTCATTTATTAAGTCAAGGAAAGTTATGTGTGAATAGATGTGCTGTGAAAATGATTTGCGTATAGAGCATTTGTGGGATAACGCGCGTGAAGGGTAAAAGTGTTGGCATTTATTTCCGAGATAATTGCATTTTAAAAAATTGGGGTGTTCAGAGTTAAAAGTGATGTTGTTTTTGGTAGTCACTACAATAGAAAGACTATGCTAGAATCCGAAATCGTTCATAAGATAAGTCTATATCAGCCTAACGGATCTCCGAGATATTTGCTTCATTGTGAAGTCGAGTTTTTCTGAGTTACAACTTTGAAGGTCTGTAAAATATGTTGCAGAAATATATTGTTTTTTTTTGTCAGTATGATAAAAGGACTTCTGTGGATTCCGATACTGATTTTAACTCAATACCCCACTGATGATCCCTTTTTGCGCGGAAGCCCTTTTTATCCAAAAACATTCTAAAATACGCTTCCTGAGTTGAAACCCAACTATTTACATTGTACATACTTGTGTAGCTAGATTTTATATTTAAGAAGTTAGAATAACTTTATTAGCAACGACGAAGTAAAAATAACTTTATTCACGACGACGATGATAAAATTTCAAAATAATAATATATTTTTTACTGAGCGGCGCTAATGTCGCTAACGTTGAACCTTAAACTGTAAATGAAAAATGAAATGATGTCTTACCTGAATGAAAAGTAGTTACATATATGGGTGCTTCTTCGGAGCCTAAATTTTCGTTGTCCGGGAACAAAACACACCTTTTTTTAAAAAACTTAGGTATAGCTTATTTTTTTATAAATAGTTCATACTTGTATCTAACTGGGACACAATGAAACTTTTGTGTGATAATTAAACAACACCCTTAAAAAAATATTCAAACTGCTGAAATCTGATTCCCGCAACGTGTCCGCGCCCCAAAATTTGATACAAAACGGTTTATATGTTTTTTACTGTATGATTTATCTACATAAACTATTTATTTTTTACATAACAGATGTTCAATGATACGGGAAAAAAATATTTCAAACGTGTAATTAAAGTTCATTTTGTTTTGTAAATCATTTTAAAAATGTCCGGTACCTAGAACTGATTCCCGTGTAACGCCATTAAACTGCATAAAACTTCCTATGTAATCACCCTGAAGGTGTGGTCTACCCACCATAGTTATCCCCTAGGAGTGCTCCAAGTGCCATGGGAAGCAGACCGTGCCACTCGTGCAGCATCACCCCACTACGAGGCCAAGAAACTGATTCCCGTGCATTTGGTTACACTTAAAATTGATTCCCGTTTGTCGATTTTAAATTAAAATATAAGTCATAAACTGGAACCATTGTACTTAATATAAAGCTCTTTAGGTTTACTACCATATATGTTAATACTATTGTATGAGACGCAACAAGTTTGAGGTAATCTCAATTTTTCGTTTTTTTTCTGACTTCCGTCACACTGATTCCCGTGGACTTCTTGACACGGGAATCAGTGATTTGTACTTCAGAGGGCACGCAAAACCTTGAATTCTAGTTGTGGTGTATGATTTCTTACACGGCGGTCGTTACACAACCATGTTAGAGCCCTACTAGTAGTTTTATGTGTAGGTATTTTTCAAGTTACCTACCTATTTACTTACCTTTACCTAAGTACTTAGCTGGTTACCTACCTGCCTACTAACTTACCTCTCTACCTGCCTACTGCTTAACTACCTACTTTATGACATTACTTACCTATAGAAATTATAATATAACATTAAAAAGGTATTTTACATGCTAGGTACATTTTACGACTGCGAAAGAGACATTATGCGTCTGAATGCTACCTACCTAAGTACTTATCAACCTACTTTCATGCCTACCTGCTTATCTAGCTACCTACGTACGTTTCTGTAATGATAATATCATATAACTTGAATAAGGACATTATGCAGAGAAACATTTTGCTACAGCGACATTCTGCGCTGGAGACATTATGTGCTTGAACCAGAACACCGTAGTAATCTAGCGGTGACATTAAAAAGCAATAAATAAGTAGAAAAATAAACATTTTTTAAGTTTATTAATGGTTTGTCATATTGAATAGTCAAATTTCTGATTCCCGTATTCCTAAATCTGATTCCCGTAGCCAGTAAATTTTATAATGTCAATATTTCGAAAATCTTTAATTTGAAATGAGTGCCTATGTCAAATATACCTTTGTTTCGTACTATAATTTGACATCCAGTGTAACATTACATCAAAAATTGAAAAATGAAAACGACTACGGGAATCAGCCGAAGAACGCGATTTCGAATAACCACCCATATTGAAAACGTAATTTTAATGTTGACCGAATTTGCCTACACTTTATGCAGAATAGAAGCACCTTAAGTGAACCTACAGTATCTCCCGCTAACTTACATACTATTCAAAAAGTAAGGTGCCGTTTTTTCAGATTGTCACGTTTTACAGCAAAAGTTAATACTGTTTTAGATGCAGCAACATTTACTGTATCGTGCAACATGTTTCTAGACTGAGCGGGAACACCATGATCTTTACAACATAACTTTATCATGCTTGTCGGTATAAATGACAAAAAATAGAATCCGAAACCTTAAAAATGGAATTCACTACTTGACTGGGTCGTAAATAAAATACAAAAGTTATATACAGGGTGTTAGGGAAGGTGTAACGAAAACTTTGCAGGCGTACCCAGATCATGGTGGGAAACAAAAAAAAAAAACCGGTCTCCCATACAAAGTCAGTCAGATGATCGTGAATTTTGTATGGGAGGTCGGAAATTCTTTTTCGTTTCCCACCATTGGCTCCGTAGTAAAAGTTGTTCAGTTTGATGGTCTGGTCATGCCTGCAAAGTTTTCGTGAAACCGTCCCTAACACCCCGCATTTAAAACAAGTGTCCAAAAATACTGCAGACTTCGTACATCGTTTGCCAAAATATTAAATGTTAGAATTTATAAACACCAAAATTAAGTAAAAGTTATTGTTTTGACTCCATTCAAAATATTGAATCCGCTACTTGACTGACAGTGAAATACTTTTTAAGACGACCGAAAACGATATTTTGTATGAAGTTATAGAAATATGTCGTCATAATTCAATATTTTGGACGGAGTCAAAACAAAATCTTTTATAAAATTTTGTTGTTTATAAATTATAACTTTTATTATTTTAGCAAACGATGAATGAAGTCTATAATTTTTAGACACTGTTTTTAAGCATGCATCTTTTGTATTTTATTTATGACCCTGTCAAGTAGCGAATTGTGACGTCATATTTCTATAATTTCATACAAAATATAATTTTCAGTCGTTTTATAAAGTAGCTCGTTTGACCTATCAGTCAAGTAGCGGATTGTTCATGAGTTAGCGTGAGAGAAAGAAAGAAACAAGAAAGACAAGAAACGCCTAAATGAGTGTACACTACATTGTCCTCTTTACTAAAAATGCTCATATGTCATATTCCCCAGGGATCGGCTATGTCGCCCCTCACAGCGCAGTATACTTACAGTTAGTTCAAGTTTTCTGTTTGTCTGTTTTTTATTTACCAGATAATAAAAGGGGAAACCTACCATTCGAAACAAAGACGGTAGTTTTATTTTATTGTACAATTCTAGGTTGAATTTAGCACCTGTCCCCTGAATGGTTTCTTTTTTATGCATTACCTTATGTAAATACGTGCCTAGGCGCCTTTGTGCCCAAATTAAGCAACACCTAATATTTGCTAGACCCTGTTATTTATCATAACTAGAGTTTTGTTTTCCGGTATACATGTGCTCTATTTATTTATTTACCAGATCACTATTTATTTTTGTATTTAACTTTAGCGCGTTAGATTTACCGTGCCACACATAGGTAGTAGATAGATATTAGTAAGTAATTAAGCGCTTTTCATATGCACACATGATTTTCCAGTGTTTTTTTTGCTGGATGCCATGTGGTGCCGGCTTAGAATAGAATCACCCCATATCGTTTCCGTAGGTATCGTTAGAAGCGACTAAGAGATTTGAGAGTTGATGCGTAATGCAATTTTAGGCGACAAGCTGTCATTATGGCGATACACAGTTTGATGTAAATGACATTTTTTACAGCCAATTACGCTAATGACTATACTGCAAGGCGTAATATAATATGTATGTATGTAGTTCCTAGTCGTTTGTATTGTGGGTGTCACGAATCTCAATCCGATGCGTAAGCGATAGTTGTACAGTAGGTAATTAATTATTACCTGGCAATGCATCTCAATGCGATATCAATCCGATAAGAGTAATAGGGTAGCAGAAGGGCGCCGGGGGCCAAAATGCAACCCTAACTTAACCCACTTACGAAATTATTATCTACACCATATATCGCATACGACACAAATAAAAATTATCATAATTCTCTTTCGCATATTGCCTATCTTGTAATCTACTGAGTGTATCAATGCGAGATTGATCTGAGTGTGTCACCCCCCTCCGTGACGTCATCAAACACCAATGTTCTTAGTTTGGCGATCAAAAACATGATCTAATTGAATATAATCCCTGAAGATCCATTTGGAGCCTCAGGATGGGGGTTTAAGCCATAAACTAGGGGTGTGCCATGCTGTTTTAAAACTATCGAAATTGTAGTCGGTAATGTCGATTCTAGCTCTCACACTATATCACCTCATTTATATTTAATTTTCTTTTATCATAGGTACGCAAAGTACAATAGGTAGAGCATACCTTACACAATATTTGTAAGGTATTATGTAATACTTTATGTGAACTGTTGTTGTAACTATTATGTGTATTTTGTTTAAGTATTATGTTATGTTTATTAAATGAAAGAGTCAAAGTGAAAAGAAAATCATAACAAGTGAAAACAAAATTAAAATTTTGAAAATACCCACGTCAGTTTGCTGCAGCTACTTAGCTAAGAACATTCTCCAGTCCAATCTTCATCTACTACTGAAAACCGCTACAAAATCAGACCAGTGGTTTTTGAAATAATTGGTAGCATTGGTTTGAACAAACAAATGTTTACCGCAGCGCCCCCTGGGAAGTTGTTCGCGTAATACCTATTTAAAAACATGCACCAATAAACTAAAAAACCATCACTGAAACCCGCATCAAAATCCGACCAGTGGTTTTGGAGATAATTGGAAACATAGGTTTGCACATACAAACAGACATTCTCTCACCCCAAACGCATATACCGTCTCCGTTCCGTCGTGGGTAAAATGATGCTCAGGAGATTCATTATGATATACCGTATAGGTACCCTATGTACCTATTTATGCCTATAAATGATTTGCTGGAGACATATCTATTAACTACCTCACAAAACAAGTAAATATTACGAAATATATGACTTAAATAAAAACTAATAATTATGTGTACTTACCTAGTTATAAAGTCGTTTTTAGACCACCCAAAATTATAGGTACTATCATTCTAAATCCGTAAACCACTTTATCGATATTTTTATCTCACGCCTAGAAATATCGGCATGGGCCCATATTGGGTCCCGATTACAGATTGCTCACATGTGACCCCAAACAGGTCCGTAAAGTACGCATTACGAACCGCGGGACGGGGCCCCACACTCCCGGGCCCCTGCAGAGGGGGCCCAGAAATTAGATAGTAAAGGTTTTCCTTGTGACAAGGAGATTGTGACCTTGTAAGGGGATTTATAATAACAAAAAATGTTACAGCATTTTTTCGGTTGCGAAATCGATTTATTTTTAAAATAGGATAACAAGAATAAATTATTAATAACCAGTTACAAGAATATAAATACTTCTCATCAGAAAATCCGAGACACTTTCGTTTTTATTTTTATACAAAACACGAAATGTATAAAAAAGAAATTTTAATTTGGACGTTTTGCAAACTTTATACCTAATACTATCTATTTAATAACATCAGACATTTATTCCTAAAAAAACAGATTTGTCGGATAAATCTGTACAAAACAATATTGCAAGGTGTCTCGATTTTTTTATGAGAAGTATAGTAGGCCAATTCCTAGTCTGTCTAATATTTTGGTAAAAATATACATACATACATGTATACCGTGCACTATTTAATTATACTCACATACCTATATCACGCATATATCTCTTGCGGGGTAAACGGCGTAAAAAGGGCTATTTAAGACCACTTCTAAAAAAACATTGAAAGTCATTCAGGAGGTATCATTATAGAAACAGGTTGTCAGCCTGTCGCCTAAAATTGCAAAAAAATATTGATAAAAATATGAGTTCGCTTATTTTTATGGCGTATTAATCATTGTGTAGGTACTGCCTTTTTACGTTGAGCTGGTGAAACAATAAAGTAGATATTTATATTTGCAATTTGCCAACTGTTTCGGTTTTTATTTGAATTCTTAATCAAATACTACTACTAGCGCGTAGCAAATACACCCTACCGTTATCAGAACCCCAGAATAACTCTGGGTCCCGCGGGGCTTACCTTACATGGAGGTAGGGTTCCTGTGTGTACACGACTTAAAGATTTTTACCCGACTGCCTCAGAAGGAGAGTTATGTTTTTCGAGAGTATGTATGTAGGTATGTATGTGGATAAGAAAAATCTTTTTCACGGGCTACAGCCAAAACGGATAGTTGGATTTTGATATATGAGGTGTCGTTAGATTCGTCTCAGCAGCGCGAGTGACACAGGCTTTATAAATAAATTTATAGAATCAAGATGGCGGATTTTTACAGCAAAATACTACTTTAAAATTACCGCAGTCGGGGTTTTTGTTTTTTAACACATCTACTTGTTACTCAACTTGTGCTAGGGTTACGTCGCGATCTTCGTGATTTAGATCAGATATTCCTTGTTTGATGATTCTTTCACCTCTTTTGCAATGCTGATAAAAGTATCTATAAGATGGTGCGTTTCAAATGATTATTAACTATTTATGGGAGTTAGGCCTGGTTCGTCACAGTACCGGTTCGCCACACATAAACGCCTGAAGAAATTAATATGAAAATCGACAGCTGCTTTGATTCGATTTAACTAATTACATGTTCAAATAAAAAGCATTGCTAAGCATTAAAAAACAGTAATTAAATTGAATAGGTAAGTCAATGGGATATTATAATAAACAGCTTGATGTGCATATTTCCCCAGGTGAGCTTACTTAACGATATATTTTTTAAGTTTTAATTCTTTTCCTAAGATTTTTCAGTGCTTAAATTCGGACAACAACATGTAGGGTTCCTGTGTGTACACGACTCAACATGTGCTAAGGTTACGTCACGATCTTCGCGATTTAGATCAGATATTCCTTGTTTAATTATTGTATTTGCAAAGCTGATAAAAGTATCTATAGAATGAAATTTTACTAGTGACCGATAGCGAAAACTCAGAACCAGCTGGTGACAAGGAACAATTTTCCACAATGAAACATAGGCCGAAATAAGAAAAAAAATATTGGACACCCATACAAAATAGCTGATCAGCTGATTGAAGTTACTATTGGAGGTAATTTTTTTTTTCGTATTTCGACCTAAGTATGTTCCTTAGGGAAAGTTGTTCCTTATCACTAGCCGATTCTGTGTTTTCGCTATCGGTCACTAGTAAAATTTCACCCTATATCTTATAAATGCAGGTTTGTTCGGACCATAGTTGTATGGTTTTACGGATCTAAAAGATAGTGCATTTCAAATGATCATTAACTATTTATGGGAGTTAGGCCCGGTTTGCCACAGTACCGGTTCGCCACACATAAAAAACGTACACGTGAAGAAATTACAATACAAAATCTGCAACTGCTATACCTAATTTCAATACGTACACGTGAAGAAATAGAAATAAAAATCTCAATTTGAACATATAGGTAGGTATACAGGGTGTTAGGGACGGTGTACCGAAAACTTTGCAGGCATGATCAGACCATCAAACTGAACAACTTTTACTTTGGAGCCAATGGTGGGAAACGAAAAAAAATTTCCGACCTCCCATACAAAATTCACGATCAGCTGACTGACTTTGTATGGGAGGTCGGATATTTTTTTTCGTTTCCCAACATTTGCTCCATGGTAAAAGTTGTTCAGTTTCATGGTCTGAGCACGCCTGCAAAGTTTTCGTTACACCGTCCCTAACACCCCGTATACCTAATTTCAATTTGAATGAATTATATGTTCAAATAAAAATCATTAAAAAAGTTCAATGGGATATTATAATGAAACCGGCTTGATGTGCGTTATTGTGCACATTTCCCTAGATGGACGTGATTTCTTATCGATGCAGGCATCTTTTTAAGTATATACCGGGAGTAACGGAAAGGGTATAAGAAGCCGAAAGGAGGTCAAGGTACTCATGAAACTGAACCGAAATATGAAAAAAAATGTGGCCCTCCCATAGTAAATCCATATTGTATGGGAGGTCTAAATTTTTTTTTCATATTTCGAACCATGTTCCAAAGTTGTTCAGTTTCATGAGTACCTTGACCTCCTTTCGGCTTGTTATACCCTTTCTGTTACTCCCTGTATAGTTTGCCTAGAAGGGAGTTTTTAATTACTTACGTATTATACGTATTAAACTTACGTATTTTCAAAGTTTTTAATATTATAGAATTTTAGTAATAACTTATGCTTTATGTTGATACCAACAAATTATTATTGTTTACGCTAAGTACATATACGTAACTATGTAAGCCTGAATTTTATAAATACTAATACGCTCTTATGAACCGGGACACACAAATTAAATTTCGTTCTGTTATCGAGTGTAACAAACCGGGGCTCCTTTATCAAACATTAATATAGACAAAAAACATGTAGTATCCGGTCTGTGGCAAAACGGGCTTACATCATTTATGGGAACGATGGCGCGGATCGGGCCGATCTACTCAATCTACGAGACATTTACGAGCCGCGCTCATGTTTGTCGCGATACAACACCAATTCGATCATCATCGTCATCTTTCTGCCCTTATCCCAATTACTTGGGGTCACCGCAACACGTTTTGTTGGAACACTAAATCATGTTGCAAAAGGATTTGGTTTCATTTTATGACCCGGCTACCTGCCTGACGTCAACCCTCTTTGGTAATGCTTTCGTAGGTGGTATTACCGCCACCATATGGTTGACCATAGTCAGCAGATATTGTAGCCATGGTCAAAAACTCTACGTCGCCTCTTACGAAACACCCTGAGTAGAATAGGGGTGGCAGAATTCTTAGCCGCTACCATTCGACTCGATCATGTTACTGTTTTATCTGCCGTATGGGTTTGAGCATCTTCACGATGATATGATGACGTATCGGGACCGTGGCAATACGGGCTCATATTATTTATGGGAACGTAGGCGCGGATCGGGCCCATCTACTCAATCCACGAGACGTTTACGAGTCGCGCTCATGTTTATCGCGATACAACTCCAACTCGATCATGTTACATTTATCTGCCGTATGGATTTGTGCATTTGAACGATGATATAATGACGTATCGGGACCGTGGCAAAACGGGCTCATACCTATCATTTATGGGAGGTCGCATATTAGAAAAATCTAAACTTGAGTGGTCAAAATTTAAAATAACTGCGGACGAAATATCAAATTTTAATATAGCAATGGTCATTTGATCAAAAATTAAACTAGCTAAAAACTGTAATATCAAGATTTAACTTGTTTAATATACTATTAGCCAAATCGTTCAAATGCCAAAACATCATAGGCTAAATAACTTATGAATAAACAATTTTTACCTAAACTCTATTTTCAAAATAATTTTCTTCTTACGTAGGCACGGATCGGGCCCATCTACTCAATCTACGAGACGTTTATGACCCGCGCCACTATTTATTTCGATACAACTCCAAATCGACCATGTAACATTTATCTGACATATTTTAGCATCTGCGATGATATGATGACGTGTCAGGACCGTGGCAAAACGAGCTCACATCATTTATGGGAACGTAGGCGTGGATCGGGCCCATCTACTCAATCTACGAGACATTTACGAGCCGCGCTCATGTTTATCGCGATACAACTCCAACTCAATCATGTTACATCTATCTGAAGTATGGATTTGAGCATCTGCACGATGATATGATTTGTTTAGGCGGGTATCACATGTAAAGTCCGTTGCTGCGCTATTTTAGCGCTGCGAAGCACATGCGTCAGGAAAATGCGTATTACATTATTTTTAAACAAATTAGGTTTTGTAGGAGGAACGCTGCTGTCCATTCCCTGGATGAACCCGTAATCGCCTTTCAATACACCTATGGTAAGAAATGTGGTGCAACATCACTCGGTCACGGTTTTAATGCAATGATTTTGCTGTATTTTGGAGATCAAGGTCATGTGAACTAAATACTGCAATTGGCATTACTTTACATTTGTAATCTATTATGCATGAGCCGTAAGGCGAGGATCAGATTAGACGTAAGTACATTTCTGTGATATTTTTATCGCATCCGTGAGGCATGTGTTAGGAAAACGCAAATTTCCACATTACTCCCATACAAAACGGTTTGACAGACGCATCCGTCGATGCAGCGAAAAAAGTAGAAATTCGCATTTCCCTAAATTCCCACTAGTTACGCATGCGATAAAAAAAATGCAGCTAAGGACATCAAATGTGAACCGCTTAAATGAGGTTCTAACAATACGTTTCTTCGGCGGAGGTTTCGAATGAAAATTGAACTTTAATTAACACTCAAACGAAAGCCATTAGCCTAACTTTATTAACATTCGAACTCGTTTTCTGAATCGTAGAAATTAGTACCTGTAGTAAGTTAATAGGTATCTTACCTATCTGGGGTTTGATTATTTTATAAAATTGAATTTATGAATTCAAATGTTCACCGCACCGCATGATTTTCCGACGTTTTTCCGGATTCGGGTTTTTGACTAGATACGTTAACGAAATCCCATAATTATAAAGAAGATTCAAGTCGTATGGATACAAGCTGGATACAAGTAGTAGGTACAATGTTGGCAAAATATCGCAGTTTGTCATTTTATATGATGAATAGCCTACTAAAGTTCAAAAATATCTTTCAAGGTAGGCAAGTAGTAAACTTTTCAGACAGCTCTCTCATTGCAACTTTGCGCTACTTTTCGGAGTTCGGCCCTATTAATAATTTAACTACCTATGAAGTTTTAGAAACTCTGTAATTTGAGGAACAAAAGTGAATGGCGCAAGAGTATTGCGGCTTAAGACGTTTGATTATAATGTGGAGAAAATACTCATTACCTTTTAATGTTAAGTAGTTTTGGAACAAATTTTCGACCTCCTTCATCATTTTACAAAAAAATAAGGTAAAGAATCTCTGCAGCTCATGTCTAAGGCGATTGAAGTACAATTTTTCGTTTGTATGACATGACGTTACGCCTTAAATAATTGATTATAACGGTATTAAAGTTTTTCAGCGTGCCGAAGTTGAATTATTCATACAAATCGAAAAACCCTTGACTAAACGATTGTTGATAGATTAGATTAGGAAATACCTACGTGCTTTATACCTAAGATGAGCACTTATAAAAAGGTACCAATATGTTGCCAGAAACCAAACAAAGTGTTCAAAACATACTAGGTACGACAAAAATGCTCAAAACTGTGAAAACCCACTCCAAATAAAAAAGCCATCAATCCATTGAGTGTACCTGATGCGGCCGTGAATTATGTGGAGGGGGCCCCCCGACGCCGTGGTGGTAGACCATGTCATGCTTGAGCTGCGGCAGTGGGGGCCCTGGCTGGGGGCCCGACTGGTGTTTGCTGATGTCCACCGCCGCCAGGGCCTCCGCCCTGCTCAGTAGACCGTCGTTCAGCCCACTGAAGATGTCGCCCTGGACATTGCGAGAGGAACTATAAGTTGCGTTACATCATTTTACACAAATTAATGAATACACAGACACAGACACATACATACAGGCTAGGAATTTCGGTATTGCAATGCTTTGCCTCATTGTTTATCTATTGCGTAGCTAAGTTTACCTTAGCGATGCAACGGTACAACGAAAATGTTGCATAAACAATACCTATCCTGTTATTTGAAAATTATTATAATAAGAAGATAAGAGACGACTTTTTTAACTTTGGAACACCTTTTGTTTGTAAATAATAGGTAAATAGGTCATGTAAAATGGTGAAGTAAAAAGTTTTGTTTTATATTTTGTGACCAGTAATGTCCGCTAAACTATAGTTAAATATAGTCCGACAAAAACAAAGAGTAATAAGTGAGTAATATCCTTTTTTTTTGTATTTCAACCCTAAGAACCTCTGAAATCCGATAAAAAAATACAATAGAAAATTGAGCAATGTAAGTAAATACGCCGACTAATTTGGAAGACGCAATGTTGGCTACATGAAATAGTAATGGCGACCCAACCGGCGGGCCGCGGACACGATTTTTCCTGGATTACTTTAAATTATTTATGAGGGACTCCGACCTCGTGTTGCTCTAACTGGTTCTGCGGGCCTTGCCCACTACAAACAGCTTGCTGGGTTTCCGGATGTGGCATACCTACCTTGTTTCCTATACATCCTAACCTATAATATATTCAAATAAAAGAAGAAATAATAAGTGAAGGATTGATTCTTCTGATTTATATTTAACTTATTTCAAGCAACGAAAAAAAAGCGGAATTTCAAGAGAGGTACAGTTAACAAAATTGATGCTTGACAGGACCCTCATGGCATAATAAGTTTAAATTAAGTGTCAAAACAAAGTTCTCTCATTTATCAAGTATTCTGCATTTACGACATTTTGAATCTCTACTACTACTACTACTAAAGTGGGTGGTTCACGATTTGATTTTGTTGACTTTACAAGCAATCTAAAGAAATTTTGTGCACATAAAGCTTGCAAGCATAAAAGCCTACCACTCTGGCCAATCCGAAACTTTAGAACATAAAACAACATATCCGAAAAGCTCACATCCGGGTGGCGTCCCGACTACCCGGCGGCGTCGGTGGCGGTGGCGGTGGCGATGGCGGCAACCCCACCCGGGTAGCAGCAACCCCGCCCGGGTAGCAGCCGACAGATGCGGGAAACGCGGCCGGACTAGCAAGCAGGCAGTTTGCACCAAACCGCTTTAAAACCGATAGTTTCTCTTCTCGATTTACTGCCCGGAGCGAGGGTAGGTATCTACCCACACGGTTAAGCCGCAGCCGGGTATGTGCACTGCCACTCTTTGGAGCCGTATTGCCGGTTTATTGATTTGAAAAACTGACGTGACTGAACAGATGTCTTACGGCGAAGCTATTCTATAACATTTGGTGTAGAAACTCTTAACATTTGGACTTCAGCGAGTTTCGGAAACCGAAGAAATTTTGTTCACTATACAGACTCAGTAACATTGAGCTTGCTTTTACTACGAAAAAATATCTTTCGAGAAATATAATTGATTGCCTACCTATAAACCGAATAAAAATATTTGTAAGTAAGCTTAAAACGCCAGACAAACTTATCCTAAAATAATATTGGCGAGTGATTTTAATACCTATAATTTTCAGTCACAGTGTTAGTAAAACAAGTAATAATAATAATATAAGTAATAATCGAAACTTTTGAAAAGCGATATACAACGTGTAAGTTGGTTATTTAAAGTTATTTAAGCCAGAAAGGGTCGCGTCATTAAAAGTTCATAATAAATTTAAGGGCAGTGCGAATCAATCGGTGCTACATTAAGGGCGTCGCGTCACCCTTGTGACAGTGTGACGTCAGAGTGTCGTGCCTCTTGATCATTCATTTAAAAAAACGTGAATAATTTATGAATCAGCTCGATCCTCCGCCGACGCAGCGGCGGCACGACGTCACCGCCCGAGCTCATCCGATTGTTGCGAGTTCTGGCAAACCTATTAAGTCGATGCATAGAGTCATTCGGGGTAAAAGTGCGCAGCGGGTAAAACTGCGCACCGTCGATAATACGGAATAGGGCGCAGGGACAGGGACGCTGATTTGCTGGGAACACGTGTACCTGAACCGCCATTTTAGGTCCAGACACTCTATGCAGTGCGGGTCGATTTCCTACCTATTAGAACCAAAAATACCAAAACGTGGTTAAATTCGGACTTTATTCAGTGCAAGGAAAAGTTTGTGGGAGTGTGGATTATGATCATGAAGAGCTTGCTTCTACTTTTTTATTTTCTATACTTATTGAAGTTCTTTTTCAGTAACAACATTTCAACCGTGCCTCTAAAGTGTCAAAGTTACGATGAATTGTTTTGAGTACTCATTAAATGGGGTAAAACTGCGGGGGTAATAGTGCGCATATGATATATGTGGCTAGATGTGCGCAGTTTTACCCCACTATAGTGATATTTAAAAACGCATTTCTGTACAGAAATACCTATATTATATTAGATCTTTCTTTTTTTATTGTTTTAGACTATAAAATGCCTCGTAATGATAAAATATAAACATCCGATAAGACCTTAATTATTGTGAAACCCTTGTGCGCAATTTTACCCAACACACCGCGTAGTTTTACCCGCATCACGGGGAAGAAGTGCGCACTCTGACTTAGTCACTGTTTTTTTTTAAATATGAAAAACCGCAGATTACATCGCAAGTTGTTTGTTTGTATTTGAGAGTCCATTAACCAAGATTTAAGACAGCACATACGATGTGTTTTAAATCGCAGTAGTTTGGGAGTTATGAAGTGAAATATCCAAAAGTGCGCAATTTTACCCCGAATGACTCTATCTGAATAAAAATAATTACACGTCTTGCCGCTATAAATACACCTATTTATTTCTATTCAGTTCAGTATAATTATATGGACGATAGAACTAGCACTGTGGACTACGATAGAGTGACTTGAAGTGATGGTAGTTTTGATTCCACCCAGTTTCGATTCCACCTGCTCCGACTTAAATATGGGAAAACTGTTGTGATATGAAGATTATTATTTAATCGAACAATCTTCAAACACTTAAGCTACCATCATTCACGCTGAGGGTCGTAACATAATCTTTTTAATCGCAAAAAGAGCAATTCAAATGATTAAACATCTCCCCGGAACAGTGTCAAAATACAGCGCGGGTCAAATTGACCGTGAGAAGTGCGAGGTTGCCGCCAGCGCCCCCTCTCGGCTCGTGTTGCACTTGTGTGTACCTAAGTGAATTGTAATTGTAAAACAATCTCCTTTATGATCTGTGAAATTATGATGCGAATGCGACCCGCCGCCGCGCGCCGGTTGGGACTCCCTGGATTATTGATATTTATATTTGGCGTCACTTGTGATTGTGACAGGGGTGACAGACATATTGGGATTAATATTTTTATTTCATTGTATTTGATGAAGTCGCAATGTCATAAAGAATTATTTTAAAAATATATGACAGGTATAAGGACATGATCCTGCGCAGTGTGCAGTGAATGTGGCTTTTCCTTGCTTGTGGTTTGTGTGGGCCATGTATTACGCATTTTTTTCTAAAATAATAATACCTAATACAGAAAAGTTTTATGTACTTAGAAGATTATTTTGGTTTAAATTATAGCTTAAACTCAAATTCAAAATGGCGGCTTAGTGGAGGGCCTGGGGTAAAGGGAGGGGGAGGGGGGGGAATGTTGACGAACTGATCCCGAGAACGGCTGATTAGGGTTCCGTACTAAAACAAAGGCACCAAGCCCATTTAATCCGCGCTATATTATTATGTCTGTTGAAGGCCCGTCAGCCGGGGCTTGCTTGGCTTGCTCCAGACAGATAAAGTTAGGTATTAGCTATGTAGAAGCTAGAAGGAAACTGAACGACTAAATCAGAACAGGGCCTTTACTTTGCATGTAATAAATAACTAACACTGCGCACGCTAAACAAGCGTGGCTAGTCAGTCTTTCATCTACTTTTGAGAGAGTAGACCGATCAGGAAAGTAGACCGATCGGGAAAGTAGACCGATCGGGAAGTAGACCGATTAGGAAAGTAGACCAATCGGGAAAGTAGACCGATCGGGAAAGTAGACCGATTGAGAAGTAGACCGATCGGGAAAGTAGACAGAACGTTCCGGAGGGGATAAAAATTGGACCAATAACTTTCTGTCAAATTGTTAGGACAAACAAGCTTCCAATTTTAAACTTAAGTATATGAGTTTATTATCTTTTCTCGTACCAAACATAATCGCGCATCGATTAAATTAAAATGACAAACTGGAGTACAATGTTGGATTCAAAGATAAAAGATATCATCTATGTCATCTATGGTCGTCATCAAGTCGTCATTGAATGGTCAATGAAGTATGTATCTACTAGGTAGGTACTTGAAACAATACGCTTTTGGCCTTAGTAAAATATGAAACAGTAAAATATTTTTGTAAATCGCAAAAATATTTCTTAAAATGATTTAGGTACGTTTACAAAACAAATCATAAAAAAACCCTGTAAGGTTTGTTACGAAATAACAAATTGGTAAATATAATTTTATACTTTACGTTGGCAACACAAAATTCGCAGCTGTGTTTTATAAAGATACGTTACCGCCCCATGTCCATGCACTTACTGATGCCTGGTTTACACGGTGCGAGTCAGCGTGCGAGTCGGCATAGACAGTAGCTGCAGTGCAGTAACTCGCACCGTGTGAACACATCATGCGAGTTACTCGCACGTGCGAGTTGGACAGTAGCTTGCATGCGAGTTACTTCAACATTTTTTGTTTTCACTCGCCTACTCGCCTTCCCCCACCACATGCATGACAGCAGCTCGCACAATACTCGCATCGTGTGAACACGCTCGGCAGTAGCTCACCACTGTCATCTCACGAGATAATCTTGTTGTAGGTGCATTTTTAGGTGTTGGTAGGTGCATTTTCTTTTTTGCTTATGATTTTAAAATGGTTTCTTCGGATAGATGGTCTCATGAAAATAATATCATCATGAATCTGTACAGGGAGCAAAAAAATCTATGGAATAGTTTTGATGGCAACTACAAAGATCAACAACTGTTTTTTTCTATTATTTGACATTAACACGATGACATTGTGTTTCAATACAACACGACTCTGCTCCGGCCGGCTCTGACTCAACTCGCATGAGACAAGAGGCAGCTACTCGTATCGTATGAACAGCACAGGCGAGTCGAGCTACTGGCATGCGAGTACGAAGAGGCGAGCAGCTGTCTACTGTCTACTCAGTAGCTCGCCCCGTGTAAACCAGGCATGAGTGCCAGTGCGAGTGCTCTGTGCAAAAGACAGGGCCAGATTTAGAAGATAGCCGGCCTAATCCCCTGCCCTCTCGCGGGCCGTATCAAGTGTCACAGAGACGTAAAAGCACCGACAGCTTAGTTCGCAAATATGTGACATAAAATTCTGTGTGAAGTTTGCCGCAAAAAATGTCATTGCCATAGTACTCTGGGTAATATAACTATCTTTCATACATTTCGAGGATTAAGTGCAACGCACAGGATAAAAGAAGAGGTAGTTCAACTCTATCTATCACCGCACTTCTAAACATTTCTTAAATGCCACTTTTATTATACAATTTCAGATACCTCAGTAATTTTTATTATAGGCTATAGATAGGTACTCCTAATAATAGATATCCAAATAAGATTGGAGGTACAGTCTCTCAAACTAACTCATGAACAATTCTATTTTAAGGTTTCGATTTTCTTGTGATTGATGCCGACTAGCCGGACAAAAACGATGTAGTACGATTCAATAAATGTTGCTGCATCTAGAAAAGTAACAATAATAAAAAATATATTGCTGTAAAATGAAAAAATCTTAACCTTAAATTTTGGATTGCTCATGAATGAGCAGGACAGACCTATATACCTAACTAATGCCAAAAATAAAAAAGACTTGCTCAATTAGTTTGGTGGTCACGTAATTTTTCCGAAACTCCTACCTCCGAACCCGCTGGCATATCACGGAAAGGGGTGGTTCAATAACAGTTCACTGGATTCATTATAGAAAAAAGGAAATTAAATGTCAAGGAATTCTTTAGATATCTATAAAAATGAAAGGTAATTGAATGACTGTGTCATTTCTATCTGATTCGTAGCTAGGTATTTACTTTTCCTTGACCTAGGGGTCAGATTTCTCTTTTGTTTAGTGTAATCGCGGAATATGTTTTCTATTTATATTATATCATGATTCCCCGTTACTCTATCATAGATGCCATCAACGAAATCGTGTAATCTATTCTGCACCAAACGTTTTACCTGCCGATACTCGTAATTGGAATAATTATTTTGTGACAACAATTATCTGTTGAATTTCAGCTATCTACTGGTATACCTACATTCGAACGAAATACACGAGACATTATTTATTTCCTTCCGTAAGAGAATGACACTTTGTGCCTGCCTAGATGTGTTGAGGGTTCAGTAATGGACGATTTTTATGGAAGATATTAATTATTAATGATTTTATAAATAAGCATTTTAATTTCACCGCACTGTTAATTACTTAATTGCAGTTTTTGTCGTTTACTTATCATATTTTCCGCATCAAATGATGATAATTTAAAGTAGGTAGTGACGATAATAATGCTTATAATGATGATAATCTTCGGCGAATAGTTTTTATTTTTATAATCATTCCCTCATAAAGGTTGCAAAATATGTAAATAGTTCTAAACTGTTTTATTTAATTAACGTTGTCGAAAGAAAATGGGTTCCAAACTTAAATGTCGTCTTAAGTTTCCAGCCCACTTAGCATGCGTCCGCGCTACTCCGACTTTCTCTACATCTGCATGTCAAAATTCTTCACTTGTTTTTATTCTCTACATTTGATTTAAGACATCTAAAGTCTTCTCGGTCGCGAGACTAGTCTTTCACAGTGCACATGCTAGGCCGGCTGGGTACACGTATAGGAGAAACTAAATACCTAATGCCTTACAAGATATCTATGCCAAACACATCAAATCTTTTGTAACATTAGGTACAATACATAACTGTACAAACCTCTGTCTCCTGTAAAAAAGAATGTTAGTTAAGCAGAAATACATCGCTGAGCGTAACAAGTTTTAACAAGGTCATCTTTGGCCAAAGATTGTCGCTAGCGATTTCGCAAGGCACCATTAGAACTACAACTAAAAGTTACTGAAAAAGTGAGTTATGTGGCTACTTCACTACCTTATACCACGAATTGGCATACATCTCTGGGTGAACAATTCGGGAGGCAAGGAGGGGTGAGTGAAGTAGCCACCTTGTGCCGAACTTACATTGTGCCGCGGCGACCAGGAGTTGCACATTAGCGATGCATCCTCCAGTATTCGACTCTGAAATAGAAGAAAATGAGCAGTTTATTTTGTTGTTCAAAGACAAGTTAAAACTATTTTCTGAACGGAATGTTCTGATAATCAGCATGGGCTAGGTATTACTAGTGTTGTGAGTACGAGTATAATGACTCACAATATCGGTTACGTGATAAGCAGGAATCTATCGGTCTCACAATGTCAGTTTTACGTGATCAGTAGAGATCTACAAAGGGTTTCAGTAATAAATCACATCTTCCATTTATCCATTTTGATATGTTGAATAAATACCTACAATTCAATTATCAAAAACACTATCATTTGTCTCTAATGCAAACAAATTTAAGGTCACTGAAACGTCAGAAGCAAACGAATTGTATAAATATGACAGCTTTAAGTTGATCGCATAACATTTTGATTTATTTATAACATTTGAAAGTACAAAGTTTCTGCATTGATATTACAACAATAACCTGGAGTAGATTTCTTATTACGTAAATGTTTTGTTAGAAAATTTTTATGTGAAAATGTAAAAAGGTTCAGCATCTTTGTTGCGATCGCAGTGAATAAGGAAATAGTAAAGGTTGATGAATTCCAGCAAATGCTGGTCATTGTTAGCAATATGCTTTTAGTTCACCTCAATGCTACTATCAAACATTGAGAAACGAGTCAATTTAAACACTGTACAAACAACTCGTTGACCAATATGAATAGCTCAACTATACCAGCCTAGTTTAAGGCGAAAAACACACATGACGTCCGTTTGTAAGTAAATTTTGCGCAGCACTGTCGCATGCGTTAGATAAATGCGATGTTCCACCTAATTTTCATACAAATACGGTTAATGTTGAATGGTTTGACAGTCGTATCTACAAGTGCTACGGATCGCACAACGCTGCGTCGATGCGTCTGTCGAACCGTCTGACATAAACATACAAACGGACTTTTTTTTATAAACTATGGGTAAGCATTTGTCCGCAATCTCACCTGATGTTAAGTGACGATGCAGACGATGATGGAACATGCTCGCCCAGATAATGCCTATTCACACTCGCCTTGAAAAAGCCCAGGTTATATATAACGTTCCGGAAACTTTAGGTGTGTTTCTCTTCTAAATTGTATTTGATTGATAACCCCGTGTTAGTCGCGGCCGGTAGTTACATGCATGCCTTGCACGGCCCGCCCATGGAGATTAATAAAACTTTAAACGATTCCTAACGATTGGACAAATACAGGGTAACTGTAATTCTTAGTTGTACGGTAGCATTATGACGGTAGAAGTTTTTATCAACCGACTAAGTAAGTGGCAGTTACGGTTAACGTATTCAAACGTAAACTTTGCAGTTATGACCAGTCCATTTAACTGAACTACTGACAGCCGATAGCGCAGTGGTAGAGCGATTGCCTGGGACGTAGAAAGCTCCGGGTTTGATTCTCGATAGGTCACTCACAATGTTGATATTTATCACTTTGCGGATTTGTTCCCAGACTGGTAAGGACATTGCAGGCCGAACAACCTGATCACAAATTAGGGAGACGACGCACGGGGCGTGCGGCCTGATTGTCCGAAAAGCAATATGGAGGGTTCCGTGCGTCGGTCTCGGTTGCTGTCTATGATCATGATCACATTATACATACATACATTTATCACGCCTATATCCCTTGCAGGGCAGGCAGAACGTAAACGACTGTAAAAACGGCCATTTACCCCACTTCTGGCTAAAGTTTGAGAGTCATTCAGAAGACCGTGTATCACCACAGTGACAGGTTATCAGCCTGTCGCCTAAAATTGCAATATACATAAAATAACTTGTTAATAGTATTCTCATTATGAATTTCATATAATGAAGTGTTCATTCAAAAGACATCAACGCGTTGGTTGATGTTTAATTTATTTGTACACAACCTGACACCATGAAAAACGTTGACACCAGGGTTCATCGGGTCGTATGTATTCTACATGATACGATTATGAGACGATGCAATTTCGAATTCCATATTTGTTGGCTGTAGCCTACTAAAATTTTCAATAAAATGTTAAATTAAAACTCTACTTGTATTTTAGTTTCAGAATTCGGATAACGTATTGTAAGTTTATTTTAATTACCAATTACGCCCACTATTCTCAATAATAAATATATCACGCCAATATCCCTTGCGGGGTAGGCAGTGCGTAAATAAAATAAATGTTTGAGATATTCAGGAGACTGTGTATCACCATAGCGACATGTTGTCAGACTGTCGCCTAAAATTGCAAAACACATCGACTCTCAACTCCCTTAGTCGCTTCTTACGACACTCACGGGAAATATATGGAGTGATGCTATTCTAAGCCACACCACACGGCAAACATCCTCTAACTTAACAAAAAACACAGCAACTTGAATTAATATCTGAGGCAAAACAGTGAGTAAGAGTTTTACGGAGGGTCCTTTACTCGCACCATTTAGCGGCGCCCGAAAGGACCTCGTTATTAATGCATGCGACGCGCGACGCGGCCGGCCGAGAGATGGCGTTAAAGGCTCATATTTTGGACCGCTGTTTTTAGAAAGCTTATATTATACATCTGATCCACCGGCCGATGTGAATCTATTTGCCCCCTTTGTTTTCGTGCTGTAATTCAATTGCTGTTTTATAATGTGCCTAATTCTTAAATCGTTTGCTGGTTTTCTAAAATTATTTGTAGTTTACCCAACACGTAAAGTGTTTAAAAAAAATTTAATCGTATCATATAACAATAAAACGTCCGTCACTTTTAATGTATTGACTTCAAAACATGAATGTCATATAGGTACTAAGATGCTTACAATCCTTACAACATACAAGGAATGTGAAAATGGCGTGGATGTGAAAATGCTTCGTGTAACACGCCCTAGGTAGGTACTATTTGTTCAAAGCGAAACGTTTGCTTGAAGCGAAAATGTACATATGCGTAAGTAGGTACTAAATCGACGACGTGCTTCGCACTTACAGAGTGAATCGTTTTAAGAGAGATAGATATGAAATCTGTGCCGTGTGATGTCGGCATAGAACAGCATCACCCCATCGTAAGTGTGGTAAAAAGCGACTAAGGGATATTATCAAGACAATGTGCAGTAGCGATCCCTGTGAACACTGCGCCAATAAACCTTCAAAGCTTAGTGAGTATGGCAAAACCACCCATTGGGGGACGACGTCTATGTCCAGCAGTGGACTGGTAAGATAAGTTATGGAATCTGCCTGCCAAGTGCGATTTCTATACCTAAACTTGTTCAAAATGTACCTAGCCAATACGAATCAGGATTGGACTTACCGAAATTATAAGTAAAATTTGTTGTAGTGTTAGAAAAATCTCCAAAAGCTGGAGATAAATTAACTGAACCCGCGGATCCATATAAAACCACAAAATAGTCACTTCCAACTTGGAGAAATCCAAAAAGGACAGAATATACCTACCTTGCAAAGTCCAAGCTATTTTAACGCTAACTATTATGTATTTTACTCGTCACGACCAATGTCCCTTTAAAAGGACAGAATAATTAGCGTTAAAATAACTTGTACTTTACGAGGATATATTCTGTCCTTTTTGGATTTGTCCAAGTTGAAAGGGATTATTTTATGTAGTGTTCTGTTAGCTCTCAATGCAATGATGAGATTATCACTTGAATTTAAGACTACAATCAAAACAATACCGCACTTTTATAAAAATACAAAAAGCCAATTACAATACTAGTTACGCCCAATGTCTTTTTTAAAAGCTTATATTTAACTTGCAGTGTATGAATGTATGTTACGTCTTCACAGTTTACATGATAATAAAAGCTTGCCGCGAGATTTAACCTGTATATAAATTATTATCAAATTAATTAAGTAATCAGTGTAAATGATCTTGAACTAAACTGCTAAACTAAGTCACAACACACGAGTTCATAAATACCTACATGAACTCGCCACAAGCTTTTATATTATCATGTAAATTGTGAAGACCTAATGGCATTATAAGCTAATATCTACTTAGATGAAGTTTTTAAGGAAACAGATTATTTTATTTATTATTTTTATCCAAATAAAAGCTTGTTTTAAAAATGATTTTTTATCTTATGTTTATTATTATTTTTATTCTAATCTTAAATTCAAGTGCTAATTTTATCGTTGCATTATTCCGCGACAGAACATCACCTATTGAAAAGAACACTTATTATCTACTAAGTTCTTGTTGTGAAAATAGTTCAGATCAAAGTGTATAATTTTTATAACAGCGCCGGCGATGCCGGCTGTATGTTTTCCCACAAGTTTCCACTTAGTGACCATAATAAAATAGGAAATGCAACTTAGTTTCTATGCTAATTACACGTTCTGTCCGTCTGTAGATGTTTACGTAACCCGAGTTGCTATAAAACAAAGGCTAATGGCACATTTACCGGACGTTATTACGGTTTGTGACAGCCGCCATACAAAATGACAATTTTGATGCGGCGACGTATGTCATCATCACTCATCGTATTAGGTCTTGTATAAGACAAACCTACATATAATATCATTGGTATAAGACGTAATTTTCGAAAACATACATACATACATTATATCACGCCTATATGTATCCCTTACGAGGGGTAGGCAAAGCGTAAATGCCTGTAAAAAACGGCCATTTACACCACGTCTGCCATAAGTTTGAGAGTCATTCAGAAGACGGTGTATCACTATAGTGACAAGTTGTGAGCCAGTCGTCATAAATTGCAATACACATCATCATCATCATCATCTGCCTGCCCTTATCCCAATTCATTTCGGGTCGGCGCAACATGTCTTTCTTCCATTCATCTCTATCAGCAGTCAAATCCTCACTTACGCCTTTATTTTTCATATCGTCTTTTATACAATCCATCCAAACTTTTTTTGGCCTTCCTCTTCTTTTGCGTCCATCCACAATACACATCAACATCAACTCTTAAAACCGGTTTTTAAGACACACAAGGGAACGATATGGGGTGATGCTATTCTGAGCCGGCACCACACTGCATAAGCGAACAAAACACCGGAAAAACATGAGGTAGGTGTATGAATCGCCTATGAAGTTTCGAGGTATACCTTGGAAATGACGGTCTGTCTTGTTAATGTCAAGAACTACAATAAACAAAGCAATAATATTTTCTTTTTCAATGTGACCTTGACAAAACAATTTTTGTTTTACCCCAGAAATAAAACATGCAAAATACCGGGTATATTTTTCGCAGTAACACAAATTTAAAATGTGTATACATGTCTGATTTATGTGATCCGTGTACAATTCCAGCCATCAGATAAATAATTTTAAATTCTTTACTTATGTTTTTTAATTATTTTGATAACTACTCAGAACGTTTGGACAGTATCGCGAGCAGATTAAGCCCGTTCACTCTTAATTTGTATTGTATATCAAATCCCACACATTTTCTGCTTTCGCACTTAAGGAAACCCTGCGAACAACCAACCCCCTCCCCCTCCTTCCTCGCCCCGCAATTATACCGTCATAATCGCATCGCAAGCAGCTAAGAGTTCCAGACAATCCCGCCTAAATCATGGAAACGAGCCTTAAATATCAGCAAGAAAGCCCTTAGAGCGACAGAGAAAGCTTGCACTCCAATGGCAACTTATTAGAAAAGGACGGAATACGGATTATGATAATGACTATAAAAATACTCAATGAGGGAGGGGTACTTAGGAGCAATTTGAAGATCTTGTATTTAACGTCGAGTTGAGGAGTGAGGGGGCTTCCGAAGGGATTTTAGGAATTGATAATTTGGTGCACTTTGAGTTTTGAATTTGGTTCCAGCGCTGGGGATGATACAGTGGAATGATATGCGACTTCGCTCTTGGTGAATGCATTTGTAGCTATTTTAATCAAGAGCATGCTTATAATTAGAAAGCAAATTCTATTGAAACTTCCTTAGATATAATTCCCTTTTTAATGTGCTAAGGTATTCATTCCTTAAAAACGGCTTTATACATATGAATAAAAGAGTTCTAACACGAGAGTATCTACTTTGTTCAGAGACCACTCCTTTTCTTCTCGTGTTATAAACGACCAGCAGACGAAAACTACTTCTAAGGTCCCAATGGTACACTCAACACCAACCGATGTTAGACCACAGGCACTGTATGTATGTATCGCGTAGAAATGCGAAAACACTATCAATGTATTTCCAAAAAAATTAAGCAATTTCACTTAATCAACCAATTTAAAATCGATTTTTTAGTGTTCCGAGTAGAAACATCGATTTTTTGCGACACGCATTTGATACGACAGCTTATTCAAGGTCCTTTGTAATATTGTGTTTTAGCTCTGCCAATAATTATACTGGTTATAATACTTTAAGCGTAAAATAGAATAAAGTATATAAAAAAATTCAATGCTTTTTAAAAATCCTTGCATTCCTTGGATAAATAGAATTATTTTTAACCGACTATAACCACTTCTTCTTTTTTCTGTTCTGTTACTTTTTGTTACTAAAGTCACATCCCTGCTATCGCGTACAAAGGAGACGGTTCGATTCGCCACCGACTGTACACGATAAAGGGTGAATGACCCGAAGCAGATTCACGATTCTTATGCACAGTGTACTTTACTATGTATGTAGGTATGTAGTATGCAGTTCTAGAAAGGATTAGAATTGTGACATTGTTTTGGACATATAAACACTTATCCTCTCCTCTGTGGCGCCATTTTTTATAGGTAGGCTTGTCTGTGGAAAAGTCCTATATAGGACTTTGCCACAGACGAGCGAATATGTTTACTTAGAAAAATGTGTTGTATAATTAAGTTTATTAATTTTAAGAACATAATGATATACATATAATATCTTGTCTTGTGTATCCACTCTCTTGTAGGATATTTTATTAAGTTTAATAAAGTATAATAACCCGATATGAATATCTAATTAGAAATTAAATGAAAAATAAACACAGTCTTGTCTACGCCGCCGCGGCGTAAGACGTCGTAGCATCGTAGCACCACCACCGTAGACCCATCGTAGCACCGAAAAGTACGCATATCTACAGAGCTATACCTGCGTCTGTCACTGGCTCCATTTGCCACCAAATGGCAGGTGCTTGGCGCTTCCTTTTACATTTGAGTTTCCAACCAAGTTGGAAAGGGAGCGCCATTCATCTGTCATACGGTGAATACATCGAGTGGTTTACTCACTATATTAAAAAATTAATAAAACTATGCCCCGCGGTGTAGCGGTATTAGAACATCATGGCTATCATCGTAGCACCACCGTAGACCTACCGTAGCACCGTAGTAATAATTAAAAATCATTTAAAAAATCAACAACGGTAGCAATGTTATCTTAAAACAACATCTCTACCTACACTTGGAGGTAATGATACATTGGGTACGTACTATGAAAACCCACGGAGCAATCAAAGCACTTGGCTGTGGTGATTAGCCTGTCCGGGAATCGAACCGCGCACTAACGGTAACGGCGTGACTGCATACTCACTATAATAAAAAATAAACCTTCGCCCCGCGGAGTAGCGGTATTAAGAAACCGTAGCTCTGCTATCATCGTAGCATCACTATAGACCTACCGTAGCATCGTAGTATTTGTTAGAACTAATTTAAAAAAATCAACAACGGTAGCAATGTTATCTTGAAACAACATCTCTACCTACACTTGGAGGTAATGATATGACGTCAGCCACTGGCTGCATTTGCCACCAAATGACAGGTGCTTGGCGCTCCCTTTCTCATTTGAGTTTACCACCAAGTTGGAAAGGGAGCGCCATTCATCTGTCATACGATGAATACATCGAGTGGTTTTCTCACTATAATAAAAAACAAACCTACGCCCCGTGGTGTAGCGGTATTAGGACACCGAAGCTATCATCGTAGCAACACCGTAGACCTACCGTAGCACCGTAGTAATAGTTAGAACTAATTAAAAAAAATCTACAACGGTAGCAATGTTATCATGAAACAACATATCTACGCTACCTACACTTGGTGGTAATGATATGTGTAATACCTGCGTCAGCCACTGGCTGCATTTGCCACCAAATGACAGGTGTTTGGCGCTCCCTTTCTCATTTGAGTTTACCACCAAGTTGGAAAGGGAGCGCCATTCATCTGCCATACGGTGAATACATCGAGTGATTTTCTCACTATATTAAAAATTAAACCTACGTCCCGAGGTGTAGCGGTATTAAGCCACTGTAGCTATCACCGTAGCACTACCGTAGACCTACCGTAGCACCGTAGTAATAGTTAGAACTAATTTCAAAAATCAACAACGGTAGCAATGTTATCTATCATGAATCAACATTCTACTCTACCTACACTTGGTGGTAATGATATGTGTAATACGTGCGTCAGCAACTGTCTGCATTTGCCACCAAATGACAGGTGCTTGGCGCTCCCTTTCACATTTAAGTTTACCACCAGGTTGGAAAAGGAGTGCCATTCATACTGGGTTATTTTTTAGTCAGTGCGCAAACTTTGCAGGGTCGTGTTTCTACTCGTGATTCTAAACAACTTTTATTATGGGAGCACCTGCTTCTTCTTCTTCAATTGCCATGCCCTAACGGACGTCGGCGACCACCTTTGCATATTCGAGTCTATTCTTTGCCAGTCTTGCGAGCGTGGCTGCGTCTTTGATATTAGTCCACTTTTTGATTATTATTATTATTATGTTGGTACTCTTTCGAATCTCGGGTCCACAGGGACCCGGTCCTTTGAAGCATGTGTGGGGCCGAAGCCAACAGCACAGAGGCTTTTTGTACCAAATAATGTGTTGTGATGTGTACACCAAGCGGATACTAGCTCTGTGTGCACTACAGAGTATACCCAGAGCCAGCACCCGCCTGATGCAAGGACTATTGCAGGTGAGGGTCGGATTACTAGGGCTATGGGGAGGAACTTGCTGGAACGGTTGCTGGGATATTGATTGAGACAACGGGACGCCTGCCAAATCAAATGTCTCAATCTGAATAATCTCGGCAGACGGTGACTCGCCGCCCGCTAGGTGGGCCTCCACTGAAGGGCTGTTACGCGTAGTGCGTGGTGCCCTGGGACGCAACACTAGCGCGGGCGACTGAGGGGTGTCGAGAGGTGTACACCGCTTTCTGCGCAGAGGTCCTGGGCAAGGGCCAGAACATACACCAACTCGCGACTTACGCATGTTTCACTTCCACCCCCCGAGTCCAAGCTCAGGCTCGAACTCTAGCGGCCCCACTCTGGCCGGCCAACTAAGGCAAGCCAGAGGTGAGAGTCCCGGCCTTGGGGTCCACTCCGGCGAGCCAGAGACGGCCAGTCTACACTCTCGGGGGTTTCTGGGGTCCGTGGGGACGCTACTCCCCAACAGCTCGTCACAAGCTGCCCTACGGGTAGCAAGGGTGTAGAGAGGTGTGCTGCACTTTCAAGTTCAGGGATTTCTCCCTTCAGCATTACTCGCGGCTTTATGCCTTTAACACTTCCACCCTCGAGTTAAAGAACTCTTGCGACTCCACTCTGCCCGGCCGGTTAAGGCAAGACAGAGGCGGGCTCCCACTGAGGGGTAACCCAGGAGTACTTCGGGTACGTGGTGGCGCCAACTCACCAACAGCTTGCCAAAGCTGCCCTGCGGGGTTATTATTATTATTATTATTTATTCAAATAAATTTTACAGCATGACAGCCGAAGCCTGTAGTATAAAACTAACTATTTACAATACAAATGAAAATCAACAAAAACAACAAAATATTCTTAAAAATTAGATAACGTTACCAAATTTAAACACTTTCGGCAAAACTTAAACACATTTTATCCAACTTAACAATGGAGTCAGCAAATAAGTCAATTTGTGGTGATGTATCCAGAAGCGAATTAAGTAGGCTAAGCGCAAGTACCAACGGGGAGTTACAGTGGTGGTTTGTGCGTATTGATGGTACGGCCAAGAGACGGTGACTGCGGCCGCGTAAGTAGTTGTCAGGCACAAACAAGCGACACATACGTGTAACCAGAGATGGACACACCAAGTCACCCCGTAGGAGCCGGTACGCGGTAGAAAGCAAAACATACGTTCGTCGAGTTTTTAATGAATTTAGACCCAATACACCAAGAAGGAAAAGAGAAGGATATAAAAATGGATAGAAGCCATATATCTTTTTGTAAATAAATCTTAAAAATGCTTTCTGTACCTTTTCGACTAATAAGCAATAAAGTTCTTCATGCGGACTCCACACAATAGCTGCTGTCTCCAATTTACTACGCACTAAAGCTGTATAAATTAAAACAACTGCTTTAGGGTCTTTGAAGTCACGGCAGTTTCTCAGCACGAATCCGAGTCTTCTGTAACTTTCCAAAGCTAGTGATCGTATATGATCGTTGAAAGTTAGTTTTGAATCGAACAGAACGCCTAGATCTTTATTACTGTACACACGGGTGATTATTTCAAGATGTTGTCAAGCCAGTTGATTCTCCTTCTTCTCCTTCCCCTCTTCCCATCAATTTTTCCCTCAATTATTAATTTAAGTATAAATTATATTTATCATTTCTGTATAAATGTCCAAAGTAGGCTATTTTTCTTTTCTTTACTGTGACTAATACTTCCAGCTTCTTATTCATTCTCCTTAGTACTTCTACATTCGTAGTCCTGTCTGTCCAAGATATTTTTAACATTCTCCTGTATAGCCACATTTCAAATGCTTCTAATTTGTTTTCCAGTGCCTGATTTAATGTCCATGTCTCGGCCCCATATAAAATAGTAGATAGTGCCGTTCAAGCCTTTTATATTATTCTTTATGATATTTTTGATTGTTGCATCCCAAAAAAAGTAAGACCATCCAAGAGAAGTAGATGTTATCCGACTTGGTACACTAGCGAAATAATAAATACCATAAAGGAAAAAGCTGAACAACACCGTCTATGGAAGTCGACCGGCAACGAACATTACTACAATAGGTTCAGTGAACTAAGGACCCAAATCAAATTCAATTTAATCGAGGCATATGATTCACACACTAGAAATGTTGAAGAAAACATAATAAATAATCCACAAGCATTTTGGAGCCATATAAACAGTCTAAAAACAAAAGGAGGTTTTGAATCAAATATAACTTACAACGGCAATGAATACACAGGTCCACATGCAGCTAATGCGTTTGCCACATTCTTTTCTAGTGTGTTCTTACCTAATGTACCAAGGTTAGATGTAGATTTCGCTATAAAAAATGACACCAACACTTCATCAGCAAGAGTTGACATTTCCCATATAACTGAAGAAGAAATAGAAAATGGGTTCAAAAAGCTTAAACATAGATCCGCAGTTGGCCCCGATAATGTACCCTCTTACATATTAAAAGCATGTAGACATATCCTAATACAGCCTGTTCATCATATATTTAATTTAATATTAATCACCTGCAAATATCCGACTTACTGGAAAATTTCGCGAGTAAACCCTATACCTAAGACAAAGGACACTCATGATGCTACAAATTACCGCCCTATTGCTATTCTTTCTAGTTTATCAAAAGTATTAGAGTCAATCATCCATAGAAGAATTACAGCTCAAATAAATCCATACTTATCCAACTCACAGCACGGTTTCCGTAGACGGCGTTCAGTTAAAACTAATCTGTTAACGTTAGTCGATTACATATCCCACAGTCTAGACAAGAGATGTCAAGTAGACGTTATTTATTTTGACTTTCAGAAGGCATTCGACCGAGTGGACAACGATATTTTGCTGAACAAACTTGCAACCCTTGGTTTTACTCCAAGACTTCTCCGGCTCTGTGCCGATTACCTTAGGGACCGTCAGCAGTTTGTTCGACATGGGTGCTATGATTCTCAACCCTACCACACTCGGTCTGGAGTAAGCCAGGGTTCCATTCTGGGTCCACTGCTGTTCACCTTGATGGTCAATGATCTCGAGAAAGTCATCATAAAATCGAAATGTCTACTTTATGCGGATGATCTCAAAATTATTAGTTGTGTGGCCGATAATTTAGACTGTAGTAACTTACAGAAGGATATTGATGCTGTGTTTGAGTGGAGTATCGAGAATAAACTTCTTTTTAACCCGTCCAAATGCAGTGTGATGTCATTTACCCGTTCGCGTTTTCCTATAGTGAACACCTATTTACTTGGTGGTGATCCAATCGCACGTGTAGAAAAAATAAAAGATTTAGGTGTTCTCTTCGACCCAATGCTAACTTTTAATGAGCATATTATAACACTCGCGAAGGATTGCTACAGGAGATTAGGATTCATTGTACGAAGCGCGAAAGACTTTCAAAACCCAAAGGTTATAAGTTTAATATACACGTCCTTGGTCAGGAGCAAGATAGAGTCTGCTTCCATTGTGTGGAGTCCACATGAAACATCTTACATCCTGTTGTTAGAGAGAGTGCAAAAGCATTTCTGCGTTTTTGTATAAAAAACTGTATGGGTATTACCCTTTCCTTTACCCTTCTAAGTTCATATACGGTATGGTAGGATATAACTCATTGCAAGTGAGGCGCGACTTTGAGCAGTTATTTACTGCATGCCAATTGTTACGAGGTGAATCAGACTGCTTGGAACTAACTTCTCGAGAATGTTTACTATATGTTCCTGACAAATATATCAGGGGTCGTAACCATCGGCTTCTGGCTGACGAGGGAGCGCGCACGGTGGCGCATAGTGTATCTCCTCTTGTAAATGCTCGGACGCAACTCAATAATTTGCTCGCTTTAACACCAGACTGCGACTTGTTTGCCGATCCGTGGTCTAAATTGTGTTCTACCCTTTTACTTTATTGTGAGTTAATATAACTAGTTTAAGTTTGCCAGTGCCTTGGCTTATCGCTGTAATACTGTCAAATTATATTTCAATAAATAAATAAATAAATAAATAAATAAATAAAAGTATTGACAGTACATAACATTTTACCATTCTCCATCTAAGTTTTAGGTTGATATCTTTGTAGGTGTACAGAGAACGCATTTTCATAAAAGCACTGCGTGCTACTTCAATTCTCACTCTTATCTCCTGTTCCGCGTCCCATTTGTTATTTAGCCAACTACCTAGGTATCTGAATTTCGGCACTTCCTCCACAATAGAATTATCTAGAACTAATGTGTTCGTACTTATATCAGATTTGCTGACAACCATTAGTTTGGTTTTTGTGGTGTTGATCTTCAGATCATAATGCTGGATTTTGGCGTTCAGGAGATTCAGAAGCTGTTGTAGTTCTTCCAAACTGTTAGCTAACAGCACAGTGTCGTCGGCGTATCTCAAGTTATTTATGTATTTACCGTTGCATTTTATCCCCATTTCAACACCATCAAAAGCTTCTGTGATTTGACCATCATCAATCGGAGCACCTGCGAATTCGCCAAAAAAAAGAATTGGATGTGCCATAGAAAAATTCATACCTACTTGGCAAAAATGTATGGAACAACCAAAAATTTTTTTTAGATTTCGCAGGTAGCCCCATAGTTACAGTTGTTCAGAATCACGAGTAGAAACATCCTACAATGTTTGCGCACTGACTAAAAAATAACCCTGTATGTCACACGGTGAATACATAGAGTGGTTTTCTCACTATAATAAAAAATAAACCTACACCCCGCGGTTAAGAGGAATTAAAAGACCGTAGCTATCATCGTAGCACCACCGTAGACCTACCGTAGCACCGAAGTATAGTTAGAACTAATTAAAAAAATCAACAACGGTAGCAATGTTATCTTGAAAGAACATCTCTACCTACACTTGGTAGTAAAGATATGTGTAGTACCTGCGTCAGCCACTGGCTGCATTTGCCTCCAAATGACAGCAGCTTGGCGCCCTTTCTCATTTGAGTTTACCACCAAGGTGGAAAGGGAGCGCCATTCGTCATACGGCGAATGCATCGAGTGGTTTTCTCACTATAATAAAAAATAGACCCATGCCCCGAGGTGTAGCGGTATTAAGCCACTGTAGCTATCATCGTAGCACGACCGTAGACCTACCGTAGCATCGTAGTAATAGTTAGAACTAATTAAAAAAATCAACAACGGTAGCAATGTTATCTTGAAACAACATCTCTACCTACACGTGGTGGTAATGATACATTGGGTAGGTACAATGAAAACCCACGGAGCAATCAAAGCACTTGGCTGTGGTGATTAGCCTGCCCGGGAATCGAACCCGCACTAACGGTAACGGCGTGACTGCATAACGCAGCGGCACATAATGTGCTGCGAGCAGCAGTCAGGGAGTGAATAAACAAAGACAAAGCTTTGTTGTACTGCGCACCAACTTAGCATCTTCATCTGGCTACCCTTATCCAAATCGGTTGAGTTCGCTGTAGAGTTTGTTTAGCACAAAACCATCAAAACCATGTAGCAAAAGTATTTGGCAATGCTACCTATAATGTAGGTAGGTATTTGTTACTATGCTTCTAAGAATGCTTTGTTAACATCTTTTTGATAGACACTTAATGTTGACAGATAACGCGTAAAATTTGTAAAATTGTAGACAATTTAGTTGAAGTCATATCCTATCCTTTTATAAATCTATTTTACAAAAAATTAGAACGCTATTCTAACTAGGAAGTTGGTTGCAACGAACGTCATATTTCTTTGATTAAAATTGACTCCGAATCTTATGAAGTGTGTATCAGATTTTGCTTTTTTCATATTCTTATACTTTGAGAAGATTGTTGACAGTAGCAACCCTGGCTAGGTATGTAACAAATGACAATCGCAAAAATAGGGTTGAGTGAACCTCCTGTAAACTCTCTATTTCATGTTATCGTGAACAGAGTAGAGTCGGTTTTACAACAGTTTCATGTGGTTAGAATTGAGGTGATGCTATTTTAAGCCAGCACTACAAAGCAAAAAGTTAAGTAGCACCGTGTAGTACAGTGGCCACGTAAACTCGTCTGCATATTGTATAAACCGCCGTATCCGTTACCGTTACTCTGGCCGCAAGCAGTAACAATAACAATTAACCGTTAACGGTTACGGTTACGTGTAACGGTATAACGGTAATGCGCCGGCGAAGTAGAGCCTCCTAGGTGCGGGTAATTGCAAACAACATCTATCTACTTACCTACCTATCTATACCTATGGGGTGTAAGGGACAGCTCTCCGAATGCTGATAGGGTGCATTCAGACCACGAAACTGAACAACTGACCGTAAGAAAAAGTTCGGAGAACGAAAAATGTTTTTGAACTCCCATACAATATTACGATCAGCTGATAAACGTCTCCTGTAATGTATTCTTATTGGAAGTTGTTTAGTTTCTTAGTGGAATGCACCCTATTAGTATTCGGAGACCAGTCTTTTATATACCGTATAGAGTAATAGGTAAGTGTAGGTATAGGATAGGTAAGAGAGTGAAATGTAGTGAGTAGGTATTGAATTCGTCAGTAAAGTTGGTCTGAATCTCTGAGTGCAACTATCCGACGAAGTGCTACGAAGCTTATGATGAAAAGTTTGAATTCACTTCGTTATATTTAATGTAGATATGGTAAACTTAATGATGATAGTAATCTCATCAAAACAACCTAGGCAAACGTTACTGAACGGCGATGCAAAGAAAACGTCAAGAACATACGTCCCAGTTCACGGTCATGTTTATGAAGAAAACAACCTCAAAATCGTGCGAGAGTAAGGCAGCGTGTACACCGAGCGCGGTCGGCGCGCGTCGGGAGAAGTAGTATCTGCGATCGGCGCAGGGCGGGGCGGGTCGATAGGGGGCGGGGCCTGCCGCAGATTCGACGCTGCGTACCGGCGCGGCCTGCGCCTCGTCCCTCGCCTAATTGATTGACACAGACGGCTTGACAACCAGACGCACGCTCCGGGCGGTTTTTATTGTGAACGGACCCTAACCGGTGGCTACCCGGCCACTGCAAAGGTGATTTCATTTGGTGCAATTATTGGTTTTCTAACTATCCCGAACACAGTCAGATTTTTTTATGTGAATGCTGGTTTGGTATTCGTGTAGCAGATTACGTTCACGTGATGAAAATGTTTTTTAGGTATTTGTAAGCTAACTTTTTTGTTTTACCATATTAAACTCATCAATATGGACAGTTTTTGCTATAAATCCACCCCAGTAATAACGAGTAGGATCAGTATAGTAAAAGTTGTTTATATTTGTGGATAGAACCACCCAGCAGTTGCTGAACGATGCTGTATGATAGGAAGGAACTATGTTAGGAACCTACTTAAATTTTATTGACCTTTAAGGTACAACATACGAGTACTAACTTGCCCAAGTAATTAAATCCATTCATTCCTTTTATAAGTCCCATTAGCAAAAATTTCGACGCTTGTTACAGAGCCCGACCCTTACACTTTAAGGCGAAACGTCACGCCATACAAACGAAAATTGAACTTCAATGAACTTAAACACGAACTGCAGAGCAAATTTTTTAAAAGGCTAACATAAAATGTCGAAAAACTACTTATGTTTATAAGACAACATACCTAATGAGTATTTTATACCCACAATAAAATCAAACTTATTTATTGTAGCAGTAGGTAGCTCTAACTTTTTTCGTAACTTCTTAAAAAAATATTTTCTATTACTTTGCAAAATGTTACCGATATTAACACGGGACTTCCCATCAAGTTTTTTAATGAGGTCCATTTAACTTTTGTAGGTATGGGAAGTGTCCCACCTTAATCCGGATCGCCTTGGCACATGCCGTACAATATTGCAGTTTTTGACAGCAAGCAAGTAGAGTACCGCGCTCGATGCGGTGTCATAGGTACTTGTCGACATGTATATGTGCCATCCATTGTGCCATCATATCATGAATTAATGACACGCGTCCTTTGTGAGTCATAGACCTTGTAGGTACTTGTACCTACAACTTGGAGAACAACTCTTTTATAAATTACCAATGAATTTTATCTCTTATCCAAGAAGGATAAAGGAACAATATAATATCGCAAAATTCAATCTCTACCTTTAAAAACAAAATCTATTTCTGTACAACACAAGATTTGATATTTACACTTTTTGAACAAATTATATCAAAAGTTTAACCATTTTTCTAAATATTTAATGTCAGTTTCTACTAAATTAAATGCAAATAACAACATAAACTTTATCAAAATCATGACGTGGCATATAAATCAGGCACTCGAAAAATCATAACAGATGCACCGGCAATAATGAACCTTTTCAAAACATTGGGGCACTTGTAATGGCAAGATAATTATCTACCTACCCGCACTTGACATGTTTGTCCGCACCGGAAGTGGGGTGGATCCCGGTCACGTGACTGCGGCCATCTTGTTTAACTACCCACTTCCGGTAGCCGTTCTCAAAAATGCAGAAGGGTGCAACCTTCACAGAAACCTTACTGTATTAAATTACTGGTTCTGGCAAGTATGATTTTTGGTTGTTTTGTTAATAGGGTGACACTGATTTTTTTTCTGTGTCATATAAATCAAGTAGGTATGGACTAAAGCTAATGAAAAAACCAAGAATCGCTTACTAAAGTGTTCAATATACCTACTCATAATCGTTAGGTAGTGTTCGTGTCAATTCCTGTGAATCACTCCTGCAAAGACAACAGACTTTTCCGCGAGAAAATCTCATAATTGATTGTTCGGACCGAACAACTTATCTTCTGTATCAAGTCGCCACCATCACAAATCCACTTGCACCAATAATCCCGACAGGATCCGGCAGACATCTTCGCAAAGCCCCAAACCGGATTGAGAAAATCCAAAGATCGAGCCCCGACAGTTATGAAAACACTGAAAAAGAAAATCCACCTAAAGCCGGGGGAAACCTCAGTGCGTTTTATCTGGCAAAATATTTTGTGTCGCGAGAGTTTCCGCCAATGTGTGTTTGCGGTCTCGAAGTCTGTAAGTCGGAGAGGTAAGGTTGCTTTTCGAGAGTCCAATGGTTTTACGAGAGCGTGCAGGGTACCTCACTGTCGCTGTCGCCAGCTATCAATATCCTCCGTAACGTGACGTATGGGGTGGCAAAGGTTCGCTTTAAATCGATAAACTGTGTTCGGCTGCTACTTAAGAAAGTTGAGGCAAGTATATTGGCTTTATTGTCGTCCGTGAGTGGAGTGACTTGACGGCGGCGTCGGTCGCGGTGGCAGCCGCTCGGTTGCCGGTTGTTTCCAACTGAATAATACAATTTGTTTTGTTTGTTACTCCACGCTCCTAAAATTACCTCAATTTATTTTTGGAGATTAGTTTGTGGCGAATAGAAAGTTACTCCTATTCGATATAAAACACTTTCCCTAGTTGAATTCAGGTAGTAGCCATAATCTAAGAATAGGCAAATAATGGAACGTTTGGTTTTGGTAGGTTTGAATTTGGGACAATTTAGGCGAGAAACACAAGTAACGTCTCTGTTTGTGCGTCATCTTTGCGCAGCGGAGAATCGTGAGCCTGGATTTTTTCATACAAACGATGTTTTCGTATCCCTCAGCCAATTCGCAACCGATCAAAACAATTTTTGGCACGATAACTCTTCTTGACTAGATCTATGCCTAATATTCATTTTCTGGTTGGAATAATGCATTTAAAAAAAGATATGACCGTCGCAAAATGTCTCAAAATAATCAGCAAGTTTAGGCCTTGGTATCTTCTTAATATGACGATAATTTCAGCAAAACAGATGATACGGGCATAGAATATTTTATTGGCAGCAAAATGATGCTACTATCAACAAATTTGGTGGAGATTTCGAACGGGGAACCTAGTAAACCCAGAACGCAAATTTTATACACTTTTCCGGTACCGAGCTACAACTGTCTCTTTCATGGCTGCGGGGTGAGGGCAGGAAGGGGGTGGCGATACAGATTGACCCTCTGGCCCTCATTTAGCAAGTATACAAGGTCTCAATAATACCGGGTCTTTTATTTTTTACTTTGTTTTGATATGTTTTAAATTCAATAATTCATGTCTACGTAGATATTTTCTACTTCTTGAACACAAGTCAAACTTTAATGTGTAGTTTATTTTTGTACAATTTACATATGTAAATTAACATAGGCACCAAACCACCAGAAGATAGGCTAAATAATGGATCATAAAATAACTCGTAGTACTAATTGAGTAGCTTTACTTCAGTTCCCTAATTATTTATTTGGACTTGAATGAAGGTAGGTACGTACATATGTAATTTATTTGGACTTGAATGAAGGTAGGTACGTACATATGTAAGTAGGTACTACAACGACCAATACAATACAACATATTTGCAATATAAATCACAATTTAGCGGTAAAAGTTTTAATTGCCCCATAGTAAAGAGCAATATAAATCAGAAATTTTACTGCATGGATAAAGAAAATAAATCAATGATTACCACAGTGGCGGTTTTATTGCTAAATGTAGTTATTACTAGTTATTTTTACCAGGTATATATTTACAAGGTACTGCTTACCCTATGTGGCGTATAGCAGATATTGGTATGACATAAGATGCGATTTGATTTATATCAGCTATTTCGACCGATTGTGGTATGACAAAATAGCTCACATGGTCAGATGCGAGACTTTGAAACAAAGAGAGTGGAGTTCAATTCGTGCTAATGCCAATTACATATTTTGTTTTCTTTCAAAGTTTTGTATATATTTTTTTGCATCTTTTATAATCCTTATAAAATGTGTCATGCATGATCATGAATGCACAAAATGTTTTATCATTATTTGTTACAAAATAGGCAGAGTAAGGGAGGAGTTTCAGATTTGTTTCAACAAGGAGTTTGGCCTTATCACACTAGCAGTTTGAGAGCGGATGCCGAGCGGAGCAGGTGCGCAGCAAATTCTTTGTGAATGCGTGGCAGATGTGCAGCGAATTCGCACCACCGACGCGCGGCGTAGCTGCGTAGGCGCGGCGGATGCGCAGTGAATTTCTCGCGGACGTGCGGCGGATACCGTCGTTATTTGTATCAAAACAATGCAAATCCATTCGCTACGCATCCACCGCACGTATGCTACGAATTTGGTGCGCATACGCTCCGCTCAGCATCCGCTCCGAAAACGCTAGTGTTATAGGCTCTTATGTCTTGGCAAGTGTCTTGGGTGGGTGGGTATTTTGTTTTCTTTCTTCGATCAAAAAATGACGGGAAATGTCAGATAGAAAAAACTATTTGATCCATTTTTTGATTTTTCACATGTTGGCAAAAGTATGGATAGGACTTTTTATTTGGGAAACCTATAATAAAACAGACATTTATGGTGTAAAAAAATTAACAGGATATATTTGAAGGGTTGAGTTCAGTTCATAAAACTGAGCAACTTTCCCCAAGAGACTCAGACCAAGAAAAGTAAAATGAAATACTTTGGACCTCTCATGCTTACAATGGCATGTAATTAAATTAGTCGTAAGTATATGTATGCGTTCACCTTTTTTTCAGGGTTATGTTTTTCGAGAGAATGTATGTATGTTTGTATGTATGTATGTGGACAAGAAAAATCTTTTTTACGGGCTACATACAGCCCAATCGGATAGTTGGATTTTGACATATGAGTTGTCGTTAGATTCGTCTTAGCAGTGCGAGTGACACCGGCTATATTAAAAAATTATAGATTTAAGATGGCGGATTTTATACAGCAAAATACTACTTTAAAATTACCCCAGTCGGGTTTATGTTGTTTAACACATCTACATTAGACATTCATACCAAAATAAACATATGTCTCAGATAATGTGATCCGTACAAAACGTAAAGTTGCAAAGCGTCTTGATTTTTCTGATCGGATGTGTAGTTTTCGTTTAGTTTTGATTCGCTGGCAACATTGTCTGGACGCGACTGAGTGGATCCAAATTTTATTTATTTATCCGCCTATGTTTCTTAGGGAAAGTTGTTTATTTTCGTGGACTAATTCACCCCTTAAAATATTTGTAGTTCATTTTTAGACACCTTATTTTCATCCTGAAAAAAATACGGTAATTATAATCCAAAAATAAAGTCTTATCCATACTTTTCCAATAGCTGCACTAAGTCTAGTAGATTTTTCGGGTGCCGTAACCAAAGGGTGGAAACGGATCCCTGTTACTGAGACTTCGCTGTCTGTCCGTCTGTCAGCAGGCACTATCTAATAAATGGTTATAGGTAGAGAGTCGCAAATTGCACAGACGTTGAATTTCTGTTGCCGCTATATATAACAACAAATACTCAACATTTGATACAAATAAAAATACAGCCAGCCATACAAAAAACGTCATTTTTATGCTCGATTTTATCTATGATGGTTCAAATGCTGTATCTCATGAACAGTAACAGTTAGACAGTTGAAATTCTCACAACCATGTATTACTAATATTACTATTGCCCTATGACAACAAAAACAAAAAAATAGAGGAGCTCCCATACAACAAATGTGATATAAAATGCTATTTTTAAACACAATGGTACGGGACCCTTCGTTTACGAGTCCGACTCGCACTTGTCCGATTTTTGAGTATCTGAAACGTCATCCATCAGAATGATTAGTTTAGATAATAAGTACCCTTTAGGATTTCTAATATTGCAAATATAATCAAGAAATATCTCACACTCTGCCTACCCTGCAAGGGATGTAGGCGTGATGTGTGTAAAAAAAAGGCAAAGAAAAAACTGATTTTTGTATAAAACGACCCGTCGTCGTCGTGACTCGAAACCTGTACTCTCAATAAACCGTTGATCCCAGGGGGAGCGGCTTACATTTTACGCCACGCAGTTACTTGCACTTAGTGGTAAATTTTGTGAATGGTTGCAAAACGTAAATGTCATTGATCATATACAATGAGGGCAAGGGGGTAGCGGGAGGGTCCACAGCGGGGCGGGAGGGATGCATAAATGAAATAGAAATATTTTTATCAACTGACATTTCGCGAACTTTCAGGTTGCTATTGTAAAGTCTTAAGTTAGGTCTCGTCTACCTGTTATTCTTATCTCGTCCACATCCTTATACTCATCCCTTTCTTATAATAGCCCCGTCAATATCGACATAAAAATAAATAAACATTGCAAACGCGCATGTAACTACGATTTTTTTATATGTTGTAAGGTCCCTTGAGAGTAGTTAATACCCAAGTTTGCAACACTGAAAACAGTGTGCTGCCTCCACGGTGCTCAGTAACCTGCGAAATTTTGGCCCATATTTCAGTTTTTTATAAAAATCTACCATAACGAAGATTTTTACAAGTACGTTTTATAGAAATTTATTAAAGATAACTAAATTTACTACAATTTCAGCGAAACCTGAGCACACTATGTCTTTTGGTTGCAAAGATACAGCAAGTCAAAGATGGGCAATTCTTCCGCAGTGCTAAGAAAGCTGTGAAATTACAGAGTTTCCGATGTAACAGCTCTTGTAACATTATTTTAAAAAAAAAATCATATTATGTTGTCCGACTTGCACTTAGCCAATTTTTAGGGTTCCGTACCCAATAGGATAAAAAACGGGACCCTATTACTAAGACTTCGCTGTCTGTTCGTCCATCCGTCTGTCACCAGGCTGTATCTCATGAATCGTGATAGCTACAGAGTTGAAATTTTCGCAGATGATGCATATCAAAATCCGTTCAGTAGTTATTTCGCGTGTATCTCATGAACCGTGATAGCATGAGAGTTGAAATTTTCACAGGTGATGTATTTCTGTTGCCGCTATTACAAAAAATACTAAAAACCAGAATACAATAAATAGTAAGGGGGGCTCCCATACAAGAAACGTGTCTTTTTGTTGGTTTTTGTAAATACTGTTTCAGAGGCTGTTTCTCATGAAACGTGATAGTTAGATCTTTTAAATTTTCACAGATGATTCATGTTTATTGCCGCTATAACAACAAATACAAAAAAACTGGCCAAGTGCGAATCGTACTCGCGCACAAAGGATTCCGTACCATAATTTATAAAAATGACAGAAATATCGTATCTGTTGCCCGACTCGCACTTGTCTAGTTTTTGGTATTTGTTGTAATAGTGGTAATAGACATACATCATCTGTGAAAATTTCAACCATCTAACTATCACGGTTCACGAGAAACAGCCTTCGAAACATTATCCACAAAAACGAGCAAAAAATCACGTTTCTTGTATGGGAGCCCCCCTTCATATTTATTGTATTCTGGTTTTTAGTATTTGTTGTTATAGCAACAATAGACATACATCACCTGTAAAAATTTCAACTCTCTAGCTATCACGGTTCATGAGATACACGCGCAAAACTTCTGAACAAATTTTGATTTGACGTTGACATTGGCAGCACAGGGTTTTCAGTGTTGCAAACTTGGGTGTTAACTACTCTCAAGGGACCTAACAATATATAACAAAATCGTAGTTACATGCGCGTTTGCAATGTTTGATGTCGATATTGACCGGGCTAATAAGTCAATACTTATATAACGAGTAGCTATATTTATATAGTATTCTATGATTATACCTAGTGAAAGAACGTTTTATTTAATAGATAGGTACTTTGTTCTCATAAATGAAAATAAGATATTGAAAAAGTTGTAACGTCGGTCGAGCCTTGAACGTAAAATTTTCAAAAGGTTGATAATTTCACAAGAGCCAGTCTGACGCTGGTAGCTCAGTAGCTGGTTAAATAGAGCGGCAGTGGGACGACGATACCCCATGATCCCTGGTTCAAACACCGGCTGTTTTTTTTAAATTTAATATCCAAATGTCCCAGGTTGTCAACCCCTAATCGCTCGCGTGCTGGTGACCGGAAGTGGTGAGGCGCGGGCCCTCCGGCTCCGCACACGTGTACCTAATTATCTATCGCAGATTTTTAATCGGTCGATAAAACTCACGGGGGTGGACAGCGGACAGTGGACACACGCCGCGCATCGTGATTTCTCCTCATCAACCCCATAACCGAAAAATTATAATCGATTTCTCGGTACTTGACAGGGTCATTAATAATATACAAAATTTGAATGATTTAATCTATTTGACCAAAAATACTAAAGAAATCAAACAGCGTTTTTTAAAATAATATTAAAAGTTAGAATCATTAAACTGTAAATGTTTTGACGTTATCCAAAATAGCGAAATGTGAAAACATACCTAATCTACCTACATCAATTCAATATTTTCATACAAAATATCGATTCAAAAATATTTGGGCCTCCCATAGTAAATCAATCAGCTGTTTTTTATGTCTTTTTATGTTTCGACCCATGTAAGTTCGTTGAGGAAAGTTGTTCAGTTTCATGAGTACCTTGACCTCCTTTCGATTTGTTATGTGCCCCTTTTTGTTACTCCTGTATAAGCAAGCTAAGTGTTTGCGTATCGTAAGTAAGACACCGAGGAACGAAGTGAAATTTTTAAAAAGTGTGTACATATTATTCCAAAACCATTAATCAGCCAGCATTATTTAAAAATAAACAGATCAGAAACTATAAAAATTATAAGGTAAGTACATATTGACGACTGACGACGTTAATAAGTAGGTAAGTGAGTAAATAATTACATAGAATTTCAAAGGATGTCTATCGCTGTCACTTTCCGTCAAATAAGTTTAGCGGAGGATAGGAGATGTGTCATGTTTAAATATGGAGAAATTTTACTAATAACCGATAGCCAAAACTCAGGACCGGCTGGTGATAGATAAGGAACAACTTTCCCCAAGAAACATTGGACAAAATATGAAAAAAGATTTGTCCCTCCCATATTTATTTATTACTTCAGTCAAATCAAGCCAGTCGCCAATTTTTTATGGGAGGTCCAACTATTTTTTCATGTTTTGACCTATAATTCTTGAATAAAGTTGTTCCTTATCAACCAGCCGGTTCTAAGTTTTCGCTATCAGTCACTAGAAAACTTTCACCCAGTGTATCAATAGGTTTTTCGCCATTGTTAGTCAATTTAGTCGTCTTTATTGATATTGTAACGTGCATTAGGCGTCAAATTATAAAACAATTTTAGTCGTGATCATCTCTTGTCCTTCTCTGAACCGAATTGATGGAAAGTGACAACACTAATTTAAAGTAAGGCGAAAAATACGTGGTAACATCCGTTTATGCGTCGTTTGTTCGATTTTCCACCTTATTTTCATACGAATACGATTTTTCTCAAACGGTTTGACAGTTGCATCCATCCACAGCATTGTGCGATGCCGTTTGACATAAACCGTATTCGAATGAAGGTAGGGTGGAGAATCGAATGAATGACGCACAAACGGACGTTGCATGGGTTTCTCGAATAAGTGAATAGTTTTTGTTGGTTATATTGTTATGATAGAAAAAAAAATATTATTTACCTAGTTAAGTGAATTTATTTCCCGAATTGTGACCCTATGTCAACTTTATAACAGCTCTCACAGCACAGTTATCGAGCTAAAAAACTAGGCCAGGCCCAATGTAGAGTCAGCAGATTCCATCTGTGTGTAGTTCAGTTTTGAATATGTTATCATATCAAAGAGTTTCCGCAGCCGGTAGATGCAACTGATTTTTCCGCTGGTATGCAGAGGAACGCTGAAAACTACGTAAAAATACGCCAAGTGCGAGCTGGACTCGCGCACAAAGGGTCTCGTATAAAAATGGCATAAAAACCTCGTTTAAACGCGTTTGTTGTATGAGACTCCTTATTTTTTTGATTTTTAATTTATTTTATGTAATAGCAGCATCTACGCTACGTCATGTCCGCATCTATGGAATTGCCGATTTTCAAACTATTATTTCATTATGTATTTTATGTATGGCCAGCAAAATGCACCATATTGACAGGTTGTCAACCTGTCGCCTAAACTTGCAATACACATCAACTCTCAAATCCCTTGTCGCTTCTATCTCTTATATCGCTTTACGACACCCACGGCAAAGATATGGAGTGATGCTATTCTAAGCCGTCACCGCACGGCATGCATACGCAGTCATGACGTTTGTTATGCAGGTTAATAAGCATGTACATTTTAATACAAGAATAATTCCACAAAATGGCACTGCTCCTCTGTATCATTAGAACATGCTAACAAAATAGGGTAATACAGGGCCTGGGCAATAATTATTTAATGATATCCTACGGTACTACTCACAACTATGAAGCGATGATACCTATACCATGTAAACTAAACATAGATACTTTGTATGCGTCGCAAGTTGATTCTACTGCAAATTCATTTCATCTTGGGCAAATATGCAATAACCGTCGTATTATTTTATAAGTAGGTACTCGCGATTTTGCTATTTTCTATGTAATATTTTGTCAAGCATAGGTATGCAATTTATTCGTAACTTGTTGGTATTTTCCTTATTAATAATGGTCGAAATCTAAAAATTACAAGTCAATTTGAATTCAATTAAAACAATTGTCAACTTTTCCCAAGGAGAGAAATATGATCGCTACTATGGGCGGTCCAAATACTTTTTTGGTAGTCTACAAGTATTCTTTGTGAATATACTTGGAAATAAAAGCTTTGAATCACTTTTTGGAAAGACAACGCATAATTTTAAAATTGCCTGAAGGCGGAAGTTGCTCGTATCATAATGCAGTAGGTAGAAATGTTGTCGTAATAAAAATGCCTAACCTTACGGGCAGTAAACGGAACGGGAAATAATTCAAACTGAAGGGTTGGAATCTGTGCAAATCAGCTGTTGCCGCCTCAGTTTTATGGCGGATCATATTTACGAGTATTTACGGGGTCAGTGAGATACGGGTTCGACGCACAGAATTTATTCACAAGCAATATTTTATGTGACTACCGAGTTTTCGTTCAAAATATGTACGACTTATTAAGTAAGACAAAGCTGGAAATTCAAGAATAAGTACTCCTAACTTACTTTAAATTAGCACTGCCACTTTCTGACAAATAGATTTTAATTTGACGCAAAATGCGCGTTATGTGTCAAAATTAGGTGGCGGTTAAAACAATGGCGGCTAAATTAACAAGAAATTTTGCAGAATCCATGACATATTTAAACATGACAGGACTTAGATATCTCCTATCATTTTCTAAACCGATTTGACAGAAAGTCCCGAATTGCGGCTTCTGTTTCGGCATCGACATCAGACTAATTGTAGGACATTCATAATTCTAATTGGGTCTTACATGCACCTCACATTATTTCGATTTTATGTCGGTCCTAATTCAAATATCGTGCGAATTCCTGAAAAAGCACTACAATATTAGTTCAAAGCACCTAAGTATGGAAGTGGGGTGGTGCTATTTTAAGCCAGCGAAGAACCCAAGTATTATTCACTTTAAATCTGCTGCCCATTCCGTAGCTGAATTCTTACTTGATTCTCAATAGATAGGTACCTATAGCCAAAGATGACGATGATAGATTGACGATCTTGATGGAAAGATTGGTTGATAACTTTCACTGATTTATTTGAAATTGATAATACTAAGGTATACAGAGTTCCGATTCTGATGATGCTTACACGTGAACTGACTCGAATTGAGTCGATTCGATAAAATATAAAAATGAAAACTATAATTAATGTAAAGTAAGTAAACGATGATGCGCAAAACGTAGGTACGATGCTTGGATCATTCACCGATTTTTTAGAAATAGGGCGACGTAGGTAAGTACGTTATTTTTCCACGCGAACGGTGTCGTCATGTTCATGTTTACTTGTCCTGCGCGTACTTTATGAATAGTTCATAAAGGGTTTTCTTGTCAATGTTTACTGCAGTGATGTGTGCGAGTGACCCCTTCGTATCGCTTACGTCCTCGGTGGAAAATTGGTGGAGTTTGGTGGTGGCGCAGTGGCGAGTGGTGACACCTGCCGGTTCTCACACCACCGGTCACGCACAATGGTGTACGGAGAGACGAACACCGTTTTCGAACTGTACAACTGTACAATGATATATTGTATGAAATTTTACTAGTGACTGAGTGAGCGAGGACGGGCTCGTGATAAGGATCAACTTTCCCCAAGTCCAGGATTTTTTGCTATCGGTCACTATTAAAATTTCATCCTATATTATTTTTGTACCTACAAGAGTAAATCAACGATTTATTCAGATTAAAACATAAATCACAATACGGTTTTGCTACGCAACTTTCGGGTTGTAACTTGTAGTGCCTAAAAATTTAACCTAAAATACCTACTCTGATTACTCTTGCCTCTAATACTTATCTGCTTAGAGCTAGGTAGGTGTAGTAAGAAGGTTGGCCCTGATTTTGAACTAATCTTTTTAAAGTTATGTATAGGCGGGAATATTAAAAAAAAATTGCGAGCTCTTTCAAACATCTAGACGTACTCATTTCTAATGAACTTTGTTCTCGCTGGAAAAGAAGAAGAAGATATACCCATACTTTTGACCCGGAGGCCATGAAAAGCAACTCATAACTATTTCGTTGTAAGGCCCAAAATGTTCAATAGCTTAGAAATTCTTTGGTAAGCACACGGAAAAACGTGTTGATTATCGGTTTAGACCTCTTAGTCTATACCGGTTGAAACCGGTCATGTGAAAATATTGTCCGTCATTTATTTTATACCACCCCGTGTTGCGGCTTGCGAGTGAAGCCGGGTAATTATAGCTAGTGCTCAGAACAAGTGGTTAATGTCCAAACCAAATTGCTCACAATTGAAAAATGAAGCTAATTTGTTTCTCACTTATACCCACATCATGTTCAATAGTGTACTTATTTCACGGAATCGGCTTTACACATACATACATACTCAGTATAAGTTAATAACTATTTTCCAATTTATGGTATATGTTCATAGTTTCTTCAATATTATTAATTATTTTAATTCTTTGATGGCTTATTTGTAGTTACATACGGGTTGTACTTGGAATATCGTAAGTATATGAGGTGACCTTTTCTTTGCTATAAAATATGATATTTAACGTAACAATTTAAAATTCTCAACAGTCCAATGCCGGACTTGGCCTTCCCATGTTGGCAGTGTTGCCATACTTACGACGCTTGGTAGATCCCCCTGATATACTCATCTTTTAAAAAAGTCGCATCAGTATCAGTGGTGTGATTTACGATGAGTAAACGGTGTTACTGACCGACAGAAAAACGCAAAATACGGCTTCATTTTATACTATGTATTGAAAAAGTTGCAAGGTACTCCAAGGTAGGTCTCTTGATACCAAAACATAGATAATGTAGCTAATTAGAGTATAAGATGGAAAAAATAATATCATTAAAATGACTAAAAACCTGGAGACGCAAAACTTTATTCATAATATGGCATTTTTCGATACATTTTGATTCGAAAAATTATTAGAAACACAGATTTAAGAATAAATAAGTCCTCATAATTTCAAGTCTCATTCCGCCCAGATGACATTTGTTTTTTTATTGGCTTACTTTTGGCACATGATCTAAAAAAGCGGCATATTCGTTTCGTATTTTTCCAAATACTTGAAATCAATTTACTTCATGTAGCTGGCGGTGATAAGGAAGTTTTTTTAAAGGCTGCATATTAATAAAGCAGTTCATTACGAAACAGCATTCGATTCTATAAAACAAACTTTACTAAACGAGTGTAGATAAAATAACTAAAAACCTGAAGACGTAAAACTTGTGCCTTTGAAAGCTAATTATGGGTGGTCTTATTAAAGTTTATACATATACCGAGTTGCACCTTGTAATACAATAGACGGGTAAGTCTGCTATTCATGGCGGAGAGAATTCCTCCCCCGAGGACCGAGTTAATTTCAAGTTTGTACGTAGGAGCACTCAGTTATTAAAATATCGTCGTTCCACCTCCTTTAATAGGTTTTGGAAACTAGCAAAAGTTGCCGGAATGTACTTGATATTGCTAAATTAACTGGGAAGCTGAACTACTTGGGTTTAACGCGGTACCGGCTTGCAATGAAGAGTTAAAATAAATAAAGTTGGTCCATGGGTTACTCGCTAATAGTAGGCAGTAATCACATATTGAAATCTTACTTACTACGCCGTGTGGTGGTGCCGGCTTAGAAAATCATCACCCCATTGGGTGTCGTAAGAAGCATCTAATAGGGATTTGTGAGTTTATTTATGTGTATTGCAATTTGAGGCGACGGGTTGACATTCATCTGTCATTATGGTGATACTCTGTGTTTTGAATGTCTCTCGAGCTTTTGTTAGATGTGTTGTATATGGTCGTTTTTTTACAGCCGATTACGCTCTGCCTACTCCGCATGGGATAAAGGCGTGATATATGTATGTATTTTTGTTATACAATTTAGTGTTTACACGTATAGTATGTATGCACGAAGCTCAGTTGTAAACCGAGGCAATTTCGGCCGTGTGCGGCGCACTAAGTGTATTGACCAGCTAAGCCTACAACTGCGTCAGTGGGAATAGCTAATACCAACGGTAGCGGCCACAGCAGCCGCAGGCTGTGGCAGCTGCCGCGGATAAAAATATTACATCGACTGAGATTTTTATATAGCGGTTGAAGTGTGTTAGCGAGATTGTTTGCAGGCTCGATTTTTTACAAACCAGTCTGCTTGTTTGGGAAGTAAATAAGTACTTCATTGAACATCTACCTATAATAATTCATTGTAGTGATGTAATAAAATGTAGTAATCGGTACGTTACATTTCCCTTATAAATTGACGCGCATACAGGCTACGCCTGGGCTACACGCTACGCCGTAGCGAACTCTCCGATTTCGTAGTAAAATACGTAGCAGACTGTATTGAAGCTGCTACGTTCGTTAGATAAAACTAATATTATGTATCTTTGATTTGCTTGTTGCATCAGCTGCCAATTAAGCCATTTTAACGTTATTTAGATTAGTTAGAATGTCGTTTTCATGTTGATTGTTGATTTTAAAATGTTGACACTTCCGAAGGTTAATCCAATTCATTGGATTAATGTTATCTTTATGGTTATGTTATGACCTATGACAAAGGACCCCGCACGATTTGTTCGACAAGGGCCGTCCGGTCAAATTGGCTGAAATTTTGGGGAAAGGTAGTACGTAATGCTCTAACCAAAACGTAAAAATATCTGCGAGCGGAAATGACCAGTTTTTGAGATATAGCTATTTTAATGTGGAGGTAAATAAACATACTTTGATGTAAAAACGTTACTCATTAAGGCAAATGTCATGTTCTTACTTATTGTTTACGTTCATCTGTATAAAACCAACCCACGAGGTAATTATTTCAATTGGAAAAGTGTCTGTTTCGGGTATATTACACATAATATATATCAGCAAAGCAAGCTAGATCGCCTAAGCTATACGAGATACAGCAATGGCTCCAAAGCAAAAGTTGTTTAGCATGATAGGCCGCTTCTGCTGGCACATGGACACCGGGAGTCTGGAGTAGACCACCAGGACCCCATCTAGACCACAAAATATACAGAAATGCCTCTGTAGCAAAAGCTGCTCAGCATGATGGACCGCTTCTGCTAACAGACTGACGTCGAGGTTCTGGAGTACCCGATGTAGCCCACCAGAACCTCATCTTAACTATAAGAGATACGGAAATGCTTCCATATCAAAAGTTATGTTAACACTTTGGCTAATTCAACTGGGTGAATAAGGCATTCCAATCACAGCTATTCATCCATAAATCTAATTCTTTAGTTGGGCATTTCATGGAATGGAATGAACTGTAGAACGTTGTGTTCAACCACTTAGGTAACGAACGTTTAGTGGTGTGGTTGAATGGCGCCACTTGATCAAAGAGCAATCTGTGCATTTGAACAGCGTTTTTAAGTAGGTAGTTGGACATTTATAGGTTGCAACATATTATTCATAACTTGAACTGTTACTTACGCGCTTTCCCGTAGAAATAGGATCATTGCACGTTCAACACCAGGATCTCCAGACCCTCGATATCAAAGTACCAGCAAAAACGGCTTGAACAACTTTTGCTGTGAAAGCATTTCCGTATCTTTTATAGTTAAAATGAGATCCTGTGGTCTACATCAGGTACTCCAGAACCTCGATGTCAGTCTGTTAGCAGAAGCGGTCCATCATGCTGAACAGCTTTTGCTGTAGAGGCATTACTGTATATTCTATGGTCTAGATGGGGTCCTGGTGGTCTACTCCAGACTCCTGGTGTCCATGTGCCAGCAGAAGCGGCCTATATTGCTAAACAACTTTTGCTTTGGAACCATTGCTGTATCTCGTATAGCTTAGGCGATCTAGCTTGCTTTGCTGATATAACCGAGTAATATACCCGAAACAGACACTTTTCCAATTGAAATAATTACCTAGTGGGTTGGTTTTATACAGATGAACGTAAGCAATAAGTAAGAACATGACATTTGCCTTAATGAATAATGTTTTTACATCAAAGTATGTTTAGTGACTTCAACATTAAAATAGCTATATCTCAAAAACTGGTCATTTCCGCTCGCAGATATTTTTACATTTTGGATAGAGCATTACGTACTACCTTTCCCCAAAATTTCAGCCAATTTGACCGGACGGCCCTTGTCGAACAAATCGTGCGGGGTCCTTTTAACATTATTTTTCAGTCAATAATGTTCAAAATGTTTATTATAGGTAAATTAATTCATGATAAGATAATTTTTCTATCAATAACAAATATCTACCTGAGCAGTGAAATTACAAAAATACTTTTAGAGAAACATCTCATAGAGTTGAGGAAACGTCTTTACAAAAGCCGCCCCCGAAACAACCTCTCAAACACAACTACACGCCCATGAATTATTTATTAACTCTTTCTTTCATAAAAAATATTTTTATCCCCCATTCCCGGGAACCTCCAAGGACTGGAATTGCTCGAGGCGCCCGACCTCTACTCCTTACGAACGATAGCATTGTAGAATACGAATTTAAACAATTTTCGACTCTACGGACGACGTTACGTGCATAAACAAAGGTCCACTTAAGCGGTGCTATGCTGCTATTCAAAACTAAGTCCTAGGACACTGTGTTCAGAGTTCAGTTCTGTTATTGGATTCAGTTTTTAGAATTTTGTAGTATGATGTAGTGGTAGCATATACGAGTTATTCTATTGATCGGAAGGTACCCACTGTAGCTACAGGGTGTGCGTTTATGACATTGAGGTTTATGAGCTGTAAAAATAGATAGGTACTGCAAATATTTCAAGGCCGTTCGGCTTGCACGTTTTGTATGGACGGGAAATTATTTTTAAACGTACGTACTTCATTCCTTAGACAAAACTGTTTAGTTTGACCTTGAAAATCTTTCAGAAATTTTATGCAGGATGTTAATTTTAATGTCTGCCATATCTTTAGGGTGGGTTTAGTATAGATGAAAGATGCCGTAAAAATATTAAAAACATTCCTGCCTTTTTTTTTACACTTGTCCTTTAGAGAGTGCCGATACAAGAAATCAAGTTTGAGGACGAACAAATCGTGTGAAAGAATTGTCTAGGTTTTTTGAAAATATTTTACGGCATCTTGATGGTATCAATGTTTAAACTACCTTCAGGCTATGACATGCATTTTAGGATTAACACCCTGTATTATACCTCCTTTTTGCTAGCTATGTTACTTACCTACCTCAAGACTGATAAGATAATGCACATAAATGCAACCGGATGGAACTAGATTGGTGCTATGACGATCAATCATATTCATAGATCAAACTTATTATCGTTTTTTTCATATAAATTTTACGTTACATTTGTAATATTGTTGTGGCTAGATGTGATGTGATGCGAGAAGCTTTAAAGATCTTTGTGTAGTTGAAGGAATATTGGGACAACACGGTGTATGTTATTTTATGTCATATAGTAGGTGTATATTAAGGCCGTGTGGTGCTGGCAGAGTAGAATAGCACCACCCCCTCTCTTCCCGTGGGGGTCGTAAGAGGCGACCGAGGGATAAACCTGACCCAAACAGCCAGGGACAACCGTATAGTGGCGGTTTATCCACCACAAAAGCATTCCCAAGGAGGGTTGACGTCTGGTAGGCGGCCGGTCGTAAAATTAAGCCAAATCCTTTGCAACACGATTTTGTTTTCAACAAAACATGTTGCGCCGACCCCAAGTTATTGGGATAAGGGCAGGAAGATGATGATGATAGTAGGTCTATATTATTTTTTGTGCATATTAACAGTTTTCTATTCCCCATCTAAAATACAATGTAAAAATATTTTAAAGAATAGACAAACTCAAAGTTTATTGTATTTATAGCAATTGAGCCTAAATGACGTAAAGATAACCAATAAAAAGTAACTAATTGACACATATTCGACCTGTCAGAGAAAAAAGTCACACTGGAGTCACAAAGTATTGGCTAGTGTCACTGTATACTATAATACCTATTGTTTGAATGGATGCAGCAGTCTTCCACCGATATGCTCTTTTACATGTTAATAAATTAAGTTTCATACCTACATAACTTCTTTAACATAGCTATGGAATGTACTTGTCTGATATTAAACAATTTTTATTTTATTTTTTTACTGGAATGGAGAGTGGCGCCATACCTATGTTCTCCAGTTTTTCTACCTAATTTATCTTTTAGATACTCTGCTAGATATTTAAGGTCTGTTTTTCCGTGGCGCTGTCTACATGATTTCTGCTGCCAACTTGCCCACATGCCAGATAGCATGGCAGCATGCTGTTTGTCTGTCCGGTCTGGCACATATTGCCAGCCTACATGCCAGATGTCGTGGTGGACCCATTTTCTATCGTATTCGGATAGGCGCTGTGACGTGTGCTGCTTTTTCATATTTAAAGAAGCGGTAAATAAAAATTGTTCATTACAATTCTTGGTATTTTTATGCCAAGTTTCAAAAAGTATTCCAAAATTTAATTAAAATATCGCAAAAAAAATAGTATTGGTACCTACTCAATTTTATAAAGATTCACATTTTATAGGTAGAAAGGTGAATCCAGGCAGTCGTTTCTAACAACGTGAAAATTTTGTATAGAAAAAGGCCTCAACTCTATGTCCAAAATATTTTTGGCTATGTAATTTTTCCTCTTCAAGTTACTCTACAAAAGTTTATATGATTTTTAGACATAATTTTGTCATACTTAGTTAATTCCATTTGTACCTACATATTTAAGTCGTATCAATTGAACGAGAGGTTCTAAGTACGTAGTAGATTCCTAACTTGGAAGTGATAGGTACCTATGTTGTGCGTCAAGGTTAAGGGTAGATACAAATGTAGATAATCTAGTACGAAAAGCAACGTGTAAAGAAAGTCAATCATGAATGTAAAACTTTGATATTTTTGTGTATCTTCGATGTGATTTGTACCAAATAATACCTATTTTGATGATAATATGATTTTCATATTATGAAAATTGCTGTTCAAAATAGTACCTCATACAAGAGTGTTACGATCGTGTTGTTGTAGACCCGTCTTTTTTGAAATTGGTTAAAAATGTGATGTGATTGGCAGCACCCTGCAACCTGCAACCCTCAGCAGGTCTGCAGGTAACCAGCCGTCAACTTCCGCCGAATGCGCACTGTTTACATCTCTCCGATCGCAACCATTCAATGCATGCATTCTCCTTTTTACTTATTATTATTATCATACCTCCTTTTATGAACGTAGACGTTACTATATAAGTCGAACAATCGTTGGTCGCTCACCCCTGTCTGCGTTTTGTTTGCCGGCGGTCTAGATACTCGTCTTCTGTCTCTGTCTGACGCCTGAGAGCTCTCATACACCCGTCTCATTGCAGTGGCATGCTCGCGTCATTGTGAACAAAATAAGACGGCCGCGACTAACGCTACCTGTCTCGCTCTGCGCAGCCTGACTTGTCTGCAGTGTGAAAAAGGTAGCATGACTGGTGAAATGCGAAATGCAATAAAGCCGAGGCTACACGGGAGATTTGTCGTTGTATAGAGCTGTTTATAGTTATAAAGCTGGTGTATACGCGCTGTTCGTTATATTCGTTTAAGCAGCGGATCACGCACGTGTTAATTTCCGTTTAATTTTGTATAATGATGATACTTATTTCGTTTGGTTAAGCAGCAAAAATAATAAAATTTAAAAGCCATTTTCACTGATTATAATTAAAAACCAACCGGTGTTTGCTTTTGCGAAATGTCAGATTGTTTGGCATATGTCATTTAAGAATTTCCGCACGATTTTTATATTGCTTATCCAGACTTAATAATTAATATCATAACTATTTATTAAACGGATAAGAAGGTATGTCAGTATTAAAACTCTGCCAACTGTTTCTTTCTGAAATGGCTACAAATATTCCGTAGTAAGTACCAATCTTGCTTCCCTTCCCTGCTTCCCTTTCAATCTTGTGATCGTGGTGTGGGTTCATCGAGTCGACGAACAACCTGATGAAACCTACCCTACTTTCGAAGGAAAAATTGATACTAGTATACCTGTCACTATGGTATACACAGTCGTCTGAATGACTTTAAACTTTTGACAGACGTGTGGTGTAAACGGCCGTTGTTACAGCCTTTTACGCTCTGCTACCCCGCAAGGTATATAGGCGTGATATAGGTAGGTATATATTTAAACTAGGTAGGTACTTTAAAGATCGTCAAATACGACATATACAGGGTGTTAATTTAAATGCGTGCCATAGCTTCAGAGGTAGACCCGGGTAATAAGGCCCACCTAACAACGAACCGAAATAAAACCATTATTTTATCACCCTCAAGTAAAACAACGTTTGTAACGTATACCAAAATTTACTATTAATCAACCTATATGATTTTTTTATGATTTTGACAATAAAAAGATGGAGTAAAAAATATTGAAAAAATTCCCGGTGAAAAATATTTATTTTTACTTATCCTAAATTCTGAAAATTTCATTTATTTTTCTTGCGAAAAAGAAACTTTTATCACTTTTGTCGCTTGCAGAGTGCCAATACAAGCAGTTTCGTTTAATCAACTTAGAATTTAAACGAATCTCGACTGAGATAATAGGCAATGAAATAAAATTTAGGCTAAGTTTTTTTTAATTTATTTATGATTTTTTTCAATATTTTTTGCGGCATTCTTAATCGATACTTAACCTACCCTGAAGCTATGCATGGCACGCATTTAAATTAACACCCTGTATACTGTTTTCATCATTATGTATGCTTCTTAGGCGCAGTCTTCTGTCAGACAAAATATGTCGGCCGTCATCAATAATGCGACGCGCCTCTCACGAGAGTACCTAGACGGCGCGATGTCGCACGTCTGACGTCTCACGTCTTACGCCTCACCTGAAGTTCATAGACTCGTAAACAACTCGACACTCTGTTAGGTCGTTAAACTCACGCCATTATTGTGAGTTTAATCTTTGTTTCCGCATAAAATTCGTTTAACGAAGGCAATCGGATTCCATTGCGGGCTTTAAACCTGTGCGTAAAATAATTCATTAAGGCGAGAAGTAACGTGAAACTAGCGCCACCTCACAGAAAAAACCTTCTCTTAGGTTTCCCTCCCCGGATAGGCAAATCTATTCCCGCAGTAAAACTAAATTGCAAATATCCAGGGACCAAGTCAGCAAATTTTTACCCATTGTAATGCCAGCAAAACTCAACTGTCATTCCATTGCCATTCCAAAAAGTGATAGCAGAATACGAAACAACCATCCAACCGACATGAGTTCGACTTCCTAGTGAAACGATTTTCATTTAGCGGACTTGCCCTTTAGGTACTAACTACACACAAAAAATCGTGACAAAAAAAGACAAACAAACTAACAAACACACATTACCATTACGGATCGATTTTATCGAACCTGAAAGTTTAGCTATGTATGCTAGTATGTACTGGAATATAATTTAATTTTTTATCGCTCATTATTTACTTTTTACCTATAGGTAAAGAGTGCTACAAGATATTCCGATACTTGAGGCGATATAGGTAAGTATGTTTTTTTATCAGAGCATTGGCGCTAGTGCCGAAGCGCTGCTCTTCATAAGTATCCATTAGGCCTCGATCTGGGATGAAACCGCCGCTTTTACTCGTATAACGCGGTTATACAACGTCGTTACGCCACCATGCTTATAATGTTTACGGAACAATAACATTTTTACGACACACTTTTGTTTTCGTTACGAAACGACCACTAATTTCGATAATCATATCCAGGGAATGGGCAGAAGCGTTCCTTGTGAATACATCTTGCGCTGCGCTCGCCAATTCACCTCACGCTACTTGACTAGGTAGTAAATAAAATACGAAAGTTGAATGCTTAGAACTATTGTCGAAAAATACTACGGAGTTAATTCATCGCTTTTCATAATATTAAAAGTTCGAATTATTAAAAACAAAAAAAATATTTAAAGGTTATTGTTTTGACTCCATCCAATAAATTGAATTATGACGTCATATTTCAGTAATTTCATACAAAATATCGTTTTCGATCGTCTTAAAAAGTAGCTCATTTGACTTGACTTGACAGTCAAGTAGCCGATAGGGGGAGGAACCATGGTGTCAGAGATTTTCAATATGGATTAAAAAATTTAAAAAATCCTAAATGTAGGTAAATATTTCTAGTCTTTCTGTTAATGGAAGTAAAAGTTTAAATAAATTTAGTTTTAAAGAATTAGTTTGAATTCAGTTAATAATTTACTGCTAGGTAATTATATTTGTTAGTATGAATTAATACTAGTTGATGTACCGAGCTCGCTCGGTTTAGTTTCACCTCAATAGAAAACGTTGTTAGTATTAAGGCAATTTACAAAAATGGGTGAAAGAACGTAAATTTTAAAAAACGTGAAAAATCGCTAGATACGAAATTTTGAGAAAATCGTTCGAGCCGTTTCCGAGATTCTGATCATATTATAGGTTTCGTTCGAATAGATAAATGACTAAATGAGGTAATGTGAATTAGGATTGTGTATCAAAGAAGTATAACGCGCCACGCGCGCCGTTTCCCTAATTTGTGGTATAATCATCTACATTATAAATTTACTTATTACATTAATCATTTTAAAATAAAATAAAATATGATTCGATGCACTTTGATAGGTTGTTTGATAATGTTAATATTATTAATTCGGTACTAGTCCGGATCATTAGTACTACAAACTTTCAACGTTTTACAAAATATTTAATCTAAAAATTGTTAAACAGAAAAAAAAAATAGTTATTTTGGATGGCATCGAACGTACTGTGTATAGTAAAATATGACGTCATATTTCAAGATATTAATATAAAACGTCATTTTAAAAATTGTCATAATTAAGTTGTCAGTCAAGGTGCCAATTAAGACGGTTTGGTACTCTTTTATATCTCCGCTCCAACCAATTATTTATTGCTTCTTTTGTTTGTTATTATTATTATTATTTTACTTGGTTCTTTTAATTACATCTACTTCCGTCATCTAGTGGCGATGGGGTTATCCTTGGTTCTATTACAAGAACACACACATTTGATAATTTATCTATCACTGTGTAATTTTGATTCATGCTTAGTTCAGACATTTCTGAGGCATAAAGGTAGTTAAAACTATAACATTTATTAACGGTTTTTCAATATACCTATATGTTTTAATATATACGGTTTTCAGTATATAAAATGACATACATTGTACATAATATGTTAGTATGTTTAAAAATTGAACATTTTCACGCGCTACGTACTCCGACGGCGTAGCGGCCGTAGCCACCAGCTACGCGGCCTACGCGCTATTCGCTACGGGATTATTACGAGTTGATAATTATTATGAATACTTAAAACTAGTTATTCCTTTTTTTATTATGAAGTCGTTTTAAATATACATCGATGTACCTACCTATCCTCGTAAGGCCCAGATGCCTTTTAAAAGGTATGTAGCTTTGTAGTGGTTCAGACCCAAGCCCTTGCAAGATTTACATCATAAAGCAACCTTATTGCTAGTGCATATAAGGTTCATTTCACTTTGCGAATCATACCTTTTAAAAGGCATCTTGGGCCGTTATCTAAAGAAAGCTCATAAATGTCTGGGCCTTACGAGGCTATTGTTAAATCTCGGATGTTCAAATTTCGGATTGTTTGAACATGACATCAAAATGTATCCGTACAAGTTGTCGAAAGTCTACAATATAACTATTTACTATAATTTCGCGATAATATTTTATGGATCATCAGATCAATCAAGTATTATGGATAAAGATCACAGATGTTAGAATACGTCTACGATATAACAATTCTACGATATCTTAGTCACTCCCTTAAAAACAATTTTTGTACACGAAAAAGTTCTGACGGATAAAGATAAAATCTAAAATTCGAATAATCCGTAAATAAATGTTCTGTAGGCTGAAATGAAGCGCAGCCTATTAAACAGTTAAACTGTGATCAGAGTTAAGCTGCGTTCAGAGGGCCGCCGCTACAGCCGCCGTCGGCAACTTTTTATTGCGCCTAATTCAAACCCATTTGTTTCCCGGGGGTCAGAAAAAAATCTCACCTTTTTAATTCGATTACTTTTTAAACATAACTTGTTATGGTTTAAATCTATTGTGTTCGTCTTTAAAATAAGTAAAATAAAATTTGGTAATTTTAAACGATATTATAATTGTGTTTTCAGTGGGTTGGAAATGATTTAATAGACTGGTTTTTAGTTTAGACATCTAAGTTTAGACATTTGACTGCTTTGATTTGATATTAGATATTTGTTATTCAGTTTCAATGGTCCTGTAACTATGTGCAAGCACATAGCTTAAATTTAAAATTTCGTTTTATGTCGAATACTATAACCAAAATTTTGTATTATTATTAGGTATTTTTTTATTATTTTGCACGTTCATTGATTTTTGAAATTGCTTAATAAAAATGTTTTGTCACATTTGTATGAAGGTGTGATTTGACAAGTTGAGCCAAACATCTTCTATATCATAATCAAACAATCTAAAATACCACAAACTTAGGTACAGCTAACGCGACGGAATTTTAACCTTTCGGAACGAAATTCATATGTTTTATGTTACTTTATTGTTGATTTACCTATATTGTTTTATAACATTCTGGAAGATATTTATTTGTTTTGATATTGTAATAAAACATGTTATACTGAATATAAAAAAATAAACTGCAAATATTTAAAGGGGCGAACTAACCCATGAAACTGAACAACTTTCTTCGAGGAAAATAGGCCGATATACCTATAAATAAAAAAATTGGACCTCAAATAGGTACGAGAGAGTCAATTTGTATACTAGATCCAATTGTTTTTTTCGTATTTCGACCTATGTTCCTTGGATAGGTATAAGTAGTTGTGTAGTTTCATGAGCCCATTTGCCCCTTAAAATATTTGCAGTTAATATTTTTATACATTATAAGTAGATTTATAGATTTTATGATTTAAAGACCGTGTAACCCGAACAGACTTTTGTTAATGGAACTGAAAAAAAAACATGGAGCTCCATGAAGGAAATCGCAAAGCCGCCAGCAATAGGAAGAAAGACAATCGCAAACGCAAAGTAGATACCTACTTACCCTGAAAGAGGAATGATTATGAGTCAAAACACACGAGTACCTATATTTCGAATATTTGATCATTTAAGATTTGTACCAATTTTGTACTAAGAATTTTCTTCTTATTTTTGCGTCTCTTTCTAAAACTCCGCAAAATGATCTATACGCAGGTACCTATGATGATCTCTTTTGAACTTGTACAAGTTGCTGGAAATGAAACCATCTTTAGAACCGCCGTCAAGGTTTGATGTTTGGTTTGATGGATGGGCATCCACGTCAAATGGAAAATGGATGTCAAACGGGTTCAAACGACCCGCCCGGCCGGGCCCACCGGGTCCTGAAAACCGGGTCATCCGGACGTCCGGTCCAGCCGAAACCAATTATACTTTATGATGATGCGATGTGGTCACGTTGTGGGTACATACCCTAATTTCTGGGATATATACAACCAAATAGCTGGCCGTAATTATTACCCGATTGCCTCAGAAAGAAGATTATTGATTTTGTCTTGGGTAGATACTATTAATCCCAATTTGTTGTTTATATACCGATCCGTTAATTGCTATTATTGTTAGGTATATTTACTGTGTCTGTAGGAAAAGTAGAGTAGGATCTAACATTTATAACCTTTGTGTAGAGGTATATCATGTAAAGAAACTTTGTGTGATACGAGTGCTCTATGTAGGCTGCATAAGTCGGCGATAGGTAAAAAACCTAAACCAGGTTTTCCGTTCATTGTTCAGTGCGCTAGAATAAGGACTGCAGTACTCGCCAGTGACAGCGGCGATGGTGGCAGTGTAGTACAGTGGGCAGGCTAGGCTATGTACTCACCGAGGGGTTGGGCACGCAGCGGCGCGGGTCGCCGCCGCGGTACGTGGGGCTGTAGCGGCCGGGGAAGCAGCCCGGCGGCGCCATCAGCCCGCCGCCCGACTTCATCTTCTCCGGGGAGTACATGGCACATGACCCCCACGGGTCGTCCTCCAACTTGAGCACCTTGGAGGGCGAATGATACTGCCTGTCGAAAATTTTGGCGAATTTTGTCGTACTCCGGGGCGAAAACGCGGCACGACCGTACCGAGCGCCGGCTGCTGACCGACTGAGCCGCGCTGCCGCGTGACGTCAGCGGCCACGCCCACTCGTGCCGAGCCCCGCCCCGCGCTCGCTCCCCCGCCCGCCCCCCGCGCCCGCCCGCACGCATGTTTACGTCGCGCCGCCGGCGGCTCCACGAATTACTGAAATATTTAATTGGTCCATTCACTTCTCCTGCTCCTACCTTTTCACGCTTCCTACTCCAAAAAGGTTGACGGATGGACCGTGGTGCGATTGGCACGTTGTCTAATTATGCCCTGATCGATACTGAGGGGACAAATTCCCAAGTTTCCGGCTAATGGGGAAACTCCTGGTTTTGTTGGTCGCAGCGTCGTAGCAGTCGTAGAGTCGGCGCTCGTAGCCGCTCGGCCGCTACTAGTCAGGAAGCGTAGTAAGTACATAACTACATACAGCCCGGATTGCGAGTTGAAGTCAAGCTTTCAAGTTTTGACGTTTGGAAACCGCTGCCTTCGCGTCTTTGTGTTGTAGGTATTTTACTTATTTACGAAACTCAATTGCTGCATTTTCTCTACCGGCTTGCGGGAAATTGTTATTTCTTTAGGTGCTCTCATATATTACCTAGTCGCCTGGAGTCGGTGACTATTTTTACACGGCCCAGCTGACTCCTTTCTCTTTATTTCAGAGATGGACCGATAGTAAAGTACCTAACTACCTACCTACAAAAAGTTTATCCTTAACACGAGTAGGCAGAATCACCCTGCAACTAACTAACAAAAGCATTACAAAAAACAATACATATCAGGCTGGTTCCTTGCTTGACGACCTTTGCAGTAGTGCGTATTTTTTACGCATCCGTAACGCATGCGTCTTTTAGGTGAAAGGAATTACGAATTCCTCGGACAAAAAACGAACGTTGAAACATCATGAGCAACGAATACCTACCTACCTAAGCTTGCGTTGCGTTATTCGATGTGTCTATCAAACTACAATCTGTTTAAAGGTATTTTACTTAAATTTAAACAACCTTTTGAAATTAATACCTACTATAGTCTGATTGAATATTTAGCATCAAATTTCATACAACCCTTCAGAACGTTTTTTTTTTACAATAGGGTTTTATACAGCACGTAGTCTCATGGGAGGTGTGTAGTGTATAATACACCGGCCGTGTGTAATTAGTGCGTTTTATTAAATGCGTGTCAAAACAACATGTTCGTGTGTAGCGAGCAGTGTACTTATCTACATAGGTACACGTTGGGCTTTATACAGGGTGTAAGGGACAGCTCTCGTAATACTGACAAGGCGCATTCTGATTATGAAACTGAACAACTTTATATACGAAAATATTTCAGTACAAGTAAAAAAAATTGACTTTCCGATGCAGTCAGGTGATCGTGATTTTGTAAGGGAAGATGAAAAAAATTTTGCTACCCCTATTTATGGGAAATTGCTACTGAGCATTTCCATGATTCGACATTAGCGCTACCTACTAGGAACTAAACGAACAGACTAAAAAAATGTTCCATTGTACGGCGCACAAAATTTGAAAGTAGGGTCCATCGTTCAATGTGGTTCAGTGAATGTTTTAGGCAACGAAGTACTATTATACCGGAAGTAACAGAAAGGGTAGGTATAACAAACCGAAAGGAGGTCAAGGTACTTAGGAAACTGAACAACTTTCCCCATGAAACATTTGTCGAAATATGAAAATCAATTTTTATTCATATTTCGACCCAAGTCCCACGTGGAAAGTTGTTAACTTTCATGATACCTAGGTAATAATCTGGAATTTGAGTGCAACTAGGATAGACTGATGTCACGAAAGATGCGTTGCTCGAAGGCTGTCACAAAAGTTGAATTGGTCCTTCCAATAATGTCACAATGTGCTATGTAGGACAATAATGAAATCCTAGCTAGGCAATCCTAATAGCATAGGCATCCGAAAGACCGAATTAATCGATGTAGATTAGGTAGATAGGTATTTATCATATAGGGAGATCAAGAAAATTATATGGCAATCTCAAATTAATGTAATAAAAATTTCAGCTAGGACAAGGAAAAAAAATGTGACTGTATGAATGTGTGTGGAGTTAATACCTGTGAACGTCATATTATTTCGACTTCAAGTCAAAATTCTTACGTTAACCTATGCGTTAACCTGTGGTCCGCCACTGGTATACTGTCCAGTCCATCGCACAGAACGGCCGCGCGGAGCCGCTAGCCGCCGCGCCGGGCGGACAGATGGCGCGAGTTTTAATTTTTCGATTTTGGACGCGCGTTTATTATGCATGACGCTTTTATCGCGCGCTGCGGTTCCTTCGGGACTATCGCCGAGGGGTGCAAGTCACGACAGATAGCGAATAGCATGAACCATTTTTTCGAGGTTAGAATAATGAAAGGGTAAAAAGGGACCAGGTTATCACTACGATTCCGTTGTTCGTCCGTCCGTCTGTCACCAGCTTATAAACCGTGATAGCAATGAATACTAACTATACTACTTATCCGGTGATAGTAAAACACTCGAAACTTTCAGTGGTGAACTTTACTTTGCTGACGCTATTCAAAATGTTACCTAAAAAAACAGATATAAATAAAATTAAAGCCTTTTAATCTTAATTTTAGAATTTTATCTCCCTTATAACTAACCTAATAAACGATTTTCCCTTTTGGCGCAGTGGTAGTGCGACTGCCTGCAACGCAGAAGGTTCAGGGTTCGAATCTCGGTGGATTCACAAAGTTAAATTAAGTCGATCCCGGTTACTGTTTTTGATTACTTAAAATGCTGTCGTTGCACAACCATTTCTGAGGCCTGCTACTTGTAGTAGGTGGTTGAAAGTCTCTGACACCAGTGTTCATCGGGTCGTTGGACGACTCGTTGTCCCACTCAAAGAAGAAGAAGAAAGATTTTCCATTTAAAATCTGCCACCATTTTTATTCAGATTCCGAGAGTCCGCCGCTCGTACAAGAGATAGTCTAGTCAACCTATTTCTATTCCAATCGAAACATTTAGTTAGACTAGCTAGACAACTCCGGTCTATTAATATTGTTTTATTCGATAGACCTATCAAATGCAAAATTAGATCTGTTGGTTTGAAACGCTGTTTGGTGGTTGGCTGGAAATGTAGTCGTTATTCTAAGGCGTTTTACTCACATAAAGGTGGGCTTAAAAACCAAGCGACAGCGACAACGACGCGCGTCGTTGCCGCTGTCAAATGACTGGTTTGTATGGGGAACCAGAAAAACCGAGCGACGGCGTCGTTGCGGCGCGCCACGACGCCGTCACGTTGACAGCGCGCTGAGAAGCTTAGAGTTTGTATGGGATGCGGTCGGGTTTTTCTACAAGACCGCAGCGACATCGACGCCGTCAAAATTTGACGGCGACAACGACGCGCGTCGTTCTCGCGTCGCTTGGTTTTTAAGCCTATCTTAATGGCCGCCGATTCGACGTTCTTTTTGCGCTGCGCTACCGCAGCTTTGTGTTAGGAAAATGCTAATTTACACCTATGACGTGCGTCGACGGAAGCGTCTGTTAAATTCCCAGATCACTTATATATACGGGGTGTTAGGGACGGTGTAACGAAAACTTTGCAGGCGTGCTTAGACCATGAAACTGAACAACTTTTACTATGGAGCCAATGGTGGGAAACGAAAAAAAATTTCTTACCTCCCATACAAAGTCAGTCAGCTGATCGTGAATTTTGTATGGGAGGTCGGAAATTTTTTTTCGTTTCCCACCATTGGCTCCATAGTAAAAGTTGTTCAGTTTGATGGTCTGATCATGCTTGCAAAGTTTTCGGTACACCGTCCCTAACACCCTGTATATATCCCTAAAGGGTTAAATTGACTTGTCATTGTAATTGATATTGAAAGACGCTTCCGTCAACGCACCGTTGGGCATGCGTTGGCGTAGGTATGTATAGGTATGAGATTAGGGTGGACATTCACATTTTCCAAACGCTGCGATAGCGCATCGCAAAAATAACGTCGAAACGGACGTCTGGTGTGTAAAGCGCCTAACCCAACAGAGATTGTACTTATTTTGTATTATTATAAGGTAGCTAGCGAATCAGAAAAACATTGGTTGCAATTCGGGAAATATATTCTCTTAACTTACCTTAAATTAGCGCTGTCACTCTATAGAAAATGTTATTTTCAGTCCTGTCATGTTTAAATAATGTTAATGGGTTCTTCGCCATTTTTAGTCAATTTAGTCGCCATTGTTTTCACTATTGCCTTACTTGAACAGATAAATTATAAGTAGGTATTTAAGACAATTTTGGTAGTGATTATCTCTTGTCCTTTTCTAAACCTATTTGGCGGAAAGTGACAGCGCTAATTTAAGGCAAGTAAAGAGAATTTGTTTCCCGAAATTGCGGTCATTATCTGAATAATTTTATTCGTTTTCTGGTTATTCGAATTCTGATCCTCTACGAAGTTGACTAGTATAGAACATATTCATCTTGATAGTGGAACCATTTTTAAGTAGGTAGGTATTCATTGCACAAAGAGACAAAGATCATAATACTGGGTGTAACACCATTTTTTGAGCCATGTTCCATGGGCAAAGCTGTTCAGTTTCATTAGACTTCGACTTGCCTTTCGGTTTTACCTATTTGTTGTTTAGAAACACATTGTAATGTTTTGACAAACAAAAATCTCAAACCCTATAACTTAACCCACCGGTTACTGCGTACCCTTTTTAGGGCCCGCACGCGTAGGGTCGCCGGCGCCCGGGCCCGGGTCGGCGAGTGCAGCGCATTAAAGATGCGCGCGGAATTACACACGTAATGAACCCGGAACGAGCATTGCGCACACAAATTGAGCAAGCGACTATATCGAATAATAATAGGTATATATGGATTATATGTTTTGCTCGTAAGCTATTATTGGGGAACCATAATACTTTTCTTGGCTTAGCCGCCATGTGTCTTAGAAAAGCATCACCCCATATCTTTTTCGTGGCATCGTTGAGATTTGAGTTGATGTTTATTGCAATTTTTAGGCGCCAGACTTGACTGTCACTTCACTATGGTGATACACAGTCTTCTTAATGACTCTCAAACTTTTCTCAGATGAAAATAGATTTTTTATTGTTGTTTACTCTCTGCTTACCCCACAAGGGATATACGCGTGATATATGTAGGTATGTATGTAGGGTCGCCAGGCCCGGGCCCGGGTCGGCGAGCGCAGCGCATTAAAGATGCGCGCGGAATTACACACGTAATGAACCCGGAACGAGCATTGCGTACACAAATTGAGCAAGCGAGTATATCGAATAATAGGTATGTGGATTATATGTTGCTCGTAAGCTATTATTGGGGAATCATAACTTTTGTTCGCTTAGTCGCCGTGTGGTGCCGGGTTTGAATAGCATCACCCCATATTTTTCCCGTGGGCATCGTTGGTATTTGACAGTTGATGTGTATTGCAATTTTCTAGGCGCCAGACTCGACTGTCACTTCACTATGGTGATACACAGTCTTCTTAGTGACTCTCAAACTTTTCTCAGATGCAAATGGTTTTTTTTATAGCTGTTTACTCTCTGCTTACCCCGCAAGGGATATACGCGTGATATATGTAGGTATGTATATAGGGGCGCCGGCGCCCGGGCCCGGGTCGGCGAGTGCAGCGCATTAAAGATGCGCGCGGAATTACACACGTAATGAACCCGGAACGAGCATTGCGCACACAAATTGAGCAAGCGAGTATATCGAATAATAGGTATGTGGATTACATGTTTTGCTCGTAAGCTATTATTGGGAAATCATAAGTTTTGTTGCTTAGTCGCCGTGTGATGCCGGCTTAGAATAGCATCACCCTATATCTATTTCGTGGGCATCGTTGAGATTTGAGAGTTGATGTGTATTGCAATTTTTAGGCGCCAGACTTGACTGTCACTTCACTATGGTTATACACAGTCTTCTTAGTGACTCTCAAACTTTTCTCAGATGTAAATGGTTTTTTTTATAGCTGTTTACTCTCTGCTTACCCCGCAAGGGATATACGCGTGATATATGTAGGTATGTATATAGGGGCGCCGGCGCCCGGGCCCGGGTCGGCGAGTGCAGCGCATTAAAGATGCGCGCGGAATTACACACGTAATGAACCCGGAACGAGCATTGCGCACACAAATTGAGCAAGCGAGTATATCGAATAATAGGTATGTGGATTACGTGTTTTGCTCGTAAGCTATTATTGGGGAATCATAACTTTTGTTGGCTTAGCCGCCGTATTGTGACGGCTTAGAATAGCATCACCCCATATCTTTTTCGTGGGCATCGTTGACATTTGAGAGTTGATGTGTATTGCAAGTTTTTAGGCGCCAGACTTGACTGTCAAAACTTTTCTCAGATGTAAATAGTTTTTTTATTGCTGTTTACTCTCTGCTTACCCCGCAAGGGATATACGCGTAACACATGTAGGTATGTATATAGGGTCGCCAGGACCGGGCCCGGGTCGGTGAGTGCAGCGCATTAAAGATGCGCGCGGAATTACACACGTAATGAACCCGGAACGAGCATTGCGCACACAAATTGAGCAAGCGAGTATATCGAATAATAGGTATGTGGATTACATGTTTTGCTCGTAAGCTATTATTGGGAAATCATAAGTTTTGTTGCTTAGTCGCCGTGTGATGCCGGCTTAGAATAGCATCACCCTATATCTATTTCGTGGGCATCGTTGAGATTTGAGAGTTGATGTGTATTGCAATTTTTAGGCGCCAGACTTGACTGTCACTTCACTATGGTTATACACAGTCTTCTTAGTGACTCTTAAACTTTTCTCAGATGTAAATGGTTTTTTTTATAGCTGTTTACTCTCTGCTTACCCCGCAAGGGATATACGCGTGATATATGTGGGTATGTATATAGGGTCGCCAGGCCCGGCCCCGGGTCGGCAAGTGCACCGCATTAAAGATGCGCGCGGAATTACACACGTAATGAACCCGGAACGAGCATTGCGCACACAAATTGAGCAAGCGAGTATATCGAATAATAGGTATGTGGATTACGTGCTTTGCTCGTAAGCTATTATTGGGGAATCATACATAACTTTTGTTCGCTTAGTCGCCGTGTGATGACGGCTTAGAATAGCATCACCCCATATCTTTTTCGTGGGCATCGTTGAGATTTGAGAGTTGATGTGTATTGCAATTTTTAGGCGCCAGACTTGACTGTCACTTCACTATGGTTATACACAGTCTTCTTAGTGACTCTCAAACTTTTTACAGATGTAAATAGTTTTTTTATTGCTGATTACTCTCTGCTTACCCCGCAAGGGATATACGCGTGACATATGTAGGTATGTACGTAGGGTCGCCAGGACCGGGCCCCGGGTCGGCAAGTGCAGCGCATTAAAGATGCGCGCGGAATTACACACGTAATGAACCCGGAACGAGCAGTGCGCACACAAATTGAGCAAGCGAGTATATCGAATAATAGGTATGTGGATTACGTGCTTTGCTCGTAAGCTATTATTGGGGAATCATACATAACTTTTGTTCGCTTAGTCGCCGTGTGATGACGGCTTAGAATAGCATCACCCCATATCTTTTTCGTGGGCATCGTTGAGATTTGAGAGTTGATGTGTATTGCAATTTTTAGGCGCCAGACTTGACTGTCACTTCACTATGGTTATACACAGTCTTCTTAGTGACTCTCAAACTTTTTACAGATGTAAATAGTTTTTTTATTGCTGATTACTCTCTGCTTACCCCGCAAGGGATATACGCGTGACATATGTAGGTATGTACGTAGGGTCGCCAGGACCGGGCCCCGGGTCGGCAAGTGCAGCGCATTAAAGATGCGCGCGGAATTACACACGTAATGAACCCGGAACGAGCAGTGCGCACACAAATTGAGCAAGCGAGTATATCGAATAATAGGTATGTGGATTACGTGCTTTGCTCGTAAGCTATTATTGGGGAATCATACATAACTTTTGTTCGCTTAGTCGCCGTGTGATGACGGCTTAGAATAGCATCACCCCATATCTTTTTCGTGGGCATCGTTGAGATTTGAGAGTTGATGTGTATTGCAATTTTTAGGCGCCAGACTTGACTGTCACTTCACTATGGTTATACACAGTCTTCTAAGTGACTCTCAAACTTTTCTCAGATGTAAATGTTTTTTTTTATAGCTGTTTACTCTCTGCTTACCCCGCAAGGGATATGTACGCATGATATATGTAGGTATGTATGTAGGGTCGCCAGGCCCGGGCCCCGGGTCGGCAAGTGCAGCGCATTAAAGATGCGCGCGGAATTACACACATAATGAACCCGGAACGAGCATTGCGCACACAAATTGAGCAAGCGACTATATCGAATAATAGGTATGTGCATTACATGTTTTGCTCGTAAGCTATTATTGGGGAATCATAACTTTTGTTGGCTATTGTGCCGGCTTAGAATAGCATCAACCTATATCTTTTGCGTGGGCATCGTTGAGATTTGAGAGTTGATGTGTATTGCAATTAGAGATGGGCGGTGGGTATATACCCAATCTACCCATTTGGGTATATACCTGGGTAATTGGGTATTTACCGGGTAAATACCCATATGTAGGGTCAGGTAGGGATCGGTGACTCAGGCGGGTACATTGACTCACGCTTATATTTCGTAATAGGACAGCAATATCTTTATGTATTCTTAACACAATGGTAGCTTTTAACACCCAAACACATACAAACCAATCATCCGTCCACTCCAGTGCGGTTTGAATTTGAAAAAAATGTGCGATTGGTTTTGCACCTCAAAAAATGCTTTTAAAGGTACCCTTCATGTATTTTTATCGGTTAAGATTGAAAGTTTAAGGGAAATGTAATTATTATGATCGAAAGTGGTGTTCATATACTAAGTAATAAGCTAGATTTGCTAGCTCTTAGAGTAGTCTGGTATTATTTGTAGGCTAATTATTTCAAAATAGCGTCGGTGTCTACACTGGCTCAAATTTAAGAGGTACACAGTGACTCCAACATTTAGTACTGGCTCATCTCTCTATTTTTAGAAACATTGACAGACAATTGTAAAATATTTCTAATGGCAATAGGAATGATATGAAAAGAATACTTTGACAAATATAATTGATTAAAATGCATAGTTTCAATAAATATTATACTTGCACGAACGGTTGCCAAGTCTATATAAACTGTTAGAGTCACTGTGTACCACAGGGGTCGAGTCAGTGTAGACAGGTACTAGTACACAGTGACTCACATTTTTTTTTCTAGAAAAAAATGTCTGGTGACCTAAGTGTCGTGTTATTGCAAAAAATGATAATGCGAAACGAAAGAGTAATAATCAATGCATCCTAGATATGAATTTCAGTTTGATACTTCAAAGTTTTCTACAAAATTTTATTGATTGAAGAAATCCGAGTCACTGTAGCCTACCTGACCCTACCCAAATGGGTGGGTAGATTGAAAAGTAATATTTTTTTCGTAATTCTCATTATTTTTGATTTTAACCATGACGGTTCGTTAGATAATATGAATACTATGATTGATAATATATAGAGGGCCTTGTACGAGCAGAAGGAGTTAAGTTATCGGGAGAAAAGAGTAAATTTGTATTTTTTCATATTTTGACCTATGTTTCTTAGGAAAAGTTGTTCAATTTCATGGGCTGGTTTATCCTTTTAAATATATGCAGTTATTTTTTTTACAACTTTTACGCGTGAACTTGACGGTTTGCCTAAAACTTTGCGAGCATGCTCGGACCATGAAACTGAACAACTTTTTCTATGGAGGCCATGTTGGCAAACGAGAAAAATTTTTCGACTTCCCATACATTTTTATCTACCCACCTATTTGGGTACATACGGGTATTTACCGGGTACGTACGGGTATTTACCGGGTAGTTGGGTAAATACCCGGGTACGTGCCCATCTCTAATTGCAATTTTTTAGGCGCCAGACTCGAGCGGAATTACACACGTAATGAACCCGGAACGAGCATTGCGCACACAAATTGAGCAAGCGAGTATATCGAATAATAGTAGGTGTGTGGATTACATGTTTTGCTCGTAAGCTATTATTAGGGAACCATAACACTTTTCTTGGTGCCGGCTTAGAATAGCATCACCCCATATCTTTCCCGTGTAAGAAGTGACTAAGGGATGGCTGAAAACCTGTCACTATGGTTATGGTTATACACAGTGTACTGAACTGAATGACTTTCAAACTTCGTGTCAGACGTAAAAGACCGTTTTTACAGCCGTTTACGCTCTGCCTACCTCTCAAGGGATATAGGCGTGATATGTGTTTGTATGTATTATTACCTACCTATTTTTGGTTGGTAAGTTTGTATATCAATTAGCGCGGCAAATGACCGCTCTGTTATTGTATTATTATTATTGAAAGTAGGTACTAACGCCAGCATTTCAACCTACCCATTTAAGAGACCAACTTATACCGATTGTTCATACAAATACTAATAAGAACTAGAATATGTTGTTTCCTTATGTAGGTAGGTAGGTTGATGTACTGGATAAAAGTACTTAAAAGTACTTAATAAAAAGTTCACGATGAATTGAGAGCCCCCCCGTTATTTTTTATCGTCGGTTAATAAAGATCAAAAATAAAAACTAGGCCAAAAACAAAGTAAAGGAGTAGGCACGTCAGAGAGACGCGAAGACAGAGGTCCTGAACCGGGCGATGCTGCTTCCGCCGGATGTGGGCAGGGGAGGGAGAGGCAACCGGCTGTGCCCCCCCGAGCTGAGTGGGGGAGGTACTGGGGGCAAAAAAATTGCATCCGATGCATATTTTCCAATAAAATACTTAACATGAAGGAGAATTATTGTCCAAAAATACAAACGTACTTACGTACATACACATACCTTAATCCCTTGCATGGTAGGCATAGAGTAGACGAACGTAAAAATACGGTCAGTATTGCCACATCTGACTAACATTTATATTTAGGGGCTTTTCAGAAAAATTGTGTACCTATCCGGAGTGACAGTCTAAAATTGAACACATGAAGCCCCGTGTCCTTACGACACCCGCGGGGAAGAAATGGGGTGATGCTATTCTAAGCCTTTTGTTGTTAAAACCTAATTCACACAGTTCGTACTTATTGTCTTTTGACACCCAGACGTCATCGTTTACTTGCTTTTCGATGTCATAAAATTATAGGAAAACGGCGCGCGGGCGCCTTTATAAATATTACTTCAAATTAGGTAATCCGCGCGCGGGGCGCCTTTACAGATGGTTCACTCAGTAGGTATTAGCGACGATTAACTGACTTTAACTAGAAATAACTGGAATCCCAGAGGAACTTAAGGTAAGTAAAGTAAGCTAAAAAGAGAGTTGCCACGAACGTCATACGTTCTTGGATTACAATTTGCTCAGTATCATTATGACGTTCTTGAATCAGATTTTGCTGTTTTGATATTAGTATACGATGAGATTTTTGACAGCGTTCCTGGCTATCTAACCGCGAAATCCTAATGCTTACAACCTGTCACTATGACGATACACAGTCTTCTGAATCACTCCCAAACTTTTGTCAGACGTGGTGTAAATGGCTGTTGTGCACTTTGCCTACCCTGCAAGGGATAAAGACGCGATATATGTGTGAACTAGCAGCCCGCCCAGCGGTTTCACCCGCTGCTACTTACCTGTTTTCCCGTTGAAATTGGATCTTTGTCCGTAGTAAAAAGTCCATTTCTCCGATCCAGCAGAGGTAAATGTGCGAGCAGAATAAGCGGCCCGTCATGCTGAATAACTTTTACTTTGAAGCCATGGCCGTATCTCTTATAGTTTAGATGGAATGCTGGTGGTCTTCATCAGGTACTCCAGATCCTCGATGACCATGTGCCAGAAGAAGCGGCCCGTCATTGTGAACAACTGGGATGCTGGTGGTCTTCATCAGGTGCTCCAGATCCTCGATGATCATGTGTCAGCAAAAGCGGCCCGTCATGGTTAACAACTTTGTCTATGAAGCCATTGCCGTATCTCTTATAGTTTATATGGGATGCTGGTGGTCTACATAAAGTACTCCAGACCCTCGTGACCATTTGCCAGCAGAAGCGACCCGTCATGCTGAATAACTTTTACTTTGAAGCCATTACCGTATCTCTTAAAGTTTATATGGGGTACTGGTGGTCTACATCGGGTACTCCAGACAGATCCTCGATGATCATGTGCCAGCAGAAGCAGCCTGCCATGCTGAGTAACTTTTACTTAAAAACCATTACCGTATCTCTTATAGTTTAGATGGGATGCTGGTGATCTTTATTAGGTACTCCAGATCCTCGATGCCCATGTACCAGCAGAAGCGGCCCGTCATGATGCACAACTTTTTCTATGAAGCCATGGCTGTATCTCTTATAGTTTAGATGGGATGCTGGTGGTCTTCATCAGGTACTCCAGATCCTCGATGACCATGTGCCAGCAGAAGCGGCCCGTCATGGTGAACAACTTTTTCTATGAAGCCATGACCGTATCTTTTATAGTTTAGATGGGATGCTGGTGGTCCTCATCAGGTACTCCAGATCCTCGAGGGCTGACAAAAAGTAATCCATGTCCTTCTTTACTATGCTAGTAATATCAGTGCCAAATTTCGCGAAGATCGGTAAAGCGGTCTGGCTTATTTGGGTAATATCCGCTGTATTTCCCGCTTTTCCTGCTGCTTACCGTTTTTCCGTGGAAATGAGGACTTTTCCCGTATAGTCTAAGCTCCCGTCGACCAAGTCTTACCTCATAGGTCTACCGCACGGACGTATACTGTAGCGATAGATACCACTTAGGAGGTCAGGAAAATACTGGGTTGCCATCTCCTAACCTGGAGGAAACTTTTTTATTCGAGTTGGAAAATGCAAAAAAAGTCCAAAAATTATCTCATATTTCTACCGCTCAAAACGTTTACCTACCTAAAGAGACTCCTTTTGAGATGAGAATGCGCTAGGGTTGCCAGCTCCAATCCTGGCAGGTTCCAAGGTCAGCCACATTTTATGAGGCCCAAAAATGGAGATTTTTACCTCATCTTTCTACCGGACGAAATTAGTGTCAATCGATAGCTCTAAGCATGCCATTGACAAATATATAGGGTTGCCTGCTATCAGCCTGGCAGGAACTCTGGTAAACCCTCAAAGAAACGACGGTAAAATCTTCAAACAAAGAAAAGTCATGAAAACCACTAAGATTCCAGCAAAACTTAATGTAAACTGCGCCATAGAGTTACATTCTGTTGTGTGGGACACTGCGTCGACGAACGACCCGACGGAACCTGGTGTTTTCAAAGCATCTATAATTAGGGAGTACAAAGCAGGCCACTGACAGGCCTTACCTTTCTTGCAACCAAACAAAATTTATGCCAATCGATAGCCCTAGGTATGTTATTTATAAATATATAGAGTTGCTTGCTATCAGCCTGGTAGCATCCCTGGTAGACCCAGTCAAATGAACGCAGGTAAAATGTTCAAACCCATAAAAACTTGTGTTACACTGCTAAGATTTCTTGCTACCAAACTAAATTAGTGCCAATCGATAACCCTAGACATGACATTGATGAATATATAGGGTTGCCTGCTATCAGCCTGGCAGTACCCCTGGTATACCTCCTCAAACAAACGTTGGTTTAATCTTCAAACCAAGAAAAACTTACGTAAAACTGCCAAGATATTTTGCTACCGAACAAAATTAGTGTCAATCGATAGCTCTAGGCATGCCACTGATGAAAATATAGGGTTGCCTGCTATCAGCTTGGAAGTTTTCCTGGTATACCCCCTCAAACGAACGCTGGCAAAATCTTCTAACCAAGAAAAACTTATGTAAAACTACTAAGATATCTTGCTACCGAACAAAATCAGTGCCAATCGATAGCGCTAGGTATGCCGTTCATGAATTTTTAGGGTTGCCTGCTAACAGCCTGGCAGTTTCCCTGGTAGACTCCGTCAAATGAACGCAGGTAAACTATTCAAACCCAGAAAAACTTGTGTAAGACTGCTAAGATGTCTTGCTACCAAACAACATTAGTGCCTATCGATAGTCCTAGACATGTCATTGATGAATACATAGGGTTGCCTGCTATCAGCTTGGCAGCATCCTTGGTATACCCCCTCAAACGAACGCAAGATTTAACCACCGTTCGTTTGAGGGGATACCAGGGGGTATACCAGGGATACTGCCAAGCTGATAGCAGGCAACCCTATGTATTCATCAATGACATGTCTAGGACTATCGATTGGTACTAATTTTGTTTGGTAGCAAGACATCTTAGCAGTCTTACACAAGTTTTTCTGGGTTTGAATAGTTTACCTGCGTTCATTTGACGGAGTCTACCAGGGAAACTGCCAGGCTGTTAGCAGGCAACCCTAAAAATTCATGAACGGCATACCTAGCGCTATCGATTGGCACTGATTTTGTTCGGTAGCAAGATATCTTAGTAGTTTTACATAAGTTTTTCTTGGTTAGAAGATTTTGCCAGCGTTCGTTTGAGGGGGTATACCAGGAAAACTTCCAAGCTGATAGCAGGCAACCCTATATTTTCATCAGTGGCATGCCTAGAGCTATCGATTGACACTAATTTTGTTCGGTAGCAAAATATCTTGGCAGTTTTACGTAAGTTTTTCTTGGTTTGAAGATTAAACCAACGTTTGTTTGAGGAGGTATACCAGGGGTACTGCCAGGCTGATAGCAGGCAACCCTATATATTCATCAATGTCATGTCTAGGGTTATCGATTGGCACTAATTTAGTTTGGTAGCAAGAAATCTTAGCAGTGTAACACAAGTTTTTATGGGTTTGAACATTTTACCTGCGTTCATTTGACTGGGTCTACCAGGGATGCTACCAGGCTGATAGCAAGCAACTCTATATATTTATAAATAACATACCTAGGGCTATCGATTGGCATAAATTTTGTTTGGTTGCAAGAAAGGTAAGGCCTGTCAGTGGCCTGCTTTGTACTCCCTAATTATAGATGCTTTGAAAACACCAGGTTCCGTCGGGTCGTTCGTCGACGCAGTGTCCCACACAACAGAATGTAACTCTATGGTGCAGTTTACATTAAGTTTTGCTGGAATCTTAGTGGTTTTCATGACTTTTTCTTTGTTTGAAGATTTTACCGTCGTTTCTTTGAGGGGGTTTACCAGAGTTCCTGCCAGGCTTATAGCAGGCAACCCTATATATTTGTCAATGGCATGCTTAGAGCTATCGATTGACACTAATTTCGTCCGGTAGAAAGATGAGGTAAAAATCTCCATTTTTGGGCCTCATAAAATGTGGCTGACCTTGGAACCTGCCAGGATTGGAGTTGGCAACCCTAGCGCATTCTCATCTCAAAAGGAGTCTCTTTAGGTAGGTAAACGTTTTGAGCGGTAGAAATATGAGATAATTTTTGGACTTTTTTTGCATTTTCCAACTCGAATAAAAAAGTTTCCTCCAGGTTAGGAGATGGCAACCCAGTATTTTCCTGACCTCCTAAGTGGTATCTATCGCTACAGTCTACGTCCGTGCGGTAGACCTATGAGGTAAGACTTGGTCGACGGGAGCTTAGACTAGTAGTAAAAAGTAGCCTATGTTACTCAGGAATGTCGTAGTTTTCTAATGGTGAAAGAATTTTCGAAATCGGTCCAGTAGTTTCGGAGTTTATCGATTACATACATACAAACAAACAAACAAAGTTTTCCTCTTTATTATATTAGTGTAGATGTAGATAATACCTTTCTTCACACACAGTTTTCTACGCCGTTGGAAGTTTTGATGAGTGACGACTCTTCTTTTATATTATGTCTTTGATTTTTCTGTTGTCTGTACATCACGCAAAACCGGCAACATGTAACTTTCGCCCTCAATTAAAATCATAATTACTGCTGCATTAAAAGCGCGCGCTAATCCCAATTACGTCTCTCTTTTGTTTTTGTTACGCCCCTTCCCCCCTCCCACTCCGACCCCCGATCTCCCTCCCCCCCTCTCTTTCGACCCGTTTTCCCTGGCTGCTGGCTGGCATGGGTTTAAAACAGGTAGGTAGGTAAATAAAAAATATTTATGAAGTAAAAACCGATTTAAGTCTTTAATTTGAGCATTTCAAATTTCATTTTGTGTATACGGACTATTATCAATATTACATACCTAATCACGCCTATATCCCTTGCGGGGTAGGCAGAGCGAAAAGGCTCTAAAAGAAACGACCATATTTACACCACGTTTGACAATTAGTCTAGTAACTAACGTCAATAGCTGGTTATAACTATTCGGATTGACCCATGGAGCTGAAAATCGGCATGTAGGTACTTCTTGACCTCCTGATCAAAATTAGACATGGAGCCCAGCGGCCCCCCCTCCCCCCACCTTTCGGGATTTTGGGCCCCATGGGGGGCCTAAAGGGTAATTTTGAAGGCACAATAAGCTTTAAGTGAGATTTTACGGACGATACGAAATAAAAACTACCCTCTAAGTCAATTACTTCAAGAGTTACACCTTGTAAAGGAGGGGGGGTGGTAAAAGGTTAAGGGGGGGTGGAGCCCGCTGGGCTCCATGTCTCATTTTGATCAGGAGGTCAAGAAGTACCTACATGTCGATTTTCAGCTTCATGGGTCAATCCGAATAGCTGTGACGTTAGTTACTAGACTAAATAGCTTGAGAGTCATTCAGAAGACTGTGTATCAATATCAATATAGAGACAGGTTGTCAGCCTGTTGCCTAAGATTGCAATATACACATCAACTCTCAAATCCCTTAGTTGCAATGCAATGACCAACAATATACAGGGTGGACCAGACTGTGACGCAAAAAGACAAAATGTTAACATGTTGTAAAAGTTCGTCACATTAGTATGGGGCAGGTCCAACCTTATTTAACCATTTATTGTACACAAAAACAAATACAGGACAAATACAAAAATAAAAATGACACAACAGGCACTACTTATTTCTAATAAGAAATTTCTTACAGCAGGCCTACAGAAGTGAGATAGCTAGCATTAACGATACGCGGATAAGACGTGCACAATATTACTTAATTATTCAATATTACAACCTTTTTTCATATTTCGATGAAAAGTTTATTCTAATTAAAGTTGTTCAGTTTTGTGAGTACAAATGGTACGTACTTATGCAGGGTGAAAACGTGTTTTATTGAGACGTTGATGACCGCTCTCTCTGCCAGGGTTGCAACCGTGATTTGATGCACATTTAGCCGCCAGAGGGCGCCGAAAGTCATCAGGCCGGATACGTCCGATATGGCCACGTGTCGCGACCGGTTATCTGAACAACCCTCAACAAGTTGTCAGGTAACGGTTCCTCCGACACACTCCGCATACCGAAGTAATCGTAACATTATTTCCATTTCCCATTTTGTGGTTCAGGTAAATCGCCCGCTTCCGGTTCTGATTTGGGATAACTGATTCATATTGGAAAGAAAGTGACATATTTTTTCATTATGTTTCGGTATGTTTTTGAAATCGATCACGTCACGTCGTTTCGGGGAATCTCTATCAGCCAATGTTCATATTTTGAACCAGGTAGTAAGACATTGATGCCCGCTCACTCTGCCAGGGTCGCAACCGTGGTTTGATGCATATTTATCCGCCAGAGGGCGTCGGAAGTCATCAGGCCGGAAACGTCCGGTATGGCCACGTGCCACGAGCAGTCACGACCAGTTATCTGAACAACCCTCAACAAGCTTGACAGGAAGTCAGGAAACGGTTCCTCCGACACACTCCGCATACTGAAGTAATCGAAATGTTATTTCCATTTCCCATTTTGTGGTTCAGGTAAATCGCCCACTTCCGGTACTGATTTGGGATAACTGATTCATATTGAAAAAAATGTCTTTTTTTTGTTATGTTCCGATATGTTTTTGAAATCAATCACGTCACGTCGTTTCGGGAAATATCTATAAGACAATCTTTCAGTCAGTCAGCCTGTTGCCTAAGAAAATCCCTCTACAGTGAAATGACTAATAATACACAGGGTGGACCAGACTTTGACGCCAAAAGATAAAATGTTAACATGTTGTAAAAGCTCGTCACTTAGTATAAGCTTAGTATGGATGGGGCAGGTCCAACCTCTTTTTTATATTTCTATAAAAAATGTCTAATAAAAGTTGTTCAGTTTTGTGAGTAGAACCAGCGCTTAAAATATTTGTACGTACTTAATTAAATGCAGGGTGAAAACAAGTTTTATTAAGCCGTTGATGCCCGCTTACTCTGCTAGGGTTGCAACCATGATTCGATGCATATTTAGCCGCCAGAGGGCGTCGGAAGTCATCAGGCCGGAAACGTCCGGTATGGCCACGTGTCGCGACCAGTTATCTGAACAACCCTCAACAAGTTGACAGGAAACAGTTCCTCCGACACACTCCGCATACCGAAGTAATCGAAACGTTATTTTCATTTCCCATTTTGTGGGTCAGGTAAATCGCCCGCTTCCGGTTCTGATTTGGGATAACTGATTCATATTGAAAAATTGAGACGTTGATGCCCGCTTACTCTACCAGGGTTGCAACCGTGATTTGATGCATATTTATCCGCCAGAGGGCGTTGGAAGTCATCAGGCAGGATACGTCCGGTATGGCACGTGTCGTGACCGGTTATCTGAACCACCCTCAACTAGTTGACAGGAAACGTTCCTCCGACACACTCCGCATACCGAAGTAATCGAAATGGTATTTCCATTTCCCATTTTGTGGTTCAGGTACCTAAATCAACCACATCCGGTTCTGATTTGGGATAACTGATTCATATTGGAAAAAAGTGACATAATTTTTTATTGTGCTTCGATGGGTATGTTTTTGAAATCGATCACGTCACGTCGTTTCAAGGAATCTCTATCAGCCAATCTTCATATTTACAGATCTGTAACGTATTTTAAAATACTAATACTAATATTTAATTTTACGTAAGTACCTAATGTCCGATAGCATATAGTACCTACACCAATAGATAGTGTATACAGGGAGTAACAGAAAGGGTATAACAAGCCGAAAGGAGGTCAAGGTACTCATGAAACTGAACAACTTTCCCCATGGAACATGGGTCGAAATATGAAAAAAAAAATTGGACCTCCCATACAAAATCGCCGATGAGCTAATTGATTTACTATGGGAGGTCCAAATTTTTTTTTCATATTTCGACCCATGTTCCATGGGGAAAGTTGTTCAGTTTCATGAGTACCTTGACCTCCTTTCGGCTTGTTATACCCTTTCCGTTACTCCCGGTATAGTGGATGAGACAGGAATGCTTGGTGCTAGAGTAGGGTCAGGTAGGGATCGGTGACTCAGGCGGGTACATTGACTCACGCTTATATCTCGTAATAGGACAGCTATATCTATCTGTATTCTTAACATAATGGTAGCTCTTGACAACCAATCACATACAAACCAATCATCCGTCCACTCCAGTGCGGTTTAATTGTAAAAAATGTGCGATTGGTTTTGCACCTCTAAAAATGCTTTTAATGGTACCCTACATGTATTATTATCGGTTAAGATTGAAAGATTTAGGGAAATGTAATTATTATGATCGAAAGTGGTGTTCATATACTAAGTAATAAGCTAGATTTGCTAGCTCTTAGAGTAGTCTAGTAATATTTGTAGGCTAATTATTTCAAAATAGCGTCGGTGTCTACACTGGCTCAAATTTAAGTGGTACACAGTGACTCTAACATTTAGTACTGGCTCATCTCTCTATTTTTAGAAACGTTGACATACAGTTGTAAAATATTTCTAATGGCAATAGTAATGATATGAAAAGAATACTTTGATAAATATAATTGATTAAAATTAATAGTTTCAATAAATATTATACTTGCACGGCAGGGTTGCAAGTCCATATAAACTGTTAGAGTCACTGTGTACCACAGGGGTTGAGTCAGTGTAGACAGGTAGTAGTACACAGTGACTCACATTTTTTTTTCTAGAAAAAAATGTCTGGTGGCCTAAGTGTCGTGTTATTGCAAAAAATGATAATGCGAAACGAAAGAGTAATAATCAATGCATCCTAGATATGAATTTCAGTTTAATACTTCAAAGTTTTCTATAAAATTTTATTGATTGAAGAAATCCGAGTCACTGTAGCCTACCTGACCCTAATGAATGAATGACTGAAATTCCACACCATGTTTGTCACATTTAATTCCGTCTCAAGAATACATAATATGGTTGAAATTGTACTTCACTAGTACCACACGCGAGAGACCTAGGAAGAAGGTTATAGTACCTATGCATATGTGTGCGTACGAGTAGATTATTATAAAGTGTGTGCAAGTGAGCGCGACTCTATTTTCGTGATTGGCGGTCGCGTGGCGGCAGCGTGGCGGGTGCGTGGCGCGTGCGTGGCGTGTGCGTGGCGGTAATTCAGTTACGCAGCTATCGAGTTAAAACAACCCGTAAAGCAATTTGTGAAGTACTCGAAATTAGGATGAAAGAACGGTCATATTGAATGTCTATAAGCTTCGCCCCATTGGTATCTCTGAGCTTACGTGGATTAAAATATTTTCTTTTAGTCTCGTGAAAACTAGCAAAAACAGAAGCGGAATTTTTGATACTTGGGGAGTACACATTACAAGGCATACCTACTAATAAACGATCGAACATTAATCTCGTTGTGTCCAGTTGCGTTGCGGTACTTCTGAACATGACATCAATTAGGGAGAGGTAATATTTAATCTCATATTTCGTGAATACTATTGTTAATATCCATCATGTAAAAGAACTGAATTCGAATCGTATCGTTTACATTCGACCGTTCACGCAGAAGCATCGCAAAATCTTGCGTTGGCATCTCTATCTGCTAAAATTATTATGGTAGGCAGATGTAATTTGCCTATCTCTTTTGCAAAAACGGTGGTCAGGTGTAAGACCCGCCGTACATGCACACATTATATCACGCTAATATCCCTTGCGGGGTAGGCAGAACGTAAACGTCTGAAAAAAAAGACCATTTACACCACATCTGAAAAAAGTTTGAGACTGTGTGTTCCATAGCGACAGGTTGTCAGCCTGTCGCCTAAAATATCAATACACATCGAAACTCAACTCCCTTAGTGCTTACGACACCTACGGGAAAGATATGGGGTGATGCTATTCTAAGCCGGCACCACACGTCGTAGTCTCTACCAATCCTAGATCTAGGATGCACACAACGTGACCTGACGCAACGGCGACGCCGACGACTGACGTGACGCATGACGCGTGATGTTGCTCCCTGGAGGATGCACACTGCACAGTGCACAGTGCCATTCGCACGTGCACGCAACAATGCGCACGCAAATAGAATAAACTGACAGTGTCACTTTACCGCTCACTTAAACCTTGCCGAGTAGATTAGATTAATGTTATTAGAAACGTTTATCAATTGTATAATTCTATCGGGTGAATAAATAGAAAATATCGATCTGTAAATACTAGAACCTACCTATACTACTTATATAATATACTTAACGTTATATTCTCTTGATGAACGGCTGATGAAACGTGGCGTCTGAGTTTGATGATAGAGTCTCTTCTTACACTTACACATATTTTTGCGTAAGCGTCATTGTGCGAAAGCGACATTCTGCGATGAGTATACGTTTTGCGAATCGTACATTAACCGTTTTTCAAGCTCGCTGCCTACCCCTCAAGGGATATAGGCACAGTGAATGTATTGCGCTCGAAACAGTTATAATCGTCGGATAATAAACTACGCTCAGCTATTTGGACTAAACTTGAAACATCTCCGAAGAAACGGTAGCAACAACTTACGCCTTCCAAAAATTATTGAAAATGGGTAGACGTAAGCCTGACCCGACTGTCTGCCCGACCGCCATCAACAATTAGTAGGTTGACATTAATTGTGATGTAAACTTTGGCCGGGTACCCTACGGCACGCGCCAATCACGCGACCACTTTTGGAGTTTTCGCCCCAACCAGCCACCTAGACCCCTCCGAGCAGATAAAGTGTTAACTCTGAGGGCTCTCCATCCTAAGTTTGTGAGCGACACTTATCTAGTATTTCTTTGTCGGTTGTAACTTTACGGCACGCTTGAAGTGTTTTCAATACTTATTCGTATTGCGGCAATTTGTTGATGAAAACAAGTTGTCAATTTTATCGTATTTTGGTGAAGCATTAACTTTAGTCAGCGACAGCATGCAACAGAAAACTTTAAAATTTTTGAAAGCGGTCGTTTTTTCAGTGATTTAGATCTGAAATTCTCAACACCGTGACCAATAGGTTACCGTGAGTAATTCCTCAACTCAGTGGCCATACAAAATGGAAATTTGTATATTTTCAGAATCTAACAAAGCATTATATCGCAAAATAGCAGCATATCATTAAACTCAATTTTCGCATTTTCTCAATACGTTTATCTCCAAAACAGATTATAAAAAACTACTCACGGAGCTGAGAAAATTTTACCATACCTTTACAAGTGCCTAAGTACGTACCATAACGCAAAAGAAGTCTGCTACAATCCTAGTATTGTAGCTTTTTTTTTTAATTTACCGGCCGTTTCAATTTACTTTTTTTTAATGTGCCGTCTTAGAATAGCATCAACCCATCCATATCTTTCCCGTGGGTGTCGTAGGAAGCGATTACGGGATTTGAGAGTTGATGTGTATAGCAAATTTAGACGACAGGCTGATAACCTGTCACTGTGGTGATACACAATCTTCTGAATGACTCTCAAACTATTGTCAAACGTCGGGTAAATGGCCGTTTCCTCTCTGCCGTTTACGCTCTGCCTAAGCTGCATGGGGTATATAGGCGTGATATATGTATGTATGTGTACTTATATGCAACCATAAAAAGCTCGTCTTCGGTTCAATCGCATTTTCACTTACCTCTTGCTGCGGTGTCGTCAATCTGTCTCCTCGGCTCGGTTATGGTACCCTTATTTTACAAGCGTCGCGGCGTCGCGGCGGCGTCGTTGTCGCTGTCAAATGCCTAGTTTGTATGCGGATACCAGAAAGACCGGGCGTCAGCGTCAACGACGCCGCCGTGTCGCCGTCACGTTGACAGCGCGCTGAGAAGCTCAGGGTTTGTATGGGATGCGGTCGGGTTTTTCTACAAGACAGCAGCGACAACGACGCCGTCAAAATTTGACGGCGTCGTTGTCGCGACGCTTGGTTTATAAGCCTACCATTAGGGCACCTCCCAGAGGTGTTCTCATACATAATTCCACGGTCTTTTTCCTCCACAAAGATATAATTAAACCCCAGGATAACGATTCGGTAAAACGACCTGTTATTTCGCATTCCTTTTGTGTGCGAACTCCTTAAATTTTAAACACGAGTTTTTACCACCGATTGCGAGGAACATCGAGTGTCGCTTAGAATAAAGAAAAAGAATTATCACATTATTTACAATTGAATTTAAGGCTTAATCGATCTGGAGACGTCTTTTTCAACAATCGAAATTAAATTTCCCGTGTGGTACCGCTTTAGCATAGATTACCCCATATTTTTTCAGTGGGTAAGCAAGCATGGCGAGTATGACATTTATTGAGAGTCGATGTAATTTTAGGCGACAGGTTGACAACTTTTCAATTGTGGTGATACACAGTTTCCTGTATGACTTTTGTCAGACGTGGTGTAAATGGCCATTCTGCCTACCCCTTAAAGGATATAGGCGTGACATAATTATGTATGTTTGTATATATTTTGAGTACGTGCAAAATTAAGCATACCTCTAAGTATTAAATTGTTTAATAAGATTATATGACGTCAAAGAGTATCTAGTAATGGAGGCCAAAACGCTCTAGGACATAATTTTCTTAAAACTGAATTGAATGAAGAAACTGCTTGGTATTAAGTTTTGTCTTTGTCACAAATTGTGCCTTAATTTCATATAACTGCTTGAAAAATGCAGGGTTACTTTACAGGGAAAACTACAGAAGAAAACTGAAGTTAATTGAAAGATATTGTGAACACGCATATGACGGATTTTCATCATTACATACCTATATATATTTATTTATTGACATTCAAATCTAATAAATAGTAAGTTCGTAGACCTACTTTTGCTACTCATGCACAGGACCCCAGTCAGCTATTTTTAGCCATGTAATATGAGCGATACTAAAAACTGTTATCAGAATACGAAACTACAAAAACCATCTCTGGCCATGCCATCGGCACTCAAGTCAGACGATTTTCATTTCTTTAGCATACATCGGCCGCAGATTCCAAGTTCCTAGCTATAACAATTCATCGTGAAGTTCACAGCATATACCTCCCCCCCTCCCAAGTTCTCCCCCTCTCGTTCGGGGGTGGTTCAACTGATTTCTTCTTAATATATTATTTAGGGGATTAAGGCCTCGCCGGCGCATCGCTGGGGGCTGCTCCGGGCATTACGTCACTTTATGGCACCATCTAGCCAACTCCAACTCTGAAACAAGCGGGCGATGCTTAGAAATACTTCATATTTCAGTTTAATTTGAAAATGAGAAAACTGAAAAATTCACCAGTGACCGCCGGGACTTGAACCCGGGACTGTGGGTCACCTTCCCGGCGGTCGCTGGCGCTTCATTTTCAATTTATGAGGATAATATTGCGCTGTGAGTGCATTAAAAATTCCTATACATATTTCAGCTTATTAAGTTATATTTATTTGTATTACTTACTAGCGGCCCGTTAGGGTCTCACCTGCTGTAACTCATTTTCCCGCTTGAAGCCATTTTCCCGCCATGTGTTATACATATGAAACATCCTCTTGAATCAAATCGCATCATAATCTGTTGCATGGTTAAGGAAGAGTTAGCGAATTCCAAGACAGATAGACAGAGAAACGCAAAAAGCTACTTCATTTTATACTATTTATATTGATATTCATAAATGTGACTGCTTCAGTAGTCTAGTGGGCTGAGAACATTAGCCTCAAGATTCTAAGACTACAAAGTTCCCCGTTAACACCTGCTTGTCCGTAAGAAAGATGTTTCCGTTATTATGTATGTTAAGGTATCTACCTAAATTAGACTGCTGTCGTTACACAGTTCGGTATTCACTATTCACACCACGCTTGTCAAGCGGATTGGCGAAGCAGTCCAAGGTTTCGTATTCACAGAGAACACAGCCAATTTTCTAGAGTTCACTTAGATGTTAGATGAAACTGGTGTTATTTTATTATTTATTTGACAAATAAACATAAAAGGAGCACAGTCATACAAAATTAATCATGCCCAATCTTTGACCGTCCACGAGTCACACAACTTTGTAAATTGTTTTTTTTTCTTGAGACAAAATGAACGAGGGGCTAAAAAGTTTTGGCGGCAAATTGTCGGTGATGTGTAAATTGAAACCATCCAGTCGTATATTTGTCAACAATGTTGCGGACGTAGCTTCCTCCGTAGTTTAAAGGGATTGTACGCGCACCGAAATATATTGCGGTTTTTGGCAGCCGCCTTACAAATAAGACTGAACATATGCCATGATATGCGGTTTTCGTAAAATACTTCCTAAACCCCTTTCATCAAAAAGCGGCCGCAAAATTTTAAATGCGAGTTTATATGTAGAGGTATAATATGTAGAGACTTGAGCCAATCTCCCATTGCTGGTTCCATGGTGCGATTTTTGATTTGGCTATAAAAGTGACGTTTATTAAATGTATCATCATCATCATAACAATCTACTTTTTATCTACCCATCATAACTCCTAATCCTCACAGCTAACACAAATAAAAGGCTAACAAATAAATATAAATAAACTAAACAGGTGTATTGCAAATAAAAACTAATACGCGTGACAATTGCAAACGATAGAAAAAACACTCCGTTGGTTAAAATAAGGGTCAAACTCCATTTGTAACTCCATTATTGAAACCAGTAGACAACCTTGTAATAGTTTATAATCGTATCCTGCACTTCTGCACTGTCGTGTCATTATTAGTATCTAGTGTGGGTACCCAAGTTACCTTTGATCCCTTATTTCCATTTATTGACAATAAAATAATGGTATTTTCAGATTCCGTAACCTGAGCCGGTACATAAGAAAGTTAGGCAGGGCAGGTAAAGTGGTATTTTCAGTGATGATCGGTCTAGTAAGACAGACTTGGAATCATGACTATCTTGAAGCGAGTATAGGTTGTCATAATAAAATGTGGTTCAACCCTAACCCGCGAGCCCCATTCTCATCTCGTTGGGGTGAGCGGGGTGAGCCGACGCGATCGAAACGAGCATAGAATTAGCGCGACACAGCCTGAGGCCCGGAGGCCCGCCCTTGCAGTTAATGCAGTCCCGGGGGGCTCCGCCCTCGATCATCGAGACTAATTCCGCGACAAATATTACTTACTCCTTTAGGTGCATAATGTCCAATTTGCAAAATGTCCAGTGGTGAAAAAATGTCCAGTTTGCATAATGTCCAGTTTGCAAAATGTCCAGTTTGCAAAATGTCCAGTTTGCAAAATGTCCAGTTCACAATAAGTCCAGTTTATATGAAATACTTGGTTCACTGACCCATGTGTTTTGGGGAAAGTTGTTTGGTTTCATGGTCTGAACTCACCCCTTAATTTCGCTAATTGTACTTTTGCAAGCTGGACATTTTTCAAATAAGATAATCTTCATACTGGACATTTTGCAATTGGACATTTTGCAAACTGGATATTTTACAAACTGGACATTTTGCAAACTGGACATTTTGCAAACTGGACATTTTACAAACTGGACATTTTGCAAAATGGACATTATGCACCTAAAGGATATTACTATTGCCATAACGCGAATGTGATCCCTGTCTACCCCTTCATTGGCAGCCTGACAGACATAATGGGAAGCGAAAATGGAAATTATAATTAGCATTGAGATCGACTGCATGTACGTGGCGGTATCCGCCGCGCGACGTCGCCTGAAACGGACGGAATTGGGGCGTCTGGGGCGCCAAGTTTCATAACACAATCATAAGTAGTAAAAGCATAATGCCATATTTGATTAGATGAAACATGCAAAGTGATTGTTAGTTTTGATTTAAGGAGGCCTTAGCGTCTACCTAAGGGAGATGCTTTGAATAGGCTAATTTTACTAGATCGAGCAAAAACCTAAACGTGGTGTAAATGGCCGTGTGTATTTTAAAACGTTTGCGCTCTGCCTACCCCGCTAGGCGTGAAGTAAGAAGCACAATACCTAGGTATCACATTTACTTAAGGTGGTTCGTTACGTCATACAAACGAAAAACTGCACTTCAGTCGGGTTACACATGAGCTGTAGAGTTTCTTTTTAAAGAAACTTTATTCTGAATGATGAAGGCACACGTAAATTTGTCGCAAAACTACTTATAGTTAAAAGATAATCAGTATTTTCTGCACAATAAAATTAAACGTATTTATTGCAGCAGTAGCTCCATCTATTTTCGTAAAGTGGTAACTCGCTTTTTACGGGGAAATCTGATGATTTAAAAATTCTTTTTAGTGTTTTGCGACAATCTTATATACCCACGGGACTCCCCATCAAGTTTTTTAAACCGACTCTTGTCTCCTTTACATACATAACTCCATTGAATTTTTGTATGGAAAACGGAACGCCTTAAGCATTTACTTTACCTACTTCACAATAAAAATACACGAACTACACAGTCCTATGAATGTGACAATCAGAATACCTATTTATTCAAATTAAATGTTCAAAGAAAAGGTACACAATCTAAAAGTATTACTTAAAATCAAATCACTTTACGACAGTTTTCAAAACGTGATGTCTGTCACATTTGTTTTTACTAGTTATAGCATTGACATATTGTAGCTACTTCTTTTCGTGAGGAACTCAAAGTCATCGGTCATTCATGATTTCAGAGTTTTTAAACTGTCTAGTAGAGCTCCCTGAGTCCTGAGTTCACAGTCTCGCAACATAACGAAACTTATAAAACAAAATAAAAAAAATACTTAGTACAGAACCCAGGGAACGTACTTTTTGTTTTGCTTATCCCCTGCCACCTGCCAATCAAACATCAGAGTGCGCATTGAGATCAAAGGCCGTAAGCCGCTAAGTACATTTATACCCGTGAAATCTATACATCTGCTGGTTTTTTGCCATTACACACAAATGATCGTTGATCCTACTGGTCACGCTGGGGTTAAAACCTCCCTACGCGGCAAACGAAAATCTATTCTATGTCAAGAGGTATGAAAGTTGATTTATGATTGATCGGTCGCTACCGCTGTTCATTGCAGAATTTCGAACCTAATAGTGTGTGGATAAGGTGTAAATTTGGTCGTTCAGTGAAGAGAAGATGCTCTTCTGGGTCAAGTCCACCCTCATTCGATTGCAATGTGCTGATCTGATTATGTTGGTACACCGAATGTCGTTTCGTTGACGCGGCGGGATTCAAAAGTGACTTTATAGTTTTAAGAGTTTCTAAGTCGGTTATTGTGTGTTTGTACGGACAGAGGGAGCGTCTGAAAGCATTATCTCAATAAAGTTTTATAAAAATACTGTTTTTATTTCATATCATAGGCATAAGCAGTGATTGCATCTGTAGTTTATGTACAAAGTTAATTTCTGGTATTAGAAATGGGCTGTGCAAAGGATTAGGTTTATGATAAAAATAGATTTTCTGAAAAAGGCTTGTACATATTTTTTACGATTAGTGATTACAAAATTACTAACGAAAAGACAAAAGACCTAGTGTAAAGTTTGGATCGAAATATCATCAGGTACCATGCCAAAAGATAGATGCAAATAGGTACTTTCACCTACATGTTTTTAAACTTTGGCGAGAATCACACGGTAACGTCCGTTTGTGCATCGTGTGTTCGATTCTGTGATATGCAATAAATATATTGAAATTGAAAAAAATTGATTTTCCACCATATTTTCATACCATAGTTTGACCAACGAATCCCTCGACGCAGCGTTTTGTGATGCGAAGGTAGGGTGGAGAATCGCATGAATGACGCACAAACGGACGTTGCGTGTGTTTCTCGTCCATACATACACAGTGATGGTTGGTGGGTGCAATATGTCAAAGGGCAACGTTGCCATCAGAGGAATGTAAATTTGTGCTAATGAAGCAGGCATTTTAACACCGTGTTCGTCACCCTTTTGACGAAACAGTCATATTTCGCACTTATTTAGGTTGTTTATGGCCATTCAGAATACAAATAGGCAAACCCAAAATATTTCCATTGGTGTAAAAGAGATAGGTACATTGCATCTACCATGATAAATGTTATAGATAGAGATGCGTCTGACAACGCAAGCGTAGGTATCAACCGTTTTTATTATAAGGACTTCGACATGTCTGTACAACTGACAGACTATTGCGTTACGAATGGGCCAAAACTTCGTAGCAACGGACATGGGAACCGCCATACGTTTCACAGTTTATAACTCTGTCAGGATAACCTGCCATATCGGTTACACTCAAGGGGCCCCTAGACATTGCTAAAAGTGTGTTTCTGCAAAAAAAATGTATATACGGTTTACTAAGTACAAATCTCTTGAAGGTGTAATCTAATCACAAAACTGAACAACTTTTATTTGAAACTTTTCTTCGAAATATGAAAAAAAAATTTGGACCTCCCATACAAAAGTGTTGAAAAAGTGTGTCGTATGGGAGGACCAAATTTTTTTTTATAATTCGAAGAAAAGTTTCAAGCAAAAGTTGTTCAGTTTAGTGAGTAGATTACCCCCTCAAGAGATTTGTACAATTAAATGCAACCTTAAATATTCACTTGATTGGAATGGAGTACAAGTTTTCCAAACTACCAGCGATCGATCGAGGAGATACGAAGAAACTAGGTGCATGCGTGAAATTCTTATCAAAATCGGTGCAGTGTACCTATATACTCATGCTCAACCAGAAGCTAATTAGGGCCCCTAAGACAGAGCAAACGAGATAATCTGGCCCCCGGACGTTTGCGGGCCCCAAATAAAAACAACATTTGCACAAGCCAATAGAGGCCGCAATAAAAAATTAATTACATTTTTAATCTACAAAAACGTAGCAGAAGATGGATTACGAAGATCGTGGCACACTGGAAATGACAGATAAAATATTAAGCGTAGAGAGTGAACAAATATTTAGAAGGGTAGGTAAACCACTCTATGAAAAAGTTTTCACCGAGGTAAAGAAAAATACCTACATTTTAAAAAGAAAATTGGACCTACAACCCCATAGTTCATGTTGTAGCTATGTAGTGTCAAGGACCAAATCTTGTACGTGTTGAAATACTCAAATAATATTGCGGTTGCACAGGGTGTCATTTGTTTGGTGGATGTTACGAGTCCCAACATTGTTCGTGGACATAGGGCTCCCTCTTTCAGGAGGTATTGCAATACTCATCACGCTTGGCTGTCGGATTGGCGATTTCATTTACAGGGAACGTTGCTGACCATTCCCTTACACACGCCGACACCCACGGGTAGATTTCGGGTGATGCTATTCTAAGCTGCACCAAACGGCAAATGTGTTTTACTTTTTTGAACACGACATGTCTCTTCCAGTGGTTACAAATGCTCGCCGCCCCTAAGCCCCCAAGGCGTATGCACCAGCTCTAATGTTATTTTATAGCGGCCATAGGATGCCGATTACACCGCGCGCCGTACCTCCGGCCCTCGGAAGGCACGAGGGGAACGCCCGGTCCAGATAATTCAATTTCATAATTTCGTGTGATTTATCTTGTAACTGTGCTTTTTTTTGTTGTAACTTCGTCGTTGTAAGATTTTTAAAATGTTGTTAGAGTGTGTTGGACATGCTCAAATATGGGGTTCCGTAGCCTGAAAATATGATTAAACTAGTGCTTCATAAATCTAAGATTTCGCTTTGCTTGGATAGGTATTAGATTTATAACATTAGGTACCTATGTTCACATTTACCAGTAGGTACTTTAGCTGATTTGAGTACTCTGATACATACTACAAACTTTATACATATACAAACGAATGGTAACTGTAGCACGTAGGTAGGTTTTGAAAATTTTGATCTGTCTTCCTTCAATCTCCGACACGCACAGTTGGTATATACCTCTATAGAGGAAGTAGGTAGGTATATGAGCACATTTAAACCCTTCAGTGAGCAGGTTCTGCCTGAATCCTATCCAGGCTCAACTCGTCAGTCAACATCACGCCAAGTCGAGGATCCATTGTGACTTGTGTTTACATACCTATATTAACATGCTAATTCATGTATGAGAATCAATGTGCGACCAAACTGCTAGATACGATAACATGGTATGGATATATATTTCATCTGTCAAATTGCCTCGAGTATTCCCCTGGTTTGAAAAATCGGCAAAGTGCGAATCAGACTCGCGTACGAAGGGTGCTATACAATTTTATATAAAAATCGCATAAAAATCACATTTTTTTGTATGGTAGCCCGCCTTAATTTGTATGTTATTCTACTTTTTTGTACTTGTTGTTATAATGGCAATGGTAATATTTACATATTTATAAAAATTTCAACTATTTTACTATTACCGTTGCAGATACAGCCTCCAAACCAACATAGTGAAAATCCAGAAAAATATCACGGTCTTTTTTATCTGGAAGCCCCTTAATTTTAAATGTATTCTTATTTATTCGTATTTGTTGTTGTAGCATCAACAGAAATACGGCATCTGCACCAAGTCTCTAACTATTATTCTTTATTTATGATACAGCCTGGTAATAGACGAACAGACAGACAGACAGTGAAGTCTCAGTAATAGGGTCCCGTTTCGACGATTCGGGTACGGTACCCGAAAAATGAAAAGTATAAGTTGATCCGTTTAATGTGTAATTTCAAATGGTCGTGCCATAGAAGCTATGTTTTCTTTTATATCCACCATTACTGTCTGTCTCTCAGTCACAGTGAATTACATGAAGTACCATTGCTTATAATATGAAAAACATTTTCTATTTCCATTACGCTATTTTCTATCCTTAAATGCATTCTAAACTGTTCGACGGCCGCCGGCGTAGCAGGAGTCGTAGCATTGTGCTACGAGAAATCAAAAGACAATCGTGAAAATAGAGTTTCACGAAATTATACAGGGTGTAAGGGACGGTGTAACGAAAACTTTTCAGGCGTGCTCAGACCATGAAACTGAACAACTTTGCCCATAGAAGATATAGTTGTAAACAAAAAGAAGTCGCGGCATTTCGAGTAGTTAACATATTCTTGGAAAACTTGTAATTTCTTTCCACGGCCGATAGTTTGCATGTCTTTGATTGTCAATTTGCCCACCAAAGATTAAGATAGAACTTGTCAGTTGTCAAAGATGTCATATTTCATTAAAAGATCAAAATTAACTGCTAATGTATACCTACCTACACAGCACAGTTGAAGCGAATCGTAGCCGTTTTGTATGCCTAACACCATATTATTTCAGCTTTTATTTACTTGCAGTTATTCACGCCTACAAGCATGAGACGTGCAACCCTTACAGCCCCCGCCCAGAGGTAATTATCATTCGCTCTAAACTGCAATCAAAAACGCGGCAAAAACCGCTTCGTCGAGATCACTGCGCGGTAGGGTTGGGACTACCTGTTACTACTGTACAGAAGCAGCAAAAGAAAGAAAAATTCATTGGATTGTTATTTGCCTTTGCAGACTTTAATCTGCTTGTTGTGTCGTCAACATACTCAACATCTATTCAAATTACGTGTAAGTACAGTCCAGCAAAAACGAGTAGAAATTAAATAAAACGGAACTAAAAAAAAAACATACTAAATTGTTGCCATTCATCGTCAATGTTGCCATTTAATTTTGAAATTTTATACAAAGTGGCGCCCTCATTTTTTGTCTACTCTTTTTTGCTGGACAGTACGTAGTAAGTAGCATCATTTTACCACTTACTCTTTTACTTTCAGCGCTTTATTCATAATTTGCGCAGATAAAGAATGGATCCCAAATTGGCAACATTATTGTTGACATCCTGCTCATATGTCATATAATATCACAGAGAGCCAAAGAATAATGTTGCCAAGTCGGGATCCATGATTTATCTGCGCAAGTTTTACAAGCTATCCGACATTCAAGCAACTATGTGTGGCCCATTGCATTTTTAAAAAGCGTCTGAACTAAAGAAAACATCGTTAAGTAAGTACTTTATCAAATCGACGAGTCCACGCAAAAGGTATGTATCTTATTGCGGACGTCAATACCTTACATAGTAAGTCTCTTATGTCTACAGCAATATTTACATTGAGTGTTTGCCATTTTTAACACCTCTTTTGCTGGAGAATGTAATACTAGTGCCAACGAAACAGCCCTAGCTGTGAATAATATAGTAGCTATCGAATTAGATCCACAGTTAATCACCAGTTTCATAATTACTTCGCGAAACACCGGCTTTAACCGAAAAAGGTAATGTAATTTTAATTTTAATAATGGCAACCCCTTCATGAGGCAACTTTGTATTTCCGTTGGTGTTGGATGGGTGAGCGGTACGAGCACGCGTGGGTAGTGGGTACATTACAACACGTGTGGGAAGTAGGTAGAAAGTAGGCAGGTAGTTAAGTACTTGTCCTATGTTTTCTGATTTTCCTTTTTAGCTGACACTTCTTCTTCTTCGAAAGGGACACCAAGTCGTCTAACGATCCGATAATATCAACTTTGTGAGTGACCCCACCGGGAATTGAAACCGGAACCTTCTGCATGGCAGGCAGTCGTACTAACCATAACCACTGCGCCACATCGGCTGACACAAAACACAGATTTTGGATCTATATTTATTTTTAGTTCTTATAGTGCATGTTCTTTAGACTGTGGTACTTAAGAATTGAACAATAGTTAACTTAGGTGCCTATGTAGTTTCAATAGAAATATTTATTTCGGTTTTAGGTAACCCTGACACCAGTATTCACCGAGTTGTTTGTCGACTCAATGTCCCAACGGTTGGTTGGTTATACAGGGTGGTCCATGGAGTGACGTCAATAAAAAGAAATTAGATTCCTCATATCTTGGGGTATTCGAAAATACCCCATGTATGTTCCGCGATTATTTTTAGTTTCCGAGTTATTCAACTTTGAAAGTTGTATGGGAAAAACTCGAATGACAGAATATTTTTCTTTTTTGTACGCTAAAAAGTACAAATCATAAAGATTGTGTTAGGAAATCCACTGCGCGAGAAGCCCTTATACGGAAATAAAAAAAGGAAAGGAAAAATTACTGCCAGTCGAGATTTTCCCATACAACTTTAAAAGTTAAATAACTCGGAAACTAAAAATAATCGCGGAACATACATGGGGTATTTTCGAATACCCCAAGATGTGAGGAATCTAATTTCTTTTTATTGACGTTACTTCATGGACCACCCTGTATATAATAAGTAATAACTATATCACGGCTCTACCCGTGGGTGTCGTAAAAAGCGACTAAGGGATACTCATCCACGGAATGGGCAGCAGCGTTCCCTGTTAATGCACCATCATGCACTGCGCTCGCCAATCCGCCTGCCAAGCGTGGTGAGTATGGCAATACCCCCCGATAGGGGGAGGCCCATGTCCAGCAGTGGACTGTTGGGGCTGTTATGTTATATCACGGCTCTACCTATATGGTATTAAATTATCTTACAAACTGCTTTTAATTATGTCAAATACTGTTCTCTAAATTATTTTGACACTATATGACTGACGTCAAATTTATATGACAAAATACCAGGAAGTTCCACCCGGGATTCATTGTCAAAACCTAGATTGAGTTCAATTCATCATTTCAACAAAGTAAACAATGAATCTATTAAAAAACCTCACTCAATTACACATAACAATTTAGTAAAAGGGGGTAGAAACGACAATCTATCTTACACTTCAGAGGAAACCGTGTTACTCGGCTCAGAGGCCTGGCTGCGGTAAAGAGATTATAGTACTACATAGAAACTATATAAAGTTAGTCACTTAGCCTACCGAAAAAAGTATATTTTGACGATAGTTAATCGGTACACTTATTTACTCAAAAATCTAGACGACCTGGAATATACACTCAGATTATCTTCTGAATGCCCTTATACCAATTCGGTTGGGGTCGGCGCAACATGTTTTGTTAGAGCACAAAAACATGTAGGTAATTTTCCAAAATTATTTGGCAATATTTTATGACCGGTCGCCTGCCTCGCGTCAGATATTTAGCCGAGGTCAAAATCTACATAATTTTTTACGAAAATCCTAAGTAGGCTAGGGGTGGCAGTATTTTTAGCCGCTATCACACGGCAACGTAGCTGCTACCATAATGTACACTCAGATACCAGCTAAGTATTCATTCAGTGTTTGACTAGGGTTCTTCATTTTTGTGTTACCAGCAGCATACCTACCATAGTTAAAACATTACGTAGGTAGTGCTACATGAAAGTAGTAAGTCGAATCACCTACATTTATACCCTGTGAGTTAGAAATCATTTATTTATAAAAGCTCACTTATCTACAACATTGTTAATTTTAAAATTATGGCTAACTCTATTTTGGGGGTCATTCGTCTGGAATGAGTTGCTGTGTTCTGACTGGGTTTGACACTAGAGTTCATCGGGTCGTTTGTCGACTCAGTGTCCCACTCGAAAAGAAAAAGAAGTTGCTGTGTTGTACAGTTCGTTTCATTGTCACTCTGCTCTCATTGCTACAGTAATTTGTTAAAGTTAACACACACAGCACCCGGCTTAGGGTAGGTACCGCCAATTACTCCAGACCTCTGCCTATTATCAAACCTCAAACCGTAGCACCACAACAAGGGCACAACACCAGCTGGCCAAGAAGGAATGATGATTAGAATCATTTATCATTTTAATACGTAGCAACCCTTGTTAATACACTGTCAGGGGAATTAATAGACTCGACATTATTTTCATGTAATTTTGCGGGTTACGCCGACTGGCGCTGTTGGCTGCCCACTCGGTGATGTGAATTATTAATGCGGCCGCTGACTGTACTTACTGGGTTTTTGGACACTAAGGTGAATCCCGCATTTTTCGCTGGTTTTTGCGGTGCGTGACTCGCGTCCTGTCGGCTTGTAGGCTTTGTTTGCAAAACATGGCTGCTCAAATTACCACGCAAGGTGGATTCTGAAATAGTCCAACGGAGAAGGGTAACGAAGTGGGTGGTTTTCCGTCTGTTTCATTCAATACCACCATGAATTACGAATTGCGTTCCCTACATCCGTTGAACGACTCGTTGTCCCACACGAAGAGAGAGAGACATCCAACGCTATTCTTATGTAATCTTAGGCTGATACGATTATACAGCTGGACGGAAATAGTGAAACACTCATCCTACACTTTCATTGGTTTCAATAAAGGGACACACACAATTCTATGTTGGTTAAACTTATTTCCTTCAGGCTTTGCCAATAACGGCTTGACCTGCCATCATCGCCCGAACCTATTAAGCATTATTATCTGCAAACTCGTTAGCTTCAAGCTTAGCTTAGAAAACAAATAAAAAATACTTTTTCCAGTTTTAGGACGGTAACAGTGAAAGCATTACGATTGGTGCCTTTAAAAATTCAAGCTATACATCTATACAGGCACTAGTCATGTTTAACGGATAAAACATGCACGCCGCACGGTGCTCGCGTCGGGTGTATTTCATATGCGATATTTTGTCATCTGGCCTCCCCATAGCGGACGTGGCCAGCGTACGTAATGTCACTTGGAAGTTGGACTTCTGAAGGAAGGCGCTAGGCGGGATGAACAGGGGTTTCATGTACATTGAAGTCATGTAATTTTGCGGCATTTACTGGTCCCGTTTTGAGTAGATTTGTATGAAATCGCATAGAAACGCCGGATAGGCCCCCGCATCGTAGGCCGACACTTGTTAAAACCACAAAACTTTGTCTTATATCCGGTTAGCCTGTGTCAACTTCTAAGACGTTACACTCTTGACAGAATGGTCGGTTAAGGGTTGGTGGCACGCTTTACTATCCGTCACTACTCTTCTCGCACTACTGTTTTTTTTGTGCATTCATAAAATTGGTCGATCCATCGCATAAGTGATCTGATCTTCCTCGCGGTCTTGTGCCTTCCATCTTTCCCAGTCGGTGTCATAGGGTTCAATTCACAAAATGTAAAAAAATTAAACACTTTGCATTACCTAATAAATAGGCAATTCGGTACTGGCTAGGATAGTATACGAATGACCAATGATTTTACAAAAGTGTGTACTAATACTAAATCATCCAGTTTACATCAGATAACATTGAGAAGCAATGAACTTCCAACAATTTCTTAGTTCCCTTTGCGTTCGACATCATAACCGATTATGTGAAGAGAATCGATGATATAGACGTGTACTATCGGATGCATCTAAAGTTATATTTTAAGGGACTAATGTACCTATTGGTTCTCCGTACACTTGTATAAGTTTAAGAACAGTATAGGTATGTTGATCGCATAACCGGCTAACTGGTACCGCTGTTGATAGTAAATAAGTATGTAAGTAAGTTCGTAAAGTGTGAAATATTTGAAAATGTAAATAGTCGCGTATTGCGCTGTTTTTTTCAGCCTGTATTTTCCATCTCTACTTACAGTACCTATTATCTACTCGTAGGACTTCTCCTTGTCAACTTATCAAGTAAAAGTTGGTAGTTTAGCAATAGACCTACCACACCACTTTGTGAGTTTGTTCGTTAGGTATGTATTTGTATGATAATTACTCTTGTACTTATTTGGTAAAGTTTAAATACTTTAATTGCACCTGCCCTGTTTTTTCCACATACCCTAAGGTAGACTGGGAGATAACGCCATTGGCGTTAAGTCCACCATTGTACAATTGTGCATTAAGTTAAAAAAATATACTCCAGCTCCAGCTACGTCAAATTTCCTACTACCTATTTACCAACTGTGAAATTGAGCTGTTGGTTATCTTATCTTTATCTTAGACGGATCAAAACTCTAACATCTCATCTCTAGAATCTCTAATTGAATTTTCATCTGCGACTAATTGTGCTCGTAGCATTCTACTAAACTTTTCCATTCGCGCAACACACACTAATAAATTCACTCATAAATACCCTTGACCTTATAAAAATCGTGCAATAGAAAATGCAATACTTACTGTGTGGTTAGTCCAGTCGTTCTCGAGTTCCGTGCGCGGAATGGAACGACTCTTCAGAAATTGAGCTCCAGACTCTACTAATTCTTGTCAACAACGGATCATTCGTCAACTCGGTGGTCCCAAACGAAAGGACACCATTGCCTGCAATAGAAAGGTACAATCTAGTAAAGTACTTATTTTTGCACAATTTTCCGTTTTCTCTATGGCACACCATCATTACGTCCTTTAGACTTTTTTTTGCTCTGTACTATCGCAGCGTTAAGAAAATGCGATTTATGTATATATGGGATTTCCACCTAAATCCCATATATACGACGAAGCTTGTCCAACGGTGCGTTGACGGGTGTTGGGCATGCGTCGTCATATTTATATGGGTTTAATTAAAATGGAAATTCGCATTTCCCTAACGCTGTGATAGCGCAGCGCAAAAATAACGTCAAAATGGACGTTATGTGTGTAAAGCGTCTAAGAGTATTCTTTCTGAAGTGGCTTATTAATATCAAGTTTAGCAGTTGATAAAAGACTCGTAATCCCATAAACAAACATTTATCCTTCCCTAATCAGTGCAAGTTTTAACGGGCAATGATTCCCGACTCCCCGGAGCCCGCAGCCCACAATGCTCCGAACTTTGTTTGCATTAAATTAGCTAACAATTCACAACACGGCTGCTTATAATGGATGCATATGCTCTGAAACTTATCTGTGCGCTGGAAAAAAGAAAATGTGCACCCTAATTCAGTGACGTACGGTGCGTATTTGGTTGTAGTTTTTGCGCGGCGGTCCCTGTAGTCCGTGTTCGTCTATTGTGATGTTTCATCTCATTTCGAAGCGATTTGTGCGGTAGGAGAGAGGAAGAGAGCGCGCTAAAGTGGTTTTTGATAATAAGGGCGGGAGGATCTTGTTGCAGTAATGGCTCAGTTATTGTTCAATGACTATGAATGCAACTGTTTTGAGTCAAGTACACTTGTTCTTGTCTACACACAAAGGGTCGACGGGGCCCATTGTTTGGTATTTTTAATATAATTTTTGATAGGAATTTGTTGAAGTAAGTCAGTTTATATTTTTTGTAAGTTTTCTTCTATAACGATGTCATATTAGGTATATTGATGACAAAGTTTACAGTTTTGCAAAATTACTTATTTTAACTTTAGACTCTTTATTATAACTTCTTATTTTTAGCGTTTGAAAAATACGATGTTCCACTTTATTTTCATAAACATAAAGTTTATGTAGGTATAATAGTTTGAAAGTCATATCCGCTACCGCAAAAATATATCACAACTCTGCGTCGACGGATGCGTCTGTCAAACAGTTTGAAATAAACTACCTCTATATTACCAACGTATACGTTACGCAGCACAAAAATAACGCTCAAACGGACGTTACGTGTGTTTCTCGCCTAACTTACAACAAGACATGGGCGAATATTGTTTGATGCCATACCTTTTCATATGATTCAAAATTACATAGTCAGTAGTTGTACTTAATTTAATTACGCTTTTCAACTAAACTCCCAACTACACTTTTTCCCGGCACTCGCTCGCTTTTCAAGATGGCGGCGATGGAAAAAGGCGGGAAGCGGTAACAAATGGCTTCCATTACTCGAGTCGGACGTTCGGTATTAAAACAATATCGCGGTAACAAGCTCATTTACGCCGGCTAACGAGGCTATTTTACTTAATACTCGGGATGGCGGTTGGCGCGGCCGGATACTCGCACGCCATCGCTGGGGGAAACTCCAGAAACTGTAAGTACAGAAGCAGATGCATTAAAAACAAAAACCTGCGGTAATTTCTAAGTTGTACCTACCTATATTGCCATAAAAAACCTGAATTTTAAGTTCTGGAATTTTTATTATAGCCTGTGCCACTCGCACTGCTAAGACGAATCTAACGACACCTCAGATGTCGATCACTCACTAGATCACTTGTCCCTTTTAAGATTTTCGCAATTGTGGTTGCTAGATTCCATAAGAGGAAGAAGTACCTACAGCTAAATCCAGTAGGTATAGGTACGTCAGTAAGAGTCAAAATCGTACTGTGAGCCATCTGCAAAGGCGCCCCGCGCCGCCGTCTCCCTGTTTTGTGCTGCAAGTAAGTAGGGATCCTAATAAAACTTCGTCGCTGTCACGTTGGATAAACAAAATTTAGGCTTCAGAGGATAGCTAGCCATGTGATGCCGGCTTAGCATAGCATCATCTCATATCTTTCCCGTGAGTGTCTTATAAGGGATTTGAGAGTTGATGTGTATTGTAATTTTAGGCGACAGGCTGACAATCTGTCTATACCTACACAGTCTTCTGAAGGACTCTCTAACATTTGTCGAACGTGGTGTAAATGGCCGTTAAGTATGATGTATGTACTTAGGATAACTACAGCAAGCAGCCCGCGTGTGAAAATTTTTGTTTCTGCATTTCATGTACCTGTCGCAGTACGATGGCAGAATCAGTTTTTGTATTATTATTGTTTTAGTATTATGGCTTTTTTGCATTTTGGGGGAACTTCTTCTTCTTCGAGTGGTACACCAAGTCGCCTAACGACCCGATGAAGCCTGGTGTCGGAGTTTTTGAACCGCCTACTGTAAGTAGCATGCCTCTGACATGGTTGTGTATCTGTCAGCGTGAAATTACAAACACCGGTAGATTATAATATTTGTCGCTGTATTACAATCTGTCGGATTATTGTAACACAGTCGCAAGTATTACAATTCAACGTATAATTTTTCAGTAGATTACAATATAACGAACTAAAACCGTAAAACTGTGACATGATACGCAGCTCGAGTTCTGATTGGTCAAGTCAATCATCATGTTGCAGCGACGCCATGTTTGTTTCACAGCTGATTTCCATTCCTTGGTCATCGAACGTAAACAGACAGTTCTTGTTTACTTTTTTATAATTTCGTATTGAAAATTGCTCCTCTATACTTACGAAATAAGGAAGTAATCTCGAAAAGCACTGTTTGCTAACGTTCGATACCAATCGAAATGGCGATCAGCTGTCAAATAAACATGGCGGCGCGATATACCTAGATGACAATCGACCAATCAGAACGCGAGTTGACAATTTTACCGCTTAAATTCATAATATTGTAATATTTTGAAAATTTATACGTTAAATTGTGATCCGCGTGTAAGTCTTACAATATTTCGACAGATTGTAATCAAGCGATAAATATTATAATCTACCGGTGTTTGTGATTTCACGGTGACATATCTACTGCCGTCTAAGTGATCATAGAGAGCAGTCGGGACCGACGGCTTAACGTGCCCGTGTAGTTCGGGCATACACCTCGAAAAGCAGGAGGTAGCATTGGACGTTCTGGAGGTAGCGTCGGACACTCTGGAAGATTAAAGATGACGGGCACTGGATTTTCTGGGTGTCCGACGCTACCCCCTGTCCTCCACGGTGTCCAACGCTACCACCAATCCTCCAGAGCGTTCAGTGGTACATCCTGCTCTTATGGTGTCTGACGCTCCCCCCTGCCCTCCCGGGCATCCGAGGAAATCCTGCTGTTCAGGCTGTCCGATGTTACCCCCCGCCCTTCAAGGTGTCCAATGCCTTCACGGTGTCCAAGTCTACCCTCAACAGATCAGAGGGAGGTGCATAAAGTACCACTCCACTCTTCGTTCCCCCGAACCACACGGGCACTTATGGTGTCTGAAGCTTCCCCCTTACCCTCCAGGGCATCTGAGGCAATCCTGCTGTTCAGGCTGCTTGATGTTACTCCCCGCCCTTTAGGGTATCCAACGCTACCCTAATCAGATCAGAGGGAGGTGCATAACATTCCTCTCCACTCCTAGTTCCCCCGAAATGCAAAAAAAGCCATAATATTAAACAAATCTAGAATTTCGGCCAAAAACCTAGGATTTTGGTCAAATACCTAGGATTTTGGCCAAAACCCTGGTTCAACTTAGGACGATGGCCGAAGGAAGTCTACGATTTTGCCATATGCCGGCTTTTGGCCAAAAACCTAGGTTTTTGGCCAAAAACCTAATTCTGCCATCATACTGCGACATACCTATCTACAAAGACCTACCTACTCAAATTAGGGAAACTCTCTATTTTGTGCTACCTATATGATGATATATGGTATACCCAACCTACCTGTCCTCATATTAATTTAGTCTGCTGGCTTTTGGCAGCTTCCTATTACTATAGGTTAAATTTTACTTGTGACCGATACTAAAACTTAGAACCGGCTGATTTATGGAACAACTTTTCACAAGGAACATAGGTCGAAAAATAAAAAGTGTTTTGGACCTCCCATAGAACTAATTATATTGTCTTATTATGCTCCCTGGGGGAAAAAATGCCTTATTATCACCAGCTGCTCCAACTGGAATCTGAAACTGCGTCCATACGGACTACTGGTGCGAATCTGCGAGTCATCGGTCTCATGAGTATCGTAAGACAACTCGGTATGAGTTTCGTCCACTACGTTCCAACTGGTTCTAAATTTTCGCTACCGGTCGATAGTAAAATATCACCCAGTACAAGTACAGTACTACCTACCTACATAAGTAACTATCGATGCCTAGAATAGATAGCCGTACAAAAAGCACAACACGCTTTGAAGTATCACGAAAAAATGAATTTTAGACAAATGGACGGTTTCAAAAGCAACATGGCTTCCAGTGCAGGATGGAGTTTTTCCCGAAAATAAGGCGAGAAATACAAGTAACGTCCGGTTGTGCGTCATTTTTGCGCAGCGCTATTGCATGCGTTAAGAAATACTGTTTTCCACCCTATTGTCATACTAATACGCTTTATGTTAAACTGTTTGCATTGCACAACGCTACATCGACGGATGCGTCTGTCAAACTGTTTTATAGGTATAAACCATATTTGTATGGAAATAATATTTGATATTGTCCTAACGCATGCGTTATGCATCGCAAAAATAACGCACAATCGGACGTTACGTGTGTTTCTTGCTTAAAATAGATAATACAAAATAACGCCCCGGTGAATTGTAGACCACTTTCGTACGAAAGAGGAGTGCTACCGATTTACCAGCACGATGCCTAGGTTTATTAGGGACTTATTAGGCGGTAATCACACTCAATGGCCGTTGCTGCGCTATTTTAGCGCTGCGTAGCGCATGCATTAGGAAAATACGAATTTCCACTATTTCAATACATCGTCTTCCTGCCCTCATCCCGATTATTTGTGGTGGCGCAATATGTTTTGTTAGTTAGAACAGAAACAAAATCATGTAGCAAAAGGATTTGGCTATGTTTAATGAACGACCGCCTGCCTAACGTCAACCCTCTTTGGGAATGCTATTGTAGGTACTATCACCACCACCATGGGGTTGACCATCGTCGACAGATATTCAACCGAGGTTAAAAACTCTACATCGCCTTTTACGAAACACCCTGAGTAGAATAGGGATGGCAGTATTCTTAACCGCTACCACACTACAGAACACGTGGTTTAAAGAAAAGTACCTACCTACTATTTTTCCTAACAACTGTATACATAATTAACTAATTTTATTTAAATACATTTTCGCTCTTTTCCAGTTCTAGTCCTAGCATATACAAAACATATCGAAAATTCGGACCAATAAATGATGATCTTTCCGGCCGGTTTCGGCCATGGCGACCACTTCTACTCCTGATCAAGTCGGCGCTGATGCGCTCGCAGGTGGCTATTGTAGCCTATTTTGGCAGTAAAGTCCCAATAAATAGCTATTACGGAAAAACAATGTCTGCGAGTGGGTGCCTACATTCCGACTGTTTTGAATTTTACCGAATTTCACTCAATCTCTCTCACACTTTGCCTAAACATCGCGCCGCGTTTTGCAATAAAGTTCTCGACACAACTAGAGTAGAAAAAAAATCCTCATCATAAATAGCCATCACAACAGTCTACTGCTAGATGTAAACTTTTAATGGTGTTCATTGTTGCTTTAGGCAAGCAACACACGTAGCGTCCGTTTGTGTGTTAGTTTTGCACTACCCTTGTCTTATCCTTATCCCAATCACTTGGGGTTTGATTTTCTGACCAGTCGTCTGCCTGACGTCAACCCTCTTTGGGAATACTATCGTAGGGGGCGGTATGGTGGCGATACGGTTGACCGGCACGATGGTCGGCACAGATATTGTAGATAGCCGAGGTCAAAAACTCTACGTCGCCTTTTACGAAACACTCACAGTAGAATAGGGGTGGCAGATTTCATAGCCGCTAACATAATTTTGTGTTCAAACAAGACATGTTGCGCCGACCCCAAGTAATTGGGAGGTAAGGGCAGGAAGATGATGTTCCATGGGGAAAATTGTTCAGTTTTATGATGACCTCCTTTCAGCTTTATTTGTTGTTCTGTAATACCTAAGTATTGTCAGCATAGCATGGACCGCTCATTGCGCCACCGCCTTAGCCGTACAACTTATTTATAACTTGTAGGTAGGTAGGTACTTTGCATTCTTTCTTCTCATTCGGTTCGCACGGGGCGCCGCGCCGGGGCGGGCGGCGGCGGCATCATCGCGCGCGGGTTTCTTCGCTTTTAAATTAAATAAATAATGCATACAATTTGAGCACAGTAAAGTTGCCTATACTGTGTACAGTGTAGATACAGACTGCAGCAGCTAGACGTACGTACTCCGCGCGGCGGGAACAATAAACGCAGGCGGGGCATCTAATATGACGCTTTTCTATGCCTTCCGGACCTGCTTCAATTTATAGTTGAAACTAGTAAGATTTCGACTTTAGTTATTAATTAATTCTGGCATTAAAAGAGTTGGTTTTAGCCTGACTACTGACCTTTGTAGCTGTGTGGTATCATAATGTTTGGCATCTCTTAGGGTGCGTTTATATGACAATCAAGAATTATTTCGCGCATATGCGCAAAAACTGCGGAACTACCTACCGCGCGTTATTAGGATGCGGAAAAGGAATCCTAATCAACGCTTGTCTACATCCCTGCTTCGGCTGCTTATACGAGCGTCATTTTAGTCGCCCGCCGGTGTAACATAAAGGTGTGTTCGCACGAGCTCACTAAAGCATTGTCATATTTCCGACCGGGCAAGTTTCGAGTTAGAATGGTGGCCGGCTGTGTGCCCACCGCCTTTGTACTGTGTGTACACTCCATAAATATTAAATTAGCCATCGTAAACAGCCTTATAGGAAACTTTTATTGCAAGGAATTTATAAAGGCCATTGTTGCCTAGAACAAACCGAGCGTTAAACTTATGTATTTTGTTATAATAACTAATAACTGGCGCAGATAAAGAACATATCCCGAATTTAAAACATAAAATTGTTGACATCCTGGGCCCCAAGTCTGCTAATTTTTAGCCATTGTAATGCCAGCGAGACTCAACTGTCATTCTACTGCCACTGTGATTTTCCATACTAAAAACTGTTACCAGACTACGAAATGACCGAAATCATCCAACTGAGATGCCATCGAGATCCAACTGAAACGATTTTCATTTAGCGGACTCGGGGCCCTATTCGCGGAACATACATGGGAGTGATTCGGATACCTCTCAGTCTAAGGGATTTATATTTTGTCTTTAGACGCATCACTAACTGGGCCACCCTGTATATTAAATTCCATGTAGGTACCAACACAAACTTTTCTGAAAAGCGCAGAAAAGCGCTACTGCTACTGCCATCTAGATATCCTTTGTGGTACTTACTTAGTGTACTTGCTGTTCCAATCCGTCCATGCCATCTATTGTAAAAGATATGAACTATCTGCATTCAAAGTCCACAGACAAGACAAACACTTTTGGTAAAAGAAAATGTTTTTTAGAGAAACAAATGGAATGATAATTTTAAACCGAAAATATCTTTGGGATAGTAGTGGTCATTACAAAGAAAATGGTTATACATAGAAATACTAAACAATCCTTATTTTAAAAATCAATACATAAAATGTCCCATAAAATTGGTTTTGGCATATCGACACAGATGTCGCTGGTAGCTTGACCTAGAAATACAGGCGCATTGTATCGCGTAATCACGAGGAAAAGTTGAGAGCGTGTGCGTTTTGCGGTAGTGTGCGTGCAGTGCGCAGCTGTCAAAATCGTCTTCGGCAAAGTTGCGAGTGCGAATATTCCTAAAATGAATTTTACTTCAATTCTAAGTTAATTTCTAGTTATGTATGCCTTTACGTATCGGTTAGAAGTTCAAATATCTTGTTGTTCAACAAGTAGTACTTACGTAGGCTACCGCCACAATGGTGCAGTGTCGCCCGCCGCTGGAGCTAGAGGAATTGCCAAAAGAAGACGAAGAAAGGCTAGAAAAGCTATTTTCTAAATTAGACGACGATGGCAACGGGAGGATCGACATCCACGACCTGTCGGTGGCGCTGAAGGAGCTGGCGCCGCACATAAACCGCAGCTACGCAGAGGTTAGAATTCCCGTTTTCCTCACGCCACCGCGCCAGTCGTCACCGTCACCCGTCACCCGCCACCAGCTAACGGTGGTTTCACTTTCACACAACTAGACACGTGTGGTCTGCGTGAATCATTTTTATATACTACAATTATCTTTTACTGTGGCATGCCAATTTTTGCTCTGACCTGGCACTTTGGCACTTGCCAGTATTTAATCTCTTTGGTTTACTCATCTCTTGCACTCATCAATCTGTTTTATTTTGATCTCTGTAGGTATCATTTATGTTTGAATACTTTTCTGTTTAATATTGTTAATTCCTTTTTATGACAGCACTAACCAATTTGTTTAATCAGCTTTAAACCTGAATTATGTGCAATTATTTTTTTATTGCTTATCTACATTTCATTCCATATCACACTGAGCATATCTTGACAATAGAATAATTATTTTGAAGTGTGAAGACCACAAAAATTACATTGTTTATTGTCAAAAAGACATTTTACATGCCAGTGTAAGATTATGTTGTTTTTAAATCGTACATACATACATAAAATCACGCCTCTTTCCCATAGGGGTAAGCAGTACTACATCCTTCCACATGTTACGAACCAGACATACCTCTATTGCTTCCTCCAAATTCATCAATCTTTTCATACATCCATCTCATACATCCTTGTCTGTTTGGAGTGCTTTTGAACTAGCCTTCCTATAGCACAATCCCAATTTGATCGAGGTACATTTGTTGAGGCCTTCCCCTTCGAAAGTTCCCATCCACATTTGCCATATACGGGGTGTTAGGGACGGTATAACGAAAACTTTGCAGGCGTGCTCAGACCATGAAACGGAACAACTTTTACTATGGAGCCAATGGTGGGAAACAAAAAAAACTTTCCAACTTCCCATACAAAGTCAGTCAGCTGATTGTGAATTTTTTGTTTGGGAGGTCGGAAATTTATTTTCGTTTCCCACCATTGGCTCCATAGTAAAAGTTGTTCAGTTTGATGGTCTGATCATGCCTGCAAAGTTTTCGGTACACCGTCCCTAACACCCTGTATACCTACTTGTTTTGTTAATCAATTTGAAGAAAACATCTTCATTCAAAATGTTTCACCTAGGTATTTGCTGTAATGCTGATGCGATTTCTATGCTTGCAGTTCATTTGTCTCTTTGTTTTAAGCTGAATCGAGTGACTAATAAATATGACATCATAATAAAATAATTATGACAGCATGTCTTAATGTTTGTAGTACTAAATTTGATTCAACATATTTTAACACTCTTATTGTGAGATGCTGTCATAGAATAGCATCACCTACCTGTGTATGTCATAAATTCATAATCATAAAAGGCGACTATGAGATGAATCCAGAAAATGGGCCGCACCATTCCCTGTGAATACAGCACCTTGCACTGAGCTTGCCAACCTGCTTTCCAAGTGTGGTGAGTACTGCAAGTTCCCCCTAATAGGGGGAGGCCTTTGTCCAGCAGTGGGCTGTTGTAGCTGTAGAAATAGTAGTATTATTTTAACAGGAGCCTGGAAAGGCTCTCCAAACTCATTATTCCCATATAAGTTAAGCCTGGGGAAGAGGAAGAATGTATTCAGGGATAGCAATAAGCATACTGAAAAATATTTTTTATTTCTGTCTTTGCATCTAGTAATCCTATTTCAGCCCAATCCTCATACTTGTCTGAGACAAGCATTCCTTTGATACAAAAGTAAAAAACCTTTTTCACTTGGTAGTAAACTCAAGAAAAAAGGGATCGCCATACAACTGTAATTTGGCAGCAAGTGGCCGTCTCAAATAAAGACGTGATTAAGAATGTATGGATATTACATATTTTGTCTTCACCTAGGGTCATGTTTCAGGGTCAGTTGGCTCTATCAGCCATACTAGTTCCTCATTTCGACACAGAATTTAAATGGATACAGCTCCATGAGCTAAATAAGACTAATTAATTGCATGAATTAATTCAACAATTTATTGTTTTGAGTTATGTATGAATATTATGATGTGCAAGTAGAATGACTCAGCTTAAATAGATACATGTTTGTAGTGTAGGTGGATATGGCCTTGGTAACTCCAATAAGTTGCAAAACATTCTAATTTAAACATAGCCACAAACGTGAGCTTATCTCTATGAAGAGATCTCCTCCAGCCAACCTGCACAGTGGAATGAGAAAATGAATAAATAAATCAGGGAATGACAAAACCGTGTACACATACAGATAGGGAAATGCATGTAATACATAAACAAACAAAAAAAAAACATGTAGGCAGACCATAAGAAATTCAGTGTCACAGTCTTCAAGCAACATAGTCTTCTGCCCCATTCCATACAGCTCTCAGAGTACTCCATAAGAGATTGTATATATTTTCAGGACTGAGGAAATGCTTCTGCTCATTCCCTTTCAAATGCCCATTCCCAAACAAACAAAACCTTGGAATAAATCAGTCACTGATATACTTACATAGTCAAATCAATCAATTGTCAACTTTTGCAAGTGCTTAAGATTAGATAGTTAAATATAAACAAACTGTAATATGAGGCACATGGCTTGTATGATGATTGATGAACTTGTGAGATTCTTGACTGGCAGAAAGATTTTTGAATGTGCAGCATAGAACATCTTACTACCAAGTGGATGACCTTGAAAGGATCAAGGCATCTGCTCTGGCATCTGGCATCTGCCAGAAAATCGCGCAATGTAGAATAGAAGCACCTGGGGAAACCTATATTTGTTAAATCGACGTCTTACGGCTGTTGACGGTGACGATATTTGTATGTAGTACTTACCATAATATTGTGTAATGTTACACTAAAATTATTTTTAATGAATAAGTTTCAGAATAGAACCAGTTTAAAAAAAAGTATGATTTGAAAAGAGTATCTAGGTATTCTAGTCTAAAATGGATAGTTTTAACTGTTTATGTATTAACTAAACGTTATCAAATGATTTCATACTGGCATATTTCTATGCAGTAAAACAAACCATGTGGAACTAGTTAATGCTGATGTAAGCTGTCTGATATGGTATCCATGCATGACTACGCGATGAGATGACACGTGAAAGTCATGCATAATACAAATTTCAGGACATCATGCTGCTAATAATATCTGCTAACAATAATGAAAATAAGGAGTTGAAAAAATCAACGCATGACAAAAAAGTGTTGTGCCGGCTTAGTTGCCGTGTGGTGCCGGCTATTGCATTAGAATAGCATTACCCCATCCATATCTTTCCATAGGTGTCGTTAGAAGCGACTAAGGGATTTGGGAGTTAATGTGTATTGCAATTTTAGGCGACAATCTGACAGCCTATCGCTATGGTGATACACAGTCTTCTGAATGACTCTCAAACTTTTGTCAGACGTGGTGTAAGTGGCCGTTTTTACAGTTGTTTACGCTCTTCTTTCCCCGCAAGGAATATATTCATGTTGTGATAAAAAAGACGAGCATCAAGAGATTGAAAAATTGGCAAGGGTCAACCCGTGCGGATAGCTCACTGGCAGAACAGCGCAACGGTACCCTACCTGTCTTGGGTTCGATTCCCGATCGACGATTGACATTTTTACAATTGCTTATTTTCATTTTTGAGTATAATTGAGCCATCTGTTGTAAAACCGAAGAATCTTGGTTAACTAGGTACTTATTGTATCAAAAAGCTTACCGATTCGTATAGTTAAAATGTGACAGTTAATAGTTTTCGCGCATGTTGTCTGTCATATTTGTTACAAATAGCCTGCGATTGAAGAATTCGCAGCTGGGATCTCAGGCTAAGCTCAAGTTTATTTGATTACAAGTTACGATTACTCAGCGTCTACCGCTATAGGGCTTCTACGAAAGCAAAAATTACCCTCCAGTCCCAGGCAATATTTAAGTAAAATTACAGTTGTATGACGTGTTACCCTAAGGGATGGAATAAGGGCGTTGTAGCCTTAGCTCGTGGAATTTATAGAAATTAAACGTAAAGATAAGGAACGGGTAAGACGGCGTACGTGGTCGTTAACAAACATAGATACAGACGTCACACCTATATCCCTTACGGGGCCAGCAGAGCGTAAACGGCTGTAAAAAACGGTTATTCACACCACGCCTGACAGAAGATTGAGAGTAATTCAGAAGACCGTGTATCACCATAGTGACAGGTTGTTAGCCTGTCACCTAAAGTCAACTCCCTTGGTCGTTTTTTACGACACCCACGGTAAAAATATGGGGTGATGCTATTCTAAGCTGGCATCGCGGCGCAAGTAGGTCTAAACGGCAGTATCTAGGTCTTATTACTGAATGGCTCGTCGAGTCGTCGTAAATTCCGACAGCGCCAGAATGGCTCGTGTTATCAGAATCGGCAGCGCTGGCAGGGATCCAAGCGACAACCGTATTAATTACTCTGTGCTAATTATGGCACACTGACATGCATACGGGGTAGGCACATCATCAATGTATCAGATGATTCTAGTTACATTGCACTACATAGTTAAGTACATTACATTATCAGCCAATATCATTGTATTGGGATTTTGATGCACTCGCAGTGCTATATCATCTTATGAATAAAAACCGGCCAAGAGCGTGTCAGACACGCCCACAAATAGGGTTTCGTAGTCAAAAGTAGTACCTATATTTTCTGAATCTTTTAGGGGTACAGTATCCGTTATAGTTTTCATTGTAACTTCAGATTGTATTGTAACTCCAAATTTTTTTTCAAAGTTTTAGCGTTTATACTTTAGAAGTTACAGCTGGAACAAATTATAGGTCAAAACGCCCTTTTTAATAGCAAATATCTCGTAACAGAAACATTTTAGTGACTTTGTTTCAAAGAAACCTCCCCTTAATTTTAAAAGGACTATTCAACGATACCCTACTCAATATTACAAGAGAAAAAAAAAATGTTTGCCCTCCTTTCACTTGTATGGGAGGGCTCCAAAAAACATTTAATTTAATTTTTTCTCAACATTTCTATATTTGGGTCAACACGATCTATCTTCTCACCAAATTTCATGTCGATATCTCTAAAACTGACGAAGATATGAGGGCGCGGCATACAGACAGACAGACAGACAGCCGCCGGACAGATAGACAGACAGACTTGACGAAATGATAAGGTTTTCTAGAAGACTGCGAAACCCTAAAAATAAGAAGTTGTATAGTTTTAGCGTCGCACGGGACTTGAACCCGGGACACATGGGGTACTAAACTACCGGCACCTGACCGACCCTTGCCAAATTTCTAATCTCTAACCTCCTTAGCAGACCACTGCTGAACGTAGGCCTTCTCCAGGGTACGCTATAGATCCCGTTTTACTATCCAGTCGCTCCCAACCGCCTCCTCAAAGGTCTATCTGTCTGTAGAACGTCTAACGCTACGCTTGCCTGGGCGTGGCTATACTCGTGCGTGAACCTACTTTTAAACTAAGATAGGAAGGTACCTACGTATACACATACAAATACCAAAATTATACTACTATCATAACAATAGCAGTTCGTAACATACGCACGCAATCTAGTATAAGCAATACAATGAACAATGAGGTAGTAAGATGCTTTAGATTACACTGATAGAAAGGTCATAATATTAGTTCTTTTTTCAGTGCAATTCAGATCGATGTTCTTATCACTCGCGTAAATCTTAGTTTGCTACTATGAGTAGAAAAAATATTGATAAATCGGACTGTTTCAACTATGTTTAAAATGATGCATCTTGCTGCAACTGAAAGCAGCGCCCTCGCCAAAATCCATAAGAATATAAACCACGAACTGTTGCACGCGAATGACGTCGGGGTTTTGTGTTTCGGCGAGCAATGTCTGACGGTGGACCATGGCACGTTTCAGAAGTTCCTGGCGAAGACTGGCAAGGACGCTGGTGACGTCACGCTGTCCGAGTTCATCCACTACGTGAGGGAGCACGAGAAGAACCTGCGGCTGCAGTTTTCGCACCTCGACAAGAACAAGGATGGTGAGTAGAGCACGTCTCTTTCTCATTTTTCTATCAAGGTGATTCTCACATTTGGCGCTCATTACTGCGCATTTTAGCGCAGCTGTAACGAAGCATCTGTCAGATTTCAAAGAAATGAATGTAGTTCCTACTAAATCTATCAGAAACCGATGTTAACGCAGGTGCAATGCGAAAACTACACACTGACACACATATTATGGTAGATACAATACAATATACTTATCTCTTTTGCACCATTGGACTTTGGGTGTGGGATTTGCCTTAATTATAGTATAGTAGTACAGAAACGCTCTCAGGATTCATCGGGTCGGTTGTCGACGCGGTGTCCCAATCGAACAATAGAATCGCGAGTCCAAACTTAGTATCTTGGAACGTGCTAATGTCGTACATAGAGGACAATTCGAGACATAATTTTCTCATAACTTAGCTTAAATAAGCGCTGTCACTTTTTGTCAAATAAGATTAGAAAACGACAGAAGATGGTCACGATTAAAATTGTATTCTAATTTGACGTAAAATGCGCGTTGATTGTCAAAATAAGGCGATAAGTCGACGGTGACTTAATTGACTAGAAATTGCGAAGAACCCGTTGACATATTTAAACTTGACAGAAGTTAGATATCTCCTACCCTCTTGTAAACCTATTTGACGAAAAGTGACAGCACTAATATATTCAAGGCTAGTTTAGAGAATTTATTTCTTAAATTGACCTCATAAATTAATTTGTCTAATTATTGAATACGCGATTGCAATGGTAGCCAAGTCGTTGCTTGGAAATAGCATGTCCGAAAAAGTATTTTAAAACAAATGAAATCGGAATTCGCATACGACTGTTGTAACTACTCACTCGTACCAAATTTTGAGTACTTATTTGTGTAATATAATAATGCAATTTGATAATTATGGTAGTATCCAGTTTTCTGAACCTACAAGGAAAAAGAGAAAGAAAAAGAAATGATAATGCATTTAACATTCTTACAGTAGACCTAAAAAATGTGGTTGGGATACAAAAAACGCACAATAAAACAATTTACTTAACCCGGCGCCATCCACGTTGGGTCAAATTGACCCGTCATTTTTTATTTTGCCGGTATTTTAAAAATAAGTTGTACACAGGATGTTGATTCTTTTAGTAGCTGGAGATAAGACTTTGTTTTATTCATTAGACAGTGCATCACAATGGTCGTGTGACATTTACGAGAGATAGACGCCTGCAAAGTTCAAAAAGGTATATTTGACCCAACGTGGCTTTCGATGTCATCATTTTATGCCATTATAGCATGACAACTTTTTTAATTATTTGGTCGAAGAATCGCCACCCAAGCTTCCAGGTGTCCGCAAAAGGTGTCTAGAATGTCCAGCATAAAAAGACAGTAATACCACCAATACCTGTCATGGATGTCAAAAGTTTATCTGCCTGCAACACATCATTCTGATGTATGCAACATATGCAAATTTGAGGACTAAAAATAATTAATGTTACAGAAGATTCTCTCATTATAAAATGTACTATTTACATTAAGATCTAAGAAAGCCTAGCCGTATTACCTAAAATAATTGTTAAAAAAGCTATATTTTCATACTTTAAAGGGTCTAAAAGAGTTAACCTATTTTATTTGTTACAGTTTTTAAGTGATTTATAAAAACAGATAATAAAAGCTGTTACTTTTTTATTTCGATGATGTTTTTATTTTTCAGGCACAATATATGAATAATAGCATTCATAAACAAAGGTTTTTATGAATATTTTCAACTCGTTTCCAAAATAGACCATGATATAAATACGGGTTTTTTTGACCCAACGTGGATCTTAATGTAACATTTTGCCACCTGGACGACGCCGGGTTAATTTGGATAAACACAACCTCAAGGGTGTTTATAAATGGGTTCAACTTATAAAACGTGTGATAAGAGATCTAGCTTAGTCGCTTGTCGCATAGGTACCAAGTACCAAGTACCAAGATTTCTACTGATTCAAAAATACGCCTTCGGGTAACTGTATCAGATTTGACTTGTGTATAGTTTTAATACCACTCATGTGGATATTTTGGTGTCTACGTATCTGTTTCTAATATGTCATATCTACCGAAGTCGGTTGCGTATTTAAGAAATTACCTCACCTCCTTCTTTGCATTGACTGAATAAAAGAATGCAAAGCTAGCAGACGCTAGTGGTATATCTTTTAAAAATATCTATAAGTAACAATACCACTGTTGTACGTCATTCATTGTATATCAATACGATCAGTCTCGATATTATAATTTGTAATGTCGTCAGTTCCCTTCTATAACGTCCTAACCTTTGTAAAAAATGTCTTGAAACGTCACAGGAAGTTAACATTTGCATCACAGATATGGTTTTTTTTTTGCTTGCGTAAATGGGTAGAATATGGAGCTCTATTTCGATTTGATTTCAATTGTATTTATTCCATTCCGAATAATGACATCCACTGTACTACTGTTAATATTTTACAGTTAGACCGCGTGCACACAGATGACTTTGTTGCTCAGCGACAGACGGATCTCTCATTCTTTATCGCCAGCCAAAGTCACCTCAGTATGCAGGCCTGGTTATTCTAATAGAATATAACTGATCATCATCATCATAATCTTCCTACCCTTATCCCAAATAAGTAGGGGTAGGTGCAACATATTTTGTTCGAATACAAAATCATATAGCAAAAGAATATGGCAAATTTTTATGACCGGCTGCCTGCCTCTTTGCGTAATGCTATTGTAAGTGGTATCACCGCGTCTTAAAAATAATTTCCCCTAAGACACTTGAGCTCGCAAACTTGGAATAATAGCGAGTACTTAAAACCAAATAGTAACGATTTTCATAAGGTTTGGTTTATTAACCATAATCTTGTATAATTCCAGGCAAGGTGGACCTGGAGGAGCTCATCTCAGCGTTTGCCGACCTGGGCATCGCCGTCGGCAGGAATGAAGCTACCAACCTTCTCAAGAGGTAAATACACACATAATAAGCACACTTAGCGTAGCTTAGATGGGGCAGAAAGGGGGTGGTGTCACCCCACCGGTAACACAAGTTCAAAAACAGCGTGTATATGTATCCTAGTCCTAATATTGCACCTTTTAAGTATAAAAGTGAAAGGAGAATGCCCATTTCTGGTCCAAGATATTGTCCCGCATCAAAATGAAAATTAAAGCAATATGTAATATCCCTCATTCTTATGTAAAATAGCTACGGCAATTATTGTACAAAACAGGGAAACTAAAGGTCTTTCTACTGTTAGGTATTTTTACGAAAAACTTTACTGTGCTGTGGTGTGAACCTTTTATGCACTGTTTACTTCGGTATAGCTAACGATAACGATTTAAGAACGAAATTCTCGATATACAGCCAATCTTCAGCACTTTTGTCTCTTCCTATACCCAACTTTAACATTCAATAACTTTAGAACTCCTGGCGTAATAAAATTATTTTTAGTTACAAAATGTTAAGTAATAATTAGACTTTATAATTATTTAGCTTTGGCTTTGATGCGAGGCCTGCAAGTAGTGAGGCAAGCATCCATACTAGAGTGGGCATGATCCATTCGTACACCATATTACTGAGTCCTCTTTGCCAAAAAACTTGCTAATCTGGCTGCCAATCGTGGTAAGTAGGGCAATACCAGGCTCATGTCCAGCAGTGGACTAGTAGATTGTAGTGTAGTAGTAGTAGATTACTGAAAACGCAATGTTTGCGGAAATTACACCCTAAAAATCTGCCCCGGGTGACACCCAAGCTAGCTACGCCACTGCTCATAGCCTTACTATATAGAATGCTGTATCAAGCTGCCACTAGAATTCTGTATCAGGACAGGAAGATGAAGGAAGGTGCCATGGGCTACTCAAAAATACCCCAATTAAGATAGGCTTAAAAACCAAGCGACGCGACAACGACGCGCGTCGTTGTCGCCGTCAAATTTTGACGGCGTCGTTGTCGCTGCGGTCTTGTAGAAAAACCCGACCGCATCCCATACAAACTCTAAGCTTCTCAGCGCGCTGTCAACGTGACGGCGTCGTGGCGCGCCGCAACGACGCCGTCGCTCGGTTTTTCTGGTTCCCCATACAAACCAGTCATTTGACAGCGGCAACGACGCGCGTCGTTGTCGCTGTCGCTTGGTTTTTAAGCCCACCATTACAGCTGCAATATCGGATGCGTATTATGGAATCATGAATTTGACGAGCATGCATACGTAAAGGGCAGACCACACCGCCTCCGTATGTAGGACGTATGCATGAGCGTCATCATAGCTACGCGCGTGATGTCGCGCACTTTATGCATACGGAGGCCATGTGTTCTGCTCTTTATACGCAGGCAGTATAGCAGCAGATATTTATTTACTATCTATTGATATCATCATCTTCCTGCCCTTATCCCAATTACTTGGGGTCGGTGCAACACGTTTCGTTGAACACAAAATCGTGTTGCAAAAAGATTTGGCTGAATTTTACTATCTATTCATATAATTTGTATTTTCAATGGAGACCTAGCCACTAGTATTATGGTAGCGGCCTGCTAGTTTTTTATGTAGGAATATTGTTTCGAAAGTAGTTTATTTTTCATATTGGTCGCATCCCCTTGATTTCTAGATATTTTAATGATTCATTTGCATAGCCTTAAATTATTTTATTTTACACTCACACATACAAATACATAACTGCTTTGCGAATTATAAACTGAGCTTCAGCGAAATGTATTTATTTTGTTGTTGTTGCGAATCTTAACTTTCTACTATGTTTAATTACAAACGGTGGCGAGAAACACACGACGTCCGTTTTTGGGTTATTTTTGCGTCCGCTATCGCATGCGTTAGGAAAATGCGATTTTACACCTTATTTTCATAGAATTACGGCTTTGTCAAACGGTTTGACAGACGAATCCGCTATCGCTGCACATCGTACAACGCTGCGTCGATGGATGTCTCTGTCAAACTGTTTGAAATTAACCGTATTTGTGTGGGAATTAGTTCGAAATTCTTATTGCACAAACGTACGTTACGTGTTTATTGCCTTTTCCAGACGGATTGGCGACCATAGTGCATACAGGGAACGCTGCTCCCCATTCCCTGGATGATTATCCCTTAGTCGCTTTTTACGAGACCCACAGGTAGTTATGAGGTGAATTGCTATTCTAATCCAGCACCACACCCACACGGCAACCAATCGTTTAATTTTTAATGCTGAAAGATTTTTGTAACATTAATTTAGATTTATCGTAGTCATATTTTTCACAGTGTGAAGAGCCGAGTTTCAAAATGCTAAGTTATTTCTTAAATAACCGATTTAAGTAATGGCAGTATGTCAGTGGGTAATTGAAATACCAATATTATTATTGCTAACTGACTAATTGCTTCGTTTACTTATGAATATACAAAATTTTGTTTACTTTTTTTATGTTATTTATTATGTTTATTAGTTATATTTTGTAAAATATTACAATTTTTCTATAAACAACAGCCTACTGATGTGGTCTTTCATTTTCTTTGATTGAATCAATTATAATGAATGCTTAGTAAAAATTATGCCGTGTGGTGCCGGGAATAGCACCACCCCTTATCTTCCCCGTGGGGTATCGTAAGAAGATACACAGTCTCTAAATGACTCTCAAACTTTTGTCAGACGAAACTTGGTGTAAATGGCCGTTTTTACAACCTTTTACGCTCTGCCTACCCTGCAAGGGATAAATGCGTGATATATGTATGTAGTAAAAATTACTTTTGCTGGCAATGTGTACCAATCTATCCCGTATTTTATTTTATTTTATATTTTGTGGATGTGTTGAGTATCTTACTCTAGAGTTTTTCAAACATACCTATGTTTAATTAGCTGCATGTTAAAATAAGTATAATAACATGTATTTTCTACACACGATATTTCAGAAAGACGAGATGGCCAAATTTCTGGTGGTAAGTTAACACGTAGCGCGTCGGCCATAAGTCATCACGGCATTGTGCTAAAAACCATTTCTCATGTAAAGACATGATCATTTTGGCTGGTTTCATTACGATGCGCGCTTCGAATTACACTGGATAGATAGTACGTAGGGCGGGAACGTTATATTTGCGCATTTTTAACGCAGCGCTAACGCGTGCTTCTATCATATGGAGACGAAATCTCCATACTATAATTTGTTTAACTTTTTCCCCGACGGCGATTCAAGCGGGTCGCACCGTCCGTGGTCGCGGGAGGACTCGTGACGCAGCAAAAGACCGCAGCGTCGTGTGATAATTAAAATACCCCCATTTATGCAAGTTTCTGCTTTACGCTGCGCTAAAAGTGTACAGCAAAAGACGTTGCGTGTGGGCCTCGCCTTTACATAGCAAACGGTCTTGAGGCGTGCCGTAGCCTAGGCTATTTAGGCTGTGCGCTGCGTCGTGTGTTGGTACGCGTGCAAAGTTCTACTTACTCCTAGCGATGCAGATAAAGTGAGTGAACTTTGCACGAGTCCTCGCATACGCGTCACGCAGCGAAGTGTAATTCGCGGAGCGGCGCTGCTGAGACGAGTCGCTATGAAACCAGCCTTCCACGATAACACTGCGACGCGACGTGTTGACTAACAATACCATACATAGAATTTGGCTTATAGTTAGTTGGTACTCACGCGAACTGCACAGCATTGCGGTATTTTGTCAATCGGGTTTTATTGACGGACGAAGTTGTCACAGCTGTCGACAGGCTGTTTTTTTACTAGCCAGCTATCAAAAACCGCAATTCCATGCGACACCGTGAGGAACCGCGTTAGTTACAGTAATAAATAAGTCATCTTGTACCATTTGTACCGTATTGTTTACTACAGCTTAGCGACGATAGTTTTGTCATAAATTAAAATAACAAATTGAAAAAATGTCAAGCATCGACCGGGAATCGATCCCGAGTGTGATGAGGTCCACTACTCTGCCACTGAGCTATCGATGCACCGGTTGAAACTTGCCAATTTTTCAATCTCTTGATGGTTGTTGCACATTGCTCGCCTTGAAGCGGCAATAGTATTGTGTGCAGACATAGAGTTTGAGTGTTTTAAGAAAATATCTAGATTCTTGATTATGATTATCAATGCTTAGCAATTGTTACTGATACGGATTTCTACTTTTTTTAACATGAGGAAAATAATTAGACCTTCCTTGCAAAAATCTCGGTCAGTCATCAATATTAATCTTATCTTCTCCTACATTTTAATTTCTCTAATGAATCTAGATACTTTCTTTATGCCTCTAAAATTGGGACTCCTTATAAATATAATGTATTATTTTGTATCACCATGTAATAGAATAGAAGCTAAAACTGTCTAATAATTGCTTACTTGTAGAAAGCGACTTAACAACGTTCAACAGATAAGCCCATATTGTCACCTGCGTATACATACATACATAACACCCACAACAATCCACTGCTGGACATGGACTCTCCTTTATCGGGAGGTATTGTCATGCTCAACACGCTTGGCAGGCGAATTGACGAGCGCAGTGCTAGATGTTGCATTCACAGAGAACGCTGCTGGCCATGCCCTGGGTGATTATCCCTGAGTCGCTTTTTGCGACGCTTTTTTAGTTAGCTTATATCTAAGTTAGCACACAGGCTCAATTATTTAGTGACACAGGCCCAATTTTCAAATACACTTTACATTAACATTTCTAGATATACCTTTATCTAGTTCATGATCTAAGCCAGTAATGTCGCAATCGTTGAGATTTCCCCAGACTGTAACTCCGTACCTGAGCAGTGGTTTGTCTGCAGGATGGACCAGGACGGCAGCCTCAACATCAGCTACGACGAGTGGCGCGACTACCTGCTGCTCGCGCCCGCCACCGACATCCACGCGCTCATACACTTCTGGAGGCATTCTACTGTGAGTAATAGCTTAAGCATACTTGTAATATGTGTGGATAGAGAAAGGATCTGTAAATGCGAGGGTTTCTTCAGGGGTAAAGCATGGGCTCCCACAGACCAGCGACACTTTTCCCACAGAAATAATTTTATAATTTGCTGAACCCTCTTCTTTTTATCTCACATGTCCATTTACGAAAAAGAAGATCTATAAAGGGATATTCTGCGTGTGAATGAAAAATGGTTGCAATGGATTCGAGCGAGTTTGAAAACTAATATGCGGGTCTGTAAAAAATGTAGCCGAAACAGCACATAAGACCTTTGAATTGCCACATCGCGTCTGAGAGGATAGAACTGTAGCCGAAATGAGTACTTTTACGTCAAATACTTTCGATCTGCTATGATCTGCTACAATTTCGGCTACTGTGGGATATTTTACACCTGCTGCTACGGTTTAATATTAATAACGACATGAGTTCTCGACAACCTTAAATCATGACAATATCCATTTTATATAGGGAGAAATTTTACTAGTGATCGATAGCGAAAATAGAGGACGGGTAGCTAAAGAAAAACTTTTTTATAGTTTATAAATTAAAAAGAAAAAACACATCGAGTTTGTTCCTTCGGGAAAGTTGTTCCTTATCACCAGCCCGTCCTGATTTTTCACTATCGGTCACTAGTAAAATCTCACCTAGTATAGGGGTCCTATTTTTAATAGTTGCTAAGTGATCGTTCAGATTTATCTACACCTACTTACTTGATAAACTTTCCTACTAGAAATAAATGAGGCAACGTACGGCTTCGTACAGAAGTCACTGACTGAACGGCTCGACCTTGCTGGGTTCATCAACCAAGGTCACATCATGCTGCATTGATACGTACGTGGTGGTTTTGTCCCTGACATTTACTGCGTTCCTACCCAAAGAAACGGCTTTTGTTAAGAAGTATGAAAAAGAATTCCCCATGTAAAATTTATATTTAATGAATTTTGGACTTCCATACGGTTTAGGAAATATGTTTCACCCGATTCGGTTTAGCGTGTCAAACTAAAAGCGAGTCAAATTACGTTATAGCGCCAACCTATATGGAAGATAATTTTGGCTACGTAAAATCACGAAAACTTTGGTCGAGTCAAGATACCTACCCTATGTCCTATTTCTTTGACCCTACTTACCTGAAAGCACAAAATAGGCAGTTTACAGAAAGATCACTCGACCCTATTTAGAATATTCGCGTTTGTCATTTGTTGTTGTTACATAGCCAGGGTTGCTACTGTCAAAAATCTAAAAGTATAAGAATATCATAACAGCAAAATCGGATACAATACAAGAACATAAACTCCTCCTGTGTGGGGCGTACTATATAGGACCATTAGGACCCCTAAAGTATGGTTAACACTGACTTAGCAACTGTCACCACACACGAGTGTGGGGCGTACTAACTACCTATATAGGACCCCTAACACAACCCCTAATGTATGGTTAACATTGAATTAACAATTGTCACCCACCACAAACGATCGGATAACATGATTCTGAGCCAATATTAATCCATGAAATATGACGTTTGGGCAATTTGGGCATTGGGTTCCATAGTCACCCAACTGTGCTATTCCATTTCAGCAAGCGTCAGTAAACGTCAAAATCCTCGCTAGTGCTGAGTGAACCATCTGTAAAGGCGGCCTGCGCGCTGTCTCCCTGATTTGTGCTGAAAGTGACATCGCTATTTCGACTTAGCCTATTTTTATAATGTTATCGAATCCGGGGTCTTGTACCCGCGCCCCCGCGTTCATCGATTGTGATTGGTTGAAGTCGTTATATCAATGTTTTATAAAGTTTTTTTTCGCTAGCTGATAATCTCAACCTATGTTGATTTTCAATATGAACGGAATATTTTCGGTTGATAATAAATAAAATAAGTTATATCTGATGTTATCGAATGTTACTTTGTCTTGTACACATACGCCCGCGTGCGGTAGTTGTGCTTTAAATTTTTCCCCTTCTCTTACATAAGATATGTAAAAATGTTGTTGTTGAAAATATCTCGGTCAAATAAATTGTGGAACTGTGTACGGATAGACAGACCTCAAGAACACTCAAACAGACTGAGGTAGCTTAATAAACTGGTGAGTAGGTAGGTAATTAGTTGTATAGTCCATTCGCAATCTCAGTGTAACTGTGAGGTCAAGTCACGCTGGTCGGGTATTATCTACATTATCTATGTATTGCGACCAGCGTAACTTGGCCAGTGGCCACCTACTTAAGCTGGTCGCAGCACTACACTATGATAGCAAATGGACTATATAGCAAAAAATAACGTAATTTAATTACCTCTTTCGGGGCAGACAAAGTGACAACGTTATAGTTTATCATATCCAAAGCGGTTCCGCACAGAAAAAATAAAGTTCTATGTTCATTTGATTACGTATTAATATTAGTACGCCAGCGTGTTGTGTCAGCTTAGAATAGCATCACCCATTTCTTTCCCGTGGGTGTCGTAAGAAGCTTCTGAGGGATTTGAGAGTTGATGTGTATTGCAATTTTAGGCGACAGGCTGGCTACCTGTCACTATGGTGATACACAGTCTTTTGAATGTGTCTCAGGCTTTTGTCTGACGTTGTATAAATGACCGTTTTTGCAGCCGTTTGCGCTCTGCTTTCCCCGCAAGGGATATGGGCGTAACATGTGTATTTATGTTAATATTAGTGTAAACTAATAGAGTATGTACTTTGCACTTATCATTAACATTGGCAATGACTTTATTCAACTGAGACACGTTCCCCTTATCAACTGTACCTAATACTTACAATTAAAAGTTAACAACTCGTTTAGGGTTATCGTCATAATAATATCAGTTTCATTCGTCTGTAAACATGTTGTGAAATGCGCAAATTTAAGTACATACATAGGTATAGGAGTTTTTCCCTGTGAAAACAAATACTTTGTAAAGAATGAAATCAATCGCTGAAAATTAGTTGCAAAACATAGATGATTTCGCTGATGCCTCTACTAAGATATATAGGGAGCGATATAAAAAAAAATTAAAATACTGATAAGCGCATAAATTACAACATTCTTTAATATTATAAGGATTGGGCTGTTACCCCACTTGACATCAGTTACTGCGTATTTTTAACGCAGGCTAACGCAGTCTGTCAGATGCAAGGAAATTTCGGATCACCCACACTAAAAACCGAAGTGGACGCACTAGCAACCCAGAAACTTGCATTGGCATCTCTCTTTGTCAGGTGTGAGACCCGCTTTTTGGCAAAACGTAAATAAGTAAATACATAATTGCTGATAACAAGAAACAGAATCACGCTGATCTTCACCGCTGTAAGCTCGCTATAGTAGCTCTTCATCGGGTTGTCGGATGACTTGGAGTCCCACAAGATAGCTGTTTCAGTATAGATCAGAAGATCGATCTCACAGTTGAGATCAATTTATAAATACGGGCATACGGGCCAACGACTTTGTTTCCCACACGTCAAGAAGAAGGGAGTGGCAATGTTTATTGTAGTCACACGTGATGTAGGTACTGTACCGGCCGGCCGGTCACCTGATCCACAAAATAGACAATTTGCAGAAGGACAGCTCGCCCCTTTTGTCTGATCATATATATACTTACACCCTAGGGTTTCTACATTTTCATTCTGATTTTTTGAAACGGGGTGCCTGGGTTAATCATACCTACTTAGATACATTACTTACATATCACACTTACACTATAAATAACACACTACAACAAATTTTACACTTGCGAGTCTTCATTTTGCCGTCCGCCCGCACCGAACTCTGTTGACAATCAATTTCTTTTCGGATCAATGGCAGGGAACCCTAGGTTACAGTTTTTGTGCCCTAAAAGTGCCCACTTCAACGTACTATAGCCGGTTTGTAACGGTGTGGTTTCGCGTGTTAACGACGGTGTGTAGATTTGTGTGTGAGTGCAGTGACGTTTCCTTGTAGCCCTCTCTCTGTATTGCGCGCCCGCCTATACTTACTTTGTGCCTGATCGGTGTTTGTGGCCTGATTCATTGGATAATGGGCTAATGGGTGTCACTACGCCCCGGTGGAGACAATACGCAATAGCCTGGCACGTCATTGTCTTGTAGTAAAAACACTTCAGTGATGATCGTATTGTGAAATAGGTTTCTACAGTTATGTAACCACCAAAATACTGGCAAATGCAATGCTTTATTATTTTTTACATATACCTACGTATATCACGCCTTTATCCCTTGCGAGGTAGCAATGAATACATACATAACCCCGTGTACCCCGTACATAACGAACGGCCATTTACACCACGTCTGACAAAACTAGTAAGAGAAATTCAGAAGACTGTCTACCACCATAGTGAATCACCCTGCGCGCCGTTTCCCTAATTTGTGGTGAATGTGTGAAAAACGTGTAGGTATCGTCATCTAGAAGATTAACCTGCTGCTGAAAGTATTATCCAGTCTGGAAACCTGTAAAGTGTGGTGTGATGCTGATAGTGGAATCCTAAGGTGGAATCTTTCTGCGTCGCGTCGTCACAGACACGCCCGCAGTAAACACTTGACATTTGACACCGTTTAGCCAATGACAAGTTGACAGCCGCAATCTGGGCTGAACCATGAGTACGCTTTTCCGGTGCTCTGCGAGACAAAATGCTTGTTCGAGTTGAAACCTCTTATGCATAATAGGTTCTAACTCCGCAGTTTCACTCCCGAATGTATTTACCTTAAGGTGGTTCTCACGCGCATCGCATTGTTTTCCGGTGTTTTACCGGATCCGGTTTTTTGACTTTCCATAGTTTCTAGAATACCGTACAAAAAACGGATATTATATAGGCGCGCGCCACACACATTGACTGTCACAGATTGTCATTTTGTGGCTGTCACGTCACGTACCGCAACATCATCCAGTACGTGTGTGATTCATCTTTTGGGATAAGATATTTCCTCTCTGTTAGGCGACATGCTAACAATCTGTCCCTATGGTTAAACACAGTCTTCTGTATGACTGCAAGTTTTGTCAAACGAGGTGTAAATAGCCGTTGTTTAGAGCCGTTTGAGCTTTGTCTACCCCGCAAGGCTTAAAGGTGTGATATAATATGTATCAATGTATGTAGAAGTTTTGTGTTATACAATTCTGGGATATTTCGACCTCTTGGTGCTCGTTTCGATCGTTTTCCTATTTCTTTTAATTTAAGTACCTATTATAAGATAATGATATAGAAATCGTTGCATGTATTGAGACACTTGCAGTAATATTTCTGCGTATTTATGATACTTTTCTAGAATGCATTGGTACTTTGAACTACCTAAGGAAATTGCTATAGTAGATGATATAGTTACATAGATAGTCCATGTTAAAGATACCTAGATAGGATTGATAGTTCTAGACATGAGTCATGTTACAAATTGAATGACGCGCCGGATATTTCTGATCGGTACGAATCGATGTGGAAAGGTTTTCCATTAATTTCCATCCTATTCAGTTAACAAGTTATTTCCGTCTTTGGGTGACCTTTTACATCAGTCTATATGTAACCGATTATCAATTTATTATTTGACAACAAAAATAGATTTATGGAATGCTATCAACCTACCCTTTTTTCAAGGGACCAACTGGCAGTCTGGCACTGGTTTATACACAATTTATAAGAAAAACCGATCCAAGTTCATTAAAGGGTTAGATTGCTTGCTATACTAGAATACTACTGATATGCCAATCTCTTTGTATGTAGAACAAAACTAACATACATACATATAGGTAAATACACATAACACGCCTTATTCCCTTGCGGTAGGCGGAGCGTTAACGGCCGTAAAATTTTGTCGTTATCGCCACGTTCGACAAATATTTGGGGACAGTTGCTGAAAATCGCATATCACTATGATGACAGGTTGTCAGCCTGTCGCCTAAGATTGTGATACACATGAAGCCCTCGAGGTCCTCAGTCGCCTTTTACGACACCCGCGGGAATGGATGGTGATGCTATTCTAAGCCGGCACTACACGGAAAACTAGAACAAAACTTAGTTCACTAAAAATCTTTGTGCCTTTGAGAAAGCTCTTCACGAGCAAAGATTCACGAGAAAAGTCACTACACTATGTATGGACAGATATTTTGTTCTATCAGTGTATCACATTCATGATGCAACATTTTACGGAATTTTGTGATTCGATAATATTAATGTTCTTTCGCTCTACCCCCGATTTTTACCGTCTTGTTGAAATAGTCATTTTATCGCAATAAAATTTTGTAAGTAAATCTCTGCGCTTAGATTAATCACTGCATAGCATGAAGTAAAAGATGAAAAAGCCCAGAGGCCGCTCACCAACTGGATGGTCTGACCAGCCAAAGGATGGGTAAGAGGACACCGATGTTCTACAATATCGTCAGCATTACTACTGAGACAAATTGTCCGTGTCAGAACCCACCATGACCAATATCATTGCCATGACCACGATACTCAGACATAGAGGACCAACCAGTGAGCGAGAGAGAGCATGAAGAAGCTTCGCATGTCAAATGCCCGTTCCCGTCCGTTCGTTTTGTTGTCAAAAGTCAGGGTTCCTTGTCAAGATAGACAAGCAAACACTGAAATGCAGTATCATTATTATTAACATTTTCTTCCATCTTATCTGATTGGCACTGACAATGAAATTCACGCGTATACCTAACGACGATAATGTTTCACGATTATTCAGTAATCTTTTTATGTACACAAAGTAAAATCTGATGTGTCATCCTCTGAAATATGTATTCTGTGGTTAATTAGGGTTAAGGTTTCTAACTAAACACGCATGCAAACTTGAGAAACGTAGAAACATAATACCTACCTGCTTATCCGTTTGTCCTCGCATAACTAACGATCTTCTAGACCGATTCGCTAGCATGATAACAAAATTACAGCTCGTTACCGTAACCGCCTAGACTTTCCTTCAACGAGGAAGACTTCTTATCTTTGCCGTCGCGAAACCGCGACGTCAATAAAGAAGTAAGTGCGCGATCCGTAGAATATATAATTAAAGACTTCTTATCTTTTAAAGTTTTTGTCCTACGATACTACTTCCGACTGGAAACAGCCAAGTGTGTGAGACAATGCTTTCAATCTGATCTGTCCCACAAGGCCGTTCGGGCACGGAAATATTCCTCCTTCGTCTGATTGACGATACGCTACACCGCACAAACTTTTCCACAAGTCCACACTGCGTAAATAACACAATTGAGAATAGAGAAACAGATGTTTTATTGTCACCAGTACCTACTCTGTACCTATAATAAGGAGAAATGGACTCTGTAAACTAGGTAGTATCTGCTAATCATTCTTCTTTTTCGAGTGGGTGACCGATCCGATGAAACCTAAAGTAAAAGAACAAACCAATTCTTTACTTACAACATTATGGAAAAACTTTACGTATGCTCACCGTGAACTTTACGTATACCACCAAGTTTCTGAATAAGAAATGATTATTGTTGCGACATTGATTTTCTAAATAGCCTACACGTAGGTACCTACCCATCAACCTGTGTAAGCACATATAGGTAATTTGGATTTTCCTGACATCGAATTAGCACGTCTATTGTAACCTTGTTTGTGGATATTTTGTGACATCTATTTACAGTAGTAGTTATAAAATCCCGAGACAGTCACGGAAATCAAATATCATTTACAAGTAATCTGACAGACTACGATCAACTTTAGAGATAGCCAACTTAATAAGAATAGCTTTTTGCATTGATCATTATTATCATCCATTGTGTTATGATTATGAACCAAGAGCATAGTTATGACGTACGTCCCTACCAGTCCCGGGACCGATAAATGCAGAGCAAATTAAAAAAGACCTCCGTTTAAATCAGCTGTAACTGATAAGACGCTAACTGAAACCCTTGCTGCCTGTCTTTCCTGTCATCTACCTTGTCAATTTCTCGCGATAATTATCCAAAAACCGAGCTCCGACCAAACTTTTCGTTCTTTTGTAAAAACATCCAATCGTACCGTTTTCGCTTGCACATCATACAAATTGTATTGCCCCTTGCAATACCTATTTAGACTATTTGACGTCACGTCAAAGAATAAACGTCATTCTTTATTATTTACTCAAATGTTTATGGTGTTACTGGTAATGTCGACACAGTTGTCGTTGTAAAGTATATTATTAACAAGTTAGGTATATTTCCGTGATTTACTCTAGTCGATTATTTTATTTTCTTTAGACAACCATGTCAGAAAGATTATAAGTTCCTAGCAAGATGTATAAAACATGGGAAACCACCAACAAGGGTTCATAGGATCGTCCGCCGACTCGGTGCCCCACGCGACAGATGGTTGGACCATAAATCAAAGAAAATCATTAACATTATCTATACTATAGTATGAGAACATATAGGAAAAGGAACCAAAAAATTACAAATATTTTAAAACATCTTTGACTTTATCTACTCAAATTGTATAGCCGCATAGGAGAAATTTGGTGTTATGTTATTTTATGTGTAGGTATGTTAACGACAAACTCTGAAACTACTGGACTAATTTCAAAAATTCTTTTGCTATTGGAAAGCTACAGCCACATTTTCTTTTACATGATAGTTCGGGGTTTTTGTTTTAATGACGCGGCGGGTATACCTACATATTTTTTATTATTATTATTATAGATTAATGACCCTTATTATAAGGGTGATTTCTTTTAATAATAACATGTGTCGTTAAATCAGTCAGTCAACTTTCTGTAAACCCATTATCTGGTACAAGTAACGCCCGTGACCGTTGTGTGAGTAAGTCAGCTGTTGTCAACTGTAGGAGTCGAACCGGTGCGAACCGGATCGAGTCGCGCGTGAGCTGGTTACGTCACCCACATCTGTGCTGATTTCTAGAGTTCCGCGACCAGAGGTTAAAAACGGAAATACTATTACGTCTGATGTTAGTCATAGGACAATCATATAGGCATAGGCTGTCTGTCACCATCACAAGCAAGGCACGCGCCAAGATGGTCACCAAGCTGTATTTCGTAAACCGTGATGGTTGAAAGAATGAAATTTTCACAAATCATATATTTATATTGCTGCAATATTTCGCATGTTCTTTTTTCGATCCTCAAACTAGGGCACGCATTTAAACTAACACTTTGTAGTACGGAACCCATCTTGGGCGAGGCGACTCTCACAAAGCCGGTCTTTTTCTCTTTTTCTAATGCAAATATTTGAGTATGAATCGTCATTGCATACAAACTCTTGGCGCGCCCGCCAAATACATAATTTATGCAGACACGTAGGAAATGTACGAGGAGAATGACATTAAAAGAAGACTCTATCTTCAGATAAGACTCTTTACGTAGAAAAGTGAAACTACATACAGTACCTATTTTAACACCCTGTTTGTATACCATAATGACATTCGAAAATTATGTATCCGCAAGAACAAAATTGTGTGTCACCAAGATTCATGTTAAGAGAATTGTGAGTCTGGATTTTTTCATACAAACGATGTTACCGTATCCCTCAGCCAATTCGCAACCGATCAAAACAATTTTTAGCACGATAACTCTTCTTGACTAGATCTATGCCTAACATTCATTTTCTGGTTGGAATAATGCATTTAAAAAAAGATATGACCGTCGCAAAATGTCTCAAAATAATCAGCAAGTTTAGGCCCTGGTATCTTCTTAATATGACGATAATTTCAGCAAAACAGATGATACGGGCACAGAATATTTTATTGGCAGCAAAATGATGCTACTATCAACAAATTTGGTGGAGATTTCGAACGGGGAACTTAGTAAACCCAGAACGCAAATTTTATACACGTTTTCGGTACCGAGCTACAACTGTCTCTTTCATGGCTGCGGGGTGAGGGCAGGAAGGGGGTGGCGATACAGATTGACCCTCTGGCCCTCATTTAGCAAGTATACAAGGTCTCAATAATACCGGGTCTTTTATTTATTACTTTGTTTTGATATGTTTTAAATTCAATAATTCATGTCTACGTAGATATTTTCTACTTCTTGAACACTAGTCAAACTTTAATGTGTAGTTTATTTTTGTACAATTTACATATGTAAATTAACATAGACACCAAACCACCAGAAGATAGGCTAAATAATGGATCATAAAATAACTCGTAGTACTAATTGAGTAGCTTTACTTCAGTTACATAACTATTTATTTGGACTTGAATGAAGGTAGGTACGTACAAATGTAAGTACTACAATGACCAATACAATACAACATATTTGCAATATAAATCACAATTTAGCGGTAAAAGTTTTAATTGCACCATAGTAAAGAGCAATAGAAATCAGAAATTTTACTGCATGGATAAAGAAAAATAAACCAATGATTACCACAGAGGCGGTTTTAATGCTAAATGTAGGTAGTTATTACTAGTTATAGTTAATTTACAAGGTACTGCTGTGGTACTGCTTACCCTGGCGTATAGCAGATATTGGTATGACATAAGATGCGATTTGATTTATATCAGCTATTTCGACCGATTATGGTATGGCAAAATAGCTCACATGGTCAGATGCGAGACTTTGAAACAAAGAGAGTGGAGTTCAATTCCTACTAATGCCAATACATATTTTGTTTTCTTTCAAAGTTTTGTATATCTTTTTTGCATCTTTTATAATCCTTATAAAATGTGTCATGCATGATCATGATTGCACAAAATTTTTATCATTATTTGTAACAAAATACACAGTAGGGAGGAGTTTCAGATTTGTTTCAACAAGGAGTTTGGCCTTATCACACTAGCAGTTTGAGAGCGGATGCGGAGCGATGCAGGTGCGCAGCAAATTCTTTGCGAATGCGTGGCAGATGTGCAGCGAATTCGCACCACCGACGCGCGACGTAGCTGCGTAGGCACGGCGGATGCGCAGTGAATTTCTCGCGGACGTGCGGCGGATACCGTCGTTATTTGTATCAAAACAATGCAAATCCATTCGCTACGCATCCGCCGCACGTAAGTATGCTACGAATTTGGTGCGCGTACGCTCCGCTCTGCATCCGCTCCCAAAACGCTAGTGTTATAGGCTCTTATGTCTTGGAAAGTGTCTTGGGTGGGTGGGTATTTTGTTTTGTTTCTTCGATCAAAAAATGACGGGTAATGTCAGATAGATAAAACTATTTGATCCATTTTTGATTTTTTCACAAGTTGGCAAAAGTATGGATAGGACTTTTTATTTGGGAAACCTATAGAAAAACAGACATTTATGGTGTAAAAAAATTAACAGGATATATTTTGATGGGTTGAGTTCAGTTCATAAAACTGAGCAACTTTCCTAAGAGACTCAGACCAAGAAAAGTAAAATGAAATACTTTGGACCTCTCATGCTTACAATGGCATGTAATTAAATTAGTCGTAAGTATATGTAAACGTTCACCTTTTCTTCAGGGTTATGTCTTTCGAGAGAATGTATGTATGTTTGTATGTATGTATGTGGACAAGAAAATTCTTTTTTACGGGCTACATACAGCCCAATCGGATAGTTGGATTTTGACATTCGAGTTGTCGTTAGATTCGTCTTAGCAGCGCGAGTGACACTGGCTATAATAAAAAATTAAAGATTTAAGATGGCGGATTTTATACAGCAAAATACTACTTTAAAACTACCTAGTCGGTTTTTGTTGTTTAACACATCTACATTAGACATTCCTACAAAAATAAACATAATGTCTCAGATAATGTGATCCGTACAAAACGTAAAGTTGCAAAGCATCTTGACTTTTCTGATCGGAAGTGTAGTTTTCGTTTAGTTTTGATTCGCTGGCAACATTGTCTGTCTGTCTGGACGCGTCTGAGTGGATCCAAATTTTATTTATTTATCCGCCTATGTTTCTTAGGGAAAGTTGTTTATTTTGTGGACTGATTAACCCTTAAAATATTTGTAGTTCATTTTTAGACACCTTATTTACATCCTGAAAAAAATGCGGTAATTATAATCCAAAAATAAAGTCTTATCCATACTTTAAGTCTAGTAGATTTTTAGGGTGCCGTAACCAAAGAGTGGAAACGGATCCCTGTTACTGAGACTACGCTGTCTGTCCGTCTGTCAGCAGGCACTATCTAATAAATGGTTATAGGTAGAGAGTCGCAAATTTCACAGACGATTAATTTCTGTTGCCGCTATATATAACAACAAATACTGAACATTTGATACAAATAAAATACAGCCAGCCATACAAAAAAACGGCATTTTTATGCTCGATTTTATCTATGATGGTTCAAATGCTGTATCTCATGAACAGTAACAGTTAGACAGTTGAAATTCTCACAACCATGTATTACTAATATTACTATTGCCCTATGACAACAAAAACTAAAAAATAGAGGAGCTCCCATACAACAAATGTGATATAAATGCTATTTTTAAACACAATGGTACGGCACCCTTCGTTTACGAGTCCGACTCGCACTTGTCCGATTTTTGAGAATCTGAAACGTCATCCATCAGAGTGATTAGAAAATAATTGTACCCATTAGGATTTCTAATATTGCAAATATAATCAAGAAATATCTCACACTCTGCCTACCCTGCAAGGGACGTAGGCGTGATATGTGTAAAAAAAAAAGCAAAGAAAAAACTGATTTTTGTACAAAACGACCCGTCGTCGTCGTGACTCGAAACCTGTACTCTCAATAAACCGTTGATCCCAGGGGGAGCGGCTTACATTTTACGCCACGCAGTTACTTGCACTTAGTGGTCAATTTTGTGAATGGTTGCAAAACGTAAATGTCATTGATCATATACAATGAGGGCAAGGGGGTAGCGGGAGGGTCCACAGCGGGGCGGGAGGGATGCATAAATGAAATAGAAATATTTTTATCAACTGACAGTTCGCGAACTTTCAGGTTGCTATTGTAAAGTCTTAAATGCCCCTTTACCCAAATATTCACTACCTACATACCTAACAAAAAATTATCGCAATAAACAAAACAATAATTTGTTTTTAAACTCGTGAGACAAACAACTCGTAAAATTGCGATCCGTATTTTCTGGAAGTTCTTTATCTTCTTAACTAGATGTAATAAGCAGCCAGCCCAGCGGTTTTACCCAATTGAACAGTTTTCCCGCGGTAAAAAAGGATACTAACTATACTTTTCGATTTAAAAAGGTGGTTAGAAAAGTTGTTTAGTTGTACGTTTGTATTGTCAATTGCCTTACAGACTATAGATTACAATAATCGCGATATTTATAGTAGGTAACTTTCCACACAGAAGTTTCATTTGCTGTGTTGTTTACAAGTAATTTTTTCATAGGGATGAAACAAACTTTCCTATCCTATTTGATCGTTCTGCTATTATTACCTACCCTACTAGACCATACTCTATTTAGACATGCCGTGTGGTGACGGCAGAATAGAATAGGACCACCCCTCTCTTCCGTGGGGGTCGTAAGAGGCGACCGAGGGATGAACCCTACCCAAACAGCCAGGGCCAACCATATGGTGGCGGTTAATCCACCACAAAAGCATTCCCAAGGAGGGTTGACGTCTAGTAGGCGGTCGGTCGTAAAATTCAGCCAAATCCTTTAGCAACACGATTTTGAGTTCAACGAAACGTGTTGCGCCGACCCCAAGTAATTGGGATAAGGGCAGGAAGATGATGACTCTATTAAGACAACTTTGATCTTGTATTTCTAGACAGTTCTTATAGGTTGTTTCGGTAGTCAGTCGGTCAGTCACCTTTAATTTTTAGGGTCTCGTGCCATCTGACTTAAGCAACTCTTTAGGTTTGCCGAGTGATGTCAGCAGAGAGAGATAGAATAGAATGGTAAAAAGCGACTGCGAGTGATACATTTAAACAAGGAATAGGCAGCAGCGTCCCCCATGATTAAACTTTATCATACGAGTATAGTGCATTCGTCTGGAATGAGAGTTTCATAAAGGTCACACAAGTGGTAAGCTTGTTGAATAATTCTGCTGATTACCTACCTGTTGAGAAACAGATGATTCTGGTTTAGACCGGACCATACTTACAAGCTCAAGTAATACTAATTTCGTGTTGTACGAATAGAATCTTCTGGAAGTCGTCGCGTAACGTTGTAGATTGGCATCGGACATTTTGCCCATGTCATTTTCAGACAAGTCGATATTATGAGATACTTCTCGATCAGTTGATACTATTTATGCTGTAGAGTATTTCATTTCAATAATCCAGCATTACATAAAATTGAAGGTAATTTAACTGAAGTACAGTACCTAGTTCCTGTTGTTTTTCTTTGGTCGATCTCAGACGACATATGTTTGATTAGATATTCAATGATTCTGAATCCATCTCAAGTTGATAATCAAACTTGATTATGTCTTTCCGCTGAACTCATAAAGTCATACAATGTTAATGTCGACTCGGTGTCTCACATCATGATAAAGAAGAATTTTCGCGAGTGAACTGTCTATCTAGTAGAAATATGACGAAATATTACAATAATAATTTTCATACTCAAGACGTTTTAATTTGACCTGTCCAGCCATGGACCTGTCAGTCAAGTAGCCCATTCGTCGCGTCGTTGTTTCATTGGAACTATCGCCTCACTTTTGTTATGTCTGCAGGGTGCACACATTTCTCTGTTACTGAAAAAAAAACTCTGTTACATACGACACCAGTGATATGTGCTACCTACACTACACAGTTGTCACAAGTACTAGTCGCTATAACTTGGCGCCAGCCAATACATACTTTGTGCTTTTACTCGGCAAGGATATAGAATATTCGAAATTGTAACTAAAGTTTTCCTGACACTGTTCTTTTAGTTTTTCATTTAAAGTGATCAATAAATTGGCAGTCATATTTCATAAGTCAGTGACAGAATTACACGCAAGTAAGTTTTGAATAAAAGAAATTCAAACGGTAAATTCAGGGCGTCTATAAATAGATATATCTACCCTATGAATGACTGATGCATGACTTGTCTCCACTCGTGCGCATAGATAAAGAACATTTCTGTTTATAGGTAGGTACTAGGTAGAGTTGCAAATTGTAACTTGCAATCAATATACAGCACTTTGAAGTATTTTCGGCATGAAGTGACGACAAAAAATTATATTAGGTAGGTATATGCAAGTATTATACGGGGTGTTAGGGACGGTGTAACGAAAACTTTGCAGGTGTGCTCAGACCATGAAACTGAACAACTTTTACTATGGAGCCAATGGTGGGAAACGAAAAAAATTTTCCGACCTCCCATACAAAATTCACGATCAGCCTACTGACTTTGTATGGGAGGTCGAAAATTTTTTTTCGTTTCCCACATTTGGCTCCATAGTAAAAGTTGTTCAGTTTGATGGTCTGATCATGCCTGCAAAGTTTTCGGTACACCGTCCCTAACACCCTGTATTTGTAATGAGAGCGTTTGTGGTTAATAAATACTTGTTTTTCTGCAAAATGGTCGTTATCGATTCGGCTGCATGTTAAGCTGTTGCCTCACCATCGGAAAATACTCGGCATTCGGCAAAACAGTTTCGCTACATCTCTAGTCAGTATCGTTGATATTTTTATTCACATGCGGTCACATTGCACCTGCGCAGAGGTTGTATGCTACTGTTGCTATGCAAGTTCTTATTACTTATGTGATTTGTAGTTTGAGCCTTTAATCTATTGCCTTCTTTTGAGAATGATTTTGTCGTAGCCTACATAGAAACTTAATCTACTTATTTCATCTAATACATACTTTGATTTCAAATAAACAATGTCGTCGCGAACCTTTTTGCGTATTTTAGATTTCGTTATCTTTGTGTTTGGGTAGGCACGCTTGCAATCCCATGCTCGTGTCTCTTTCTCTGTCTGTTTTTCTTTTCCCAACTGTTTGCTTTTAAAGATGCTTTGGCAAAATGAAATACTTATAATTCGTAGATCGTAATATTCTACTAAACTACAGTCAAAATAGCATAGCATAAATTTGAAATACAATTTGTATTTGTTCTGTTCTATCAAACTAATCTGATGGCATCGTCACCGTTATATGTGATTCTATTCTATACTTTCAAAACAGCTATAAACAGCAAATGTTATGAGCTATTATCACTATTATCGTCGAATACTAGATTACGTCATCCTTATTCGGTACAAACTTCAAATTCCCCACATGATATATCTTTAGGTACTTCCGTTACTCCTTCTTACGTATTTATATTATTTGGTTGTCATACGTCAAATTAGTATGACTACCAAATTATATATTAAACGAGTAGTTCTTTTATTTATTTATTTCGAATGCCGACGGTTTCAACAATCGGCATTTATTTATACATAGGTAGGTACGTAGGTACATAAAGTTACCTAAAAATAAATCTAAATTCAACAAACTACCTTTTAAAAATCTTACTTAGTTGCTTATTTTTCCGTAAAGGATACACAGACGTACGTACCTATGTGATTTGAGTAAATTCTAAGAATACGTACCTATTATAGTAGGTATAATTTGTCCTCATGGTAACGTAGCGATTGGCAAGCCCCCAGGTGAACTTAGATCGACACGAATGCGATTATTTCACCTGTATACGCCTCTTACCAATGTACCTCACTGCTCTCAACTAATCTTTACATTTTTTACTTTAAAACTGTGACTGGTCTTTTGAAAAATTACTAGTTTTCACACGTAACCCTAGCTTATTAAGCTGTTGACATTCTGCCTACCCTGTAAAATTTACGTGATACGTATGGAGTCATGTTGCAAGTGGCAGGGCGAGCCCCCAGTGAATTAAGGTCGACCCTAGCACGCCTATTATCAGCTGTTGAGGCCCTGTACCACTGTACCCCATCTTATTTCGACTGCTTTGCCAGTTGGGCATAAGATTTCGGTTCGTTGAACAAACGCAGTAAACTGTCGGTAGAAGTTATGATTTCAATTTTATAAGCTTAGCCTCGCCGAGTTTCTGAGCGTACCAGTACAGTGCTAATCTATAAAATAATTAATTTTCAACTAACTACTTGGTCATCCATGAGCCCCCACCGCTTAGTTATGTCAAGTCAAGGACAGGTTTGTCCGTTGTGTCCTGCCAGCTAAGTTCTAATAAAAGAAGAGAGCGCTTTTAAATAAAGAGATTACGCAAAGAAGCCTAGACAAACAAGAATTTTATCAACGATTGGAATTACCAATGTATAGCGATTCGAATGGTTTGGTAATTCTGTGTGTTAAAGACAGTGATACCGTGGTAGCGGGCTCGTCGCGTCGTCAGCGTACTCGTATAACCGCTGGTGCCCGGTTCGCGACCGATGACGCGGCGTCTACAGCATGACGTGTGACGTACCCGACATCATTCGGCACCCCGACGGCCTGACCACTCAGTGTGAAACGGCTCGCAGCCAAAAACAGACGCGTCGCGCGAACGTTCTACCAAATAATCTCTTATCACTGCGCGGCTGACACTCGACCGCCAAGTATTACGCGATCTGACAAATTTTGTTCCTAAGGAAACTATCTGTGATACTATTTATTTATTTCATAAATTAATAATTTAATATAAAAATGTCGTTGGAATTAGAAGAGCTTACGGGGGTGACGGGAGACGTTTTCGAGGACTTCCTGGTGGTGTTTCGTCAGTGCTTGGCAAAGGTAATGCAGCTATATTCAGTGGGTGGATTGTAGAGTTTCCCGGTTGAAGTCAGCTGTCAGTTGTCGCTGTGACTTCGACTGCATCCGACTTGCACCTACACATTCTCCGGTGACAAATTAATTTAAATTAATGCAATCATGGATATGGAATCGTACAGCGACATTTGGGATTGGTTTATCAAGGTATGGTTATTCAACCGTGTCTTAAAAATTGTCGTAATTACATTGTAGACGTAACCTTCATTGTCTAGTCAGTCTTGCATGTATTTTTTGGAACGTTTTCAATTTGTGTAAGTAATTTTAAACTTATCTGATCTTAGTGACTCCGCAAGGGCAGCAGTGGTGTCGTATCCACCAGGTGGGGTTACCTTACCTGTGTCTAATTGGCTATAGTCATTCATAAGTCATTAGTTTCTTCTCTCTCGCACGCGTTGGAATGTGTAGGAATGTTGGAGCAGCTATTTCGCGAAAGATAACCACGTGGTGGTCTCGCTGTTGCTATGGGAGACCGTGGCGGCTACGTTGGAGCGTATGATTTGATTATACCACACGTGCGACGTGCTAAACGTGCGAATACACACACGTGTGACATATAGTTATACCTAGTGTAGCTTAGCAGGTATTAACGCGAAATCCAATTTATTGTTGCCCTTGAACAGGGTCTTCAAACAATCCGCGTATTGTGAGGAATACACTGGAAGCTTCCAAATTAATCTAGATTTTATGTGCTCTTATCAACATTTCTGAAAGATTGTTATCAGATTACGTTTCGTAGAACAGCAATATTTTATCCGTGCCTCGTTTGATTACTCTGCTCATGTCTTGTCTTTGATACACCTGTGTGGTGGTTTGCGAGGCAAGTTCGCAAGCTAATCAGCTTTCATCATCCAACCATGATTTCACTACACTTTCACTCGGCCTTGCCTCTTCATTCCGACTTACGCTTATTAAATTCCACACACTTTCTTTTAGCACAGAAATTCTTTCCAATTATATCATACGCATGTTCTAGGTAGACATGACGTGTATCTAAGTACCTGACTATTATCTTATGAATTACTCTATTATCATAAATCATAATGTTTATCTTGAAGAGGCATACCTACCTAGTAACTGACTCAATCACCCATTCAACGAATTAATTAGTTATTTTATTACATATTGGCTGAGCGAATGATTCTGCGAAGTGAATTTAATATTTTTCCGCTTGTGTGGCTTCCAGTTTAATAGATCGACACAGGGCGTAAGGGGCAGTTCTCCGAATACTAATAAGAGTGCATTCAGACCATGAAACTGAATAACATCCCATACCTATGAAAACTTATCAATATTGTTTTCAATGCTTTACAATGATTTAACATAATGTTCCTAGGGAAAAGTTGCTGAGTTTTATGGTCTGCGTGCCCCTATCGGTGTTTTCTTACACCCAGTATACAGGGTGTTAGGGACGGTGTACCGAAAACTTTGCAGGCATGATCAGACCATCAAACTGAACAACTTTTACTATGGAGCCAATGGCGGGAAACGAAAAAAAAATTCCGACCTCCCATACAAAGTCAGTCAGCTGATCGTGAATTTTGTATGGGAGGTCGGAAAATTTTTTTCGTTTCCCACCATTGGCACCATAGTAAAAGTTGTTCAGTTTGATGGTCTGATCATGCCTGCAAAGTTTTCGTTACACCGTCCCTAACACCCCGTATACTGGTTCTTCTTCCTGATGTGGACTAGTTTTGAATGCATCTGAAGGTATCATTGTACCCTGAAATATCAAGGTCAATGTTGCATTCTCTGCTGAAATGAATCATGAGTGAGACAGGATAGAAATAAGATTAATATTATTAAGTTAGTATGATAGGAACGTGCTGGCGATCGATTCATACATCATACATAACATAACAAAGCTAGGTACATCGCCAGTCCATTAACATACCATTTAAGAGATCAACTTATACAGTGTTTTTATTATTATTTGTATAAAAAACCATTAGGTTGATGTGCTGGCGATATACACCGTTAATACAAATTGCTGAAAAAAAACGTAATCAGATGGTGAATAATTGCGAGTAACCCAAAGCTATGTATAAATTTCTTGAATTCACGGATAAAATTTTGATTTTTGTGTTTCTACGAATTACCAACAATTTTGTTTTTTCGTGAACTTCCAAATTTTCCTCACAAGCGCACAAAACGAAGTGCTCATTATGATCCAATACTAACTATGCCCCCTTCGGTTAGGCCCCGAAATAGATATGGGCATCGTTAGTTTAGTAAGTAGGTCGGCAGCTGGTGTCCCACCCACAAAACGACACACGTCATATCTAGTGCCGTGCCGCTATCGAATAGGAAAATACCAGACTGACTACGCTATACCCGAAAAACAACGTAATACGTATAATGCTGGCAATTCCGGAAATAAAGTCTCCTATCTTATATTAACTGTCACTTGCTGGAAAATAGGTGATTAGAAAAGGACAGAAGATATTCACGTCTAAAATTGTCTTATAATTTGACGCAAAAAGGCGCGTTATCTGTCAAAATAATGGTGAAAACAATGGGGATTAAGTAGACGAGAAATTTGAAAGAACGATTGGCATATTTAAACATGACAAGACTCAAATAATTCTCCTGTTCTTTACTAAACCTATTTGACGGATAGTGACGGCGCTAATTTAAGAGAATATATTTGCCGAACTGCCTAAATAGGTTGCTGAACTAAATAGGTCGACAATAAACTTAGCCTCAAAAAATATTTAGGGCTAATAATGATAAAAATAATCCGCCTAAAACTGGTTACTTATAGCACTTTAAACTTATTTTTACCGCTAGATGAAGTAGCCAATTCATAATTCGATTTTCCAAAGAACTGCATGTTCAGTCGTTGATTTTTTTTAACAGATGGCGCCAGTTTCGCTGACGCTGACCTACGTTGATCTATTATTTTGAAATCGCCGTATAATAATACAGTTACTGTAATATAATAATCGAATTTAAACTTATATTATTCTGACTATTCAGAAAAAGTTGTTGCCTGAAAACTCTTACTCGTTAGTACTATTTACTGTAGGTAGTCGTAATGAAAGTAATAAATAAGTTCAATAGATAAATTAAGTATCCTACAAGTAAGTAGGTATATGGAACTATATCTCTTGGAAAATTACAACGCGTTGTAATGATAACGCGAAACAGTTCTGTATAGAAGAATGTGTTATAGTACTTAGAAGTATTTCTATGACAATGCCATTCTTCTTCTTCGGCTTCGTGTGGAATACTGAGTGGTTCAACGACCCGATGAACCCTGATTCCATGATGCACACATTCTTGCAAGTGGGATAACGAGTGGAAGAATGACATAGTGTTGAATTAGGCATGCGCTTGGCTTACACCGATTTTTATTAAATTAAAACTAAAGTATGCATAAATCACTGGATACTATAGCTGGTGATATGTTCACACTAGCCCGATATTATGGTTGTTCTACACAATAGAGATTGGGTGCACCCACCCAATACTTACTTTGTAGTCGTACCAAAGTGCTCCTCTTAATAGGACTTCACAAATTAGGGAAACGGCTTGACGATTGCGATTTTGACGCGGAACTCAAGGTAACTCTTGCCACGAACGTCATATTTCTTGGATTAAAATTGGCTCATTCATAATCATATGAAGTATATATATGAAGTTCTTGTATCTGATTTTGCTGTTTAAACATTATTATATTGAACTGTAGCAACTTTAGCTATGTAACAACTAACAAGTGACAATCGCGAAAATCATAAATAGGGTGGAGTGCAAATTCTCTACCTACCTATCTAATTATTATATTGGATATAGTTACTTCTGTAGGTTCTGTAGGCTAAACAGAACGCAAACTCCTTTCGATAGTGGTATTACAAATTAGGAAAACGGCGCACGGGGTGGTATTGCATCTTAGAAATTGTAATTTTCGCCGAAATGTTGTTTACCATCTATGTAATACCATCTAATCGGCCATAATATTATTGTTTGTTACATACACATGTGATGATTATTTGTTTTGCTACACTTGCTACACGTTTACTGTGTACTTTCTGTTATCTCGCAATGTGGGTTGATTTAATTAGTGTCTAGCAAGATTCTAGACTTTGCCACTTTTATACTTACCGCCACCCGCACATAGGTTACGCGAGACACACACGTGACGTCCATTTGTACGTTATTTTTGCGCTGCGTTAGTGCAATACGAATTTCCACCTTAAATTACCTCACACAAATATGGTTTATGTGAAAAACAACATTTTGAGCCGGCTTCACACGGCATGAAGAATAAATAATTCATTCACCTACAATTATAACGTTAACCAATCAAATAATCATGGAAAATGGAATCGACCCACTGCGGAATCTATATATCGGTACTACGCATTTAAGGCATGAAATTATGCCTTAGGCTTGCCCTGTAATGATTGTGTAAATGTTTTAAATAAATAATATTAAATAATAATAATAATGGATATTGTATCAAAAACCATACCAACCATATACCTATTGGCGATCTATCGCCAGCTCATTGACCTACCCATTTAAAGGTCTAAGTTATACCAGTTTTTCTTACAAATACCTTTCATACAAATGCCTTAAATGTGTAGGTTAACACGCTGGCGATAGTACTTAGTACTATTCACGTTAGGAAAATGCGATATTCCACCTTATTTTCTTACAAATACGGTTTGACAGACGCGTCCGTGGACGCAACTGTCAAAGTTGTAATTATTTTGTATGGTATCTGCCACAAACCGCAGCATCGTCCGGCGGGTTTTCCGTGTTTATTTAACAATTTAACATACAAACAAAATGTATTCGTTGCCGCGATCGCATGACGCGACCGCGAGCTGGGTTGCGTCAGCACTGCGCTCGCGCAGCGGGAAATACGTAACACTCAACGTTATCAATAGCTTATCAGCATCGGCTCCTATTACAAGGAATCTGTGAACTCGAAAACAAAGCGACAAATGCGGGCGGAAGTCAAAAAGTTTTCAGTGTAGGTAAGTATCTAAAGTAGATTTTTGAGGTAGCTTGACAAAATATCACAAAATACTACGTGTGTTAACCATTTCGGTTTTTTTTTATTTGTATTCGAACCATGCAACCGAGCAACTTCTTTGGGAGATGTATAAAAATAGTAAAAAAAAATTACGTCTCTTGAAATATTTTATTATGAGAGCTTGTTCAGTTTCATGGTCTGAATACAACCTATCAATATTCGGAGAGCTACTATCCCTAACAGCCTGCTTATACCGCGTATTATGATATTGTACTACTAATATTTGAAAATCATCATAAGCACTAAGCCCTATTTATTTATCTTCCCGTTATTTCACTGTTGAGTCAAAAAACATGTTCAATATTCATTTAGGCTATCATAAACTACCTAATAACCTATTTATATTTCTTATAGTAGTTGCAAACTACAATGTTGGTAAGTACATAAAACGCATTTTATCTTACACGTTTCGTTTACTATTGCGTGCGTGTAATTTAATAATGAAATAGGTAGGTAGGTACGTATATTTTATTGCGTTTGAATATAAAAACTAATACTTAAACGTAGATAATTTACAATTGTATTTATTTAAACTTATAATCATATCTAGCAACCCGATAGCGGTTTCGAACGCTGAAACTCATTTTCCCGCTCATAGAAAATAAGGATTTCTCTCGGTATTTGTTATACATACAAACCTTCGTCTTGAATCACTAAATGTATTAAGTAAAACCACATCAATACCCAATTTAGCGAATTCCACGACAGACAGACAGAGAAACGCATAAAGCTACTTTATTTTATATACCTACTTTAAATATATTACAACTACTTACCTAACGTAGTAATGGCTTATAAAATATGTCCCACATATTTGACTTCACTTATTCATTAAATGGTTTCATCCGCGTCGTGGTGATAGTGAATCATCGGTTTGTTAGTTAAGGTTGTGATTGCTAATATGATGATGTCATTTCATTCACATTTAAACCGTTACGTTTTAGAGTGTAACATTTGTTAAAACGCATTGGTAACGGCTAAGAATTCTGCCACCCCTATTCTACTCAGGGTGTTTCGTAAAAGGCGACGTAGAGATTTTGACGGCTACATTATCTGCCTATACCATGGTTAACCATAGTAATACCACCTACGATAGCATTCCCAAAGAGGTTTGGTGTCAGCAGGCGGCCTGTCGTAAAATTAAGCCTAGTCCTTTTGCAACATGATTTTGTGTTCAAGCAACCGACCCCAAGTAATTGGGATTGGTACCCTTATTTTCCAAGTATTTTCCAAGCGTCGCGGCGTCGCGGCAGCGTCGTTGTCGCTGTAAAATGACTGGTTTGTATGGGGATACCAGAAAGACCGGGCGTCAGCGTCAACGACGCCGCCGCGTCGCCGTCACGTTGACAGCGCGCTGAGAAGCTCAGGGTTTACCTATATTGGATGCGGTCGGGTTTTTCTACAAGACCGCAGCGACAACGACGCCGTCAAAATTTGACGGCGTCGTTGTCGCGGCGCCTGGTTTATAATTATAAACCAACCATTAAGGTGTGATAAAAATTAAGACAGTTGACTAAGTTCTCATTCCGAAAGTATCGAGGTCAAGTTTTAGCGGTCAAACGCCTTAACTAAACATTGACCTCGTTGCCTAGTGACCCAGTCGTTCACGAGGCCAGCGATACTACTGGTACTACTCTAACTCATAAAGCTACTCATTTAATGGATCAGCTTATACTGGTGTTCTTAGGAAAACTAGTTTAAGATAGGATTTTCGAATTGAATAGGTAGCAGTGGCGAAGGGACCATACGTGCCGATTCTTAACAGCTTTCCTTTAAAAAAATCACAGATCCATACCCTCACATCAATCTTCTTTCACGTACGTACATATATTTTTCGCTCGGGCCTACCTTGGTTAATCCTACCACCCTTCGCCTGAAGGAAGTAACTAATAGGAAGTATAATTTAGGCAATATCAGCAAGATTTTTAGGTGATTTACATACGCATAAGACTTCCAGTCATCCCTCATACAAAAGACAACCTGCCACAGTCAATATCTAAGGTCCAAAATGCGGCAAAACACCGAAAACCAAACCAAACCAACTTGAGCTGCGGCTGGTGGTAGGTCTATAGTCCAACGATTTCACCTTCTGGCAGTCGTAGGCGTACTTCTATCGGTTACTGAAATTGTGCAATCAAACCTTGACATTCTGATAAGTACCTGTACTTTGTACGTCTACTACTTTTCTTTATCATACATCAAATACAGCCGAATACTTATCTATTTAAATATTTATCGGCAAGGTGCTGCCAAAGATGACGTGAAAAATATTGAAAATCCTGAAGGAAAAATACATATTTAGATAGGAAAAACATCTTTATTATAGTCGTTTAATTACCAAGTTAATGGGTGTAATAATGCCTATATGAATCTAAATTACCCTGTTCTTACAAAACCTATTAATTTTTATAAAGAAGATTCCTGGCGTTCTACACAAAAACTTCATAATGGTTTTCATACCAATGCATATTCCCGTTTTATAAAGTTACGTCATGATTGTTTCAACTTAAGGTTTACGAGTATTTATGAATCACTTTTTATCAGCTTTATGATGATACAACAGGAAAATCCGAGTAGAATGGATTTCGAGTCATTCATGTAGGTACTTACCTATTTACTTGTTTGTTTTTGATTGCAAAACGTGCACTGGGGAAAAACCTTTCTGTAGTTACTGAAAACGTATGAATTAAGATTATTTCTTACGTTGTCAAAGTAAGATGGTTAGGTACTCATTATATCATAGTACTCCAAGCAAGCACTATACCTGAAACTGGGAGATCTTAACAGGGGAACTCGTTAAACTGAACAACTTTCCTTAACGAACATGGGTCAAATGATAAAAATAATTTATATCGTAAAGTCGGGACATCGTACACTATGCAGATGCCGTCGCTACTTCATCACATCAGCCGTTTTGTTTGACGACCGAGTTGCTGGGTGTAGTTTGTTAGTTATTCCTATTTATTTTGATCTGTTCTCTCACGAAAACTGACGTTCGTGAAAAAGCAGCAGTTCTAACAGCAGTGAGTTGATCAAGACGTGAAAAGTACCTAAATAAATACCTAAAGAATATAATTGAATGCGGCCTCAACCCTCCCTCAACCAAAAGCCTCATCCCAGTATGTAGCCGACGTAGCCGTAGGCAATCCGTAGGTCAACTGAAGCGATTTCCGTCAACTAAACTGAAGGTTGGTGGGCGTATTCTCAGATATAAAACTTTTTTCTCTCTGACTGAAAAAAGAAACGTCAGCCAAACGTCCTCTATGAATTTTGGCGCACAATGTCAGTCGATGCTACAAAAATACTGCAAAAGCTTGCTTTTTGCTTTTTGAGCACAAGCCAAAAGTATCAAAATCTTTAGAGTAAAAATGCTAGCTAAAAATAACAAATAGAAAAGCGTAACTCGATTCAGGCATAATCGAGTTAAATAAAATATTTGTTACTGTATCCTTACATTTCGTGTGTCCTGATGCGTGAAAAGAGAGCCAACGATGTGTAAATCGGCACGTTTGATGAAAACACTTTTAATTCGTGCAGGAAACGTAAACAGGGAGAGTATGCATTGGAAAATATACATCGACAACGTTCCGATGGCGTTGGATTGGGATTACCAGCCTGTAAACCACCTCACGGGGGCTACCATGCCTGCCAAGGGAAAGGTGATACTTGTACATCCTTGGTAGATTAGTGTAACGTAGTATTATTGTAACTAGTGCTGAGGTTTCCTTAATATCCGTGAAGAACAACTGAAATTTTACTAGTGAGAGATTGTGAAATATCAAGACATGTTCGTGATAAGGAACACTATTCCCCTAGAATAAGAAATATCGACTTGACACGCTAAGAATATGGTATATTAGAACCCTGAAATCTCAGCCCCTTATGAATAGCTCTATGTATTAAAGAGACGTCCGGAATAACCACTTCTCTATTTAAAATAACCGTAACTTCCGCAGAATATCGAGTTGTACCGAGCAACGTCTTCGACGCCATGCTATCTCAAGCGGAAAGAGCTCGACTTTGAAACTGTAATCCTGCACTTTTGATACCATGTAGAACCGTAGAATGGATATACTTTGCTATTTATATTTATGTATTCTGTGACTATACAGTCGGTTTGCGAGTCAAACGATTCTCCGCCCGCGAGCGGTTCTGAATCGAATGAAGGTATAAGCCCGCTAAAGACAAGGTAACAGGGCAAACGGCAGGAAATAGGTAAACTTCACACAGACCAGAACCGTATACGGGTGAAAATTGCATGACAGGTAAAAGTACCGAATGAAATCCAGGAACTGCTGCTATGAACTATCGGCGAACCGGTCACTTATGTAGATGTGATTCAGTAATCGTTATGTTATGTATAATTTGATAAGTTGTGCTATAGGTATTGATGTTATTATGGTAGTACAAGGTAATTTGGTATAACATGTATATCTGTACTAAAGAACACTGTAATGTAGCAATAGCAACGTTAATCCGACGACGTATTTGATTCATAAGTATGTAGATCAGTGGCAACAAATAATTAGATCGGTTGAGAAGATTTTGTGTCACCCTTGTCTCACCTTTGCAATGTGTTTTCTTCCAGTACCTCGACATCGGGGAGGATATGAACGTTCCTGACGACTTCACACAGTCGGAACTTCAAACTGGAAAGTGGTGGAGGCACCTCCTCGCGGGAGGCATCGCCGGCGCCGTCAGCAGGACCTGCACTGCGCCCCTCGATCGGCTCAAAGTGTTTCTGCAGGTGATTATTTCTTTTGGTACATGTCTGAAACATCCCTTAGGCCGTCTGCTGTGGCAGGCAGACCGTACGCGCGTACCAGTCCGCGTGCGAAGATCTCTTTACTTTAAGCGGTGCAGATGAACTGAGCGAATTTCGTACAAGTCTGCAAGGACTCGAATGTCCGGACTACGCGTCACGCAGCGGTAGGCCTCTAAATATCTCTACGTAGTGATAGCGATCGTATTGTTCAGGCCGTTAACGGTCTGCCTACTCTAAAGGATAAAAACGTTATGTGTGCATGTATATATAATCTGTGTAATTGCAATTATCGCTACATCTAAGTTTGTTATTTTGATGTTGAAATTTGTTGTGGGGCAAGCGAAAAACTCGCGCCATCCGGCCAGATGAACCGATAGCTTAAAGTCAAAAGCATCTGCTAACGGCTGAATAGCGAAAACTGTAGATCGCGCCTTTTAGCGTAGCCTGGGGAAGGCCTACGTTTAGCAGTGGACTGCTATAGACTAAAGATGATGATTGTTCAGCTAATCACACACTATCGTTTCCTTATTAATAGAATCTAGAAGAGTTTTACTGCCATCTATTGAGCCATTGAAGTGCTTACCTAGAACCAAGATCACCCCACATTTTCGTGTGACTGGTAAAACGACGTCTTTGTTTGCCAAGTGATGTTCTACTAAGCACACCTTATCGTTTCCATACATAAAGAATCTAGAAGAGTTTCACTTTGTCTTCTGTTGACCCATTGAATAAAATAGGATCATCTAAGGGATCATCCCACTTATCGCGTGTCTGGTAAAGCGACGTTTTTGTTTTTCATTATATTTTTCACTGCCAAAATTTGGCGCCCGCAATGGCGTTCTCTGTAGCTAAGTTCAGTACGTTTAATTATGTTTTTGTTTGTCAGGTGAACCCGACTCGGGAGAACATGAGCAAGTGCCTAGCGCGGATGATCAGCGAGGGCGGCTTCCTCGGCATGTGGCGCGGCAACGGCATCAACGTGATCAAGATCGCGCCAGAGTCCGCGCTCAAGTTCGCCGCGTACGAGCAGGTACTATCGTAAAGCACTATACAAGACACAGTCGTATTTTTGAGTGCCTATAATCATAAACCATTTTTCTTGCAGAACATGCAGGGTTTAAAGGACTGAATGCTTGGACTGAACGTTTTCCCGAGAATTATTTTTATTTATGCAAAAGCAAAGGATACACAAAAGTTACAAAGTGTCTTTGTCATGACGATGATCGATGTTTCCTTGCAAATAAGAGCAAAATACAAACTTGCCTCGTAAATAATTTGTGATCTTGTTTACTTCGGAAGGACTTGGCTTCGTCTCGTTCCAATACTAGTCGAAAACAAAGTCCCTTTTCGGTCTGTTCTAATGTACTACTTTTTATTCCAGGTGAAGCGAGTGATCAAAGGCGACACCCGCAACCAGCCGCTAGAGATCCACGAGCGGTTCGTGGCGGGCGCGACTGCCGGGGCCATCAGCCAGACCGTCATCTACCCGCTGGAGGTGCTCAAGACCAGGCTAGCTTTAAGGTAAGACCTTAGAGTATATAATACCAGCCGCTGGAGATCCACGAGCGGTTCGTGGCGGGTGCGACAGCCGGGGCCATCAGCCAGACCGTCATCTACCCGCTGGAGGTGCTCAAGACCAGGCTAGCTTTAAGGTAAGACCTTAGAGTATATAATACCAGCCGCTGGAGATCCACGAGCGGTTCGTGGCGGGTGCGACAGCCGGGGCCATCAGCCAGACCGTCATCTACCCGCTGGAGGTGCTCAAGACCAGGCTAGCTTTAAGGTAAGACCTTAGAGTATATAATACCAGCCGCTGGAGATCCACGAGCGGTTCGTGGCGGGTGCGACCGCCGGGGCCATCAGCCAGACCGTCATCTACCCGCTGGAGGTGCTCAAGACCAGGCTAGCTTTAAGGTAAGACCTTAGAGTATATAATACCAGCCGCTGGAGATCCACGAGCGGTTCGTGGCGGGTGCGACAGCCGGGGCCATCAGCCAGACCGTCATCTACCCGCTGGAGGTGCTCAAGACCAGGCTAGCTTTAAGGTAAGACCTTAGAGTATATAATACCAGCCGCTGGAGATCCACGAGCGGTTCGTGGCGGGTGCGACCGCCGGGGCCATCAGCCAGACCGTCATCTACCCGCTGGAGGTGCTCAAGACCAGGCTAGCTTTAAGGTAAGACCTTAGAGTATATAATACCAGCCGCTGGAGATCCACGAGCGGTTCGTGGCGGGTGCGACCGCCGGGGCCATCAGCCAGACCGTCATCTACCCGCTGGAGGTGCTCAAGACCAGGCTAGCTTTAAGGTAAGACCTTAGAGTATATAATACCAGCCGCTGGAGATCCACGAGCGGTTCGTGGCGGTGCGACCGCCGGGGCCATCAGCCAGACCGTCATCTACCCGCTGGAGGTGCTCAAGACCAGGCTAGCTTTAAGGTATACACTAGTTTCTTTGTATATATAAGCAAGCTATTGAGTGAGGAGCGGTGCCATCAGCCAGACCGTCATCTACCCGCTGGAGGTGCTCAAGACCAGGCTAGCTTTAAGGTATACACTAGTTTCTTTGTATGGACCTTCGAGTATATATAAGCAAGCTATAGAGTGAATATAGACCGTCATCTACCCGTTGGAGGTGCTCAAGACCAGGCTAGCTTTAAGGTAAGACCTTAGAGTATATAATACCAGCCGCTGGAGATCCACGAGCGGTTCGTGGCGGGTGCGACCGCCGGGGCCATCAGCCAGACCGTCATCTACCCGCTGGAGGTGCTCAAGACCAGGCTAGCTTTAAGGTATACACTAGTTTCTTTGTATATATAAGCAAGCTATTGAGTGAGGAGCGGTGCCATCAGCCAGACCGTCATCTACCCGCTGGAGGTGCTCAAGACCAGGCTAGCTTTAAGGTATACACTAGTTTCTTTGTATATATAAGCAAGCTATTGAGTGAGGAGCGGTGCCATCAGCCAGACCGTCATCTACCCGCTGGAGGTGCTCAAGACCAGGCTAGCTTTAAGGTATACACTAGTTTCTTTGTATGGACCTTCGAGTATATATAAGCAAGCTATAGAGTGAATATAGACCGTCATCTACCCGTTGGAGGTGCTCAAGACCAGGCTAGCTTTAAGGTAAGACCTTAGAGTATATAATACCAGCCGCTGGAGATCCACGAGCGGTTCGTGGCGGGTGCGACCGCCGGGGCCATCAGCCAGACCGTCATCTACCCGCTGGAGGTGCTCAAGACCAGGCTAGCTTTAAGGTAAGACCTTAGAGTATATAATACCAGCCGCTGGAGATCCACGAGCGGTTCGTGGCGGGTGCGACCGCCGGGGCCATCAGCCAGACCGTCATCTACCCGCTGGAGGTGCTCAAGACCAGGCTAGCTTTAAGGTAAGACCTAATAGTACATAATACCAGCCGCTGGAGATCCACGAGCGGTTCGTGGCGGGCGCGACTGCTGGTGCCATCAGCCAGACCGTCATCTACCCGCTGGAGGTGCTCAAGACCAGGCTAGCTTTAAGGTATACACTAGTTTCTTTGTATATATAAGCAAGCTATAGAGTGCGAAGTGGTTTGTGGCGGGCGCGACTGCTGGTGCCATCAGCCAGACCGTCATCTACCCGTTAGAGGTGCTCAAGACCAGGCTAGCTTTAAGGTATACACTAGTTTCTTTGTATGGACCTTCGAGTATATATTAGTAAGCTATAGAGTGAGTACAGACCGTCATCTACCCGTTGGAGGTGCTCAAGACCAGGCTAGCTTTAAGGTATACACTAGTTTCTTTGTATATATAAGCAAGCTATAGAGTGCGAAGTGGTTTGTGGCGGGCGCGACTGCTGGTGCCATCAGCCAGACCGTCATCTACCCGTTAGAGGTGCTCAAGACCAGGCTAGCTTTAAGGTATACACTAGTTTCTTTGTATGGACCTTCGAGTATATATTAGTAAGCTATAGAGTGAGTACAGACCGTCATCTACCCGTTGGAGGTGCTCAAGACCAGGCTAGCTTTAAGGTATACACTAGTTTCTATGTATGTATGTATAAGCGACTGCCGGGGCCATCAGCCAGACCGTCATCTACCCGCTGGAGGTGCTCAAGACCAGGCTAGCTTTAAGGTAAGACCTTAGAATATATAATACCAGCCGCTGGAGATCCACGAGCGGTTCGTGGCGGGCGCGACTGCCGGTGCCATCAGCCAGACCGTCATCTACCCGCTGGAGGTGCTCAAGACCAGGCTAGCTTTAAGGTATACACTAGGACCTTTGAGTACATATACCGGTAGTAACAAAAAGGGTATAACAAGCCGAAAGGAGGTCAAGGTACTCATGAGACTGAACATCTCTCGTCATGAAACATGGGAGGTTTCCTGGTATCGAAATGTATGATTCAAGCTTAGCGACATCTTTCCACAGTTATGCCCTAGCCTGCACGGGGTCTTTTCCTGAATAGTTAAATAAAAGAAGAAGATAAAACGTAAGAGGCCTTACCAAGACAGTATGCTGCAGTTTTAATTCTAACACGTTTGATTAATACGAGTAATTTTTCTTTCTTGCAGAAAAACTGGGCAGTACAGCAGTATAGTCGACGCGGTGAAGAAGATTTACGCGCGGGAAGGCCTCAAGTGCTTCTACAAGGGTTACATTCCAAACATTCTGGGCATCGTGCCTTACGCGGGCATCGACCTGGCCGTGTACGAGACGCTCAAGAAGAAGTACATCAGTAAATACCAGAAGCAGGTACAGTACAACTTTTGCTAAGCGCCAGTTTAGTGCCCAAGCTACCTTTTTGTATAATAAACTGCATAAAAATCTTGCCATCTATAACCTCTTATACCGAGATTGTAAATTCACTTTAATATTTAGGTTGCACACACACACGCACACACTTATACTGACGATAGTCCTCAATAATAAATAAAGCCTTTTTTTTCATTATATTTACCTTATTTAATGTTAATCACGACTAACCTTGTTGTTTTAAGTCGAGGCTTATAGAGTCTCGACGTTTCGATGCATTTTATATCGACTTAAAACAACAAGGTTAGTCGTGATTAACATTAAATATGAGTTATCCTTGTTCGTTTAATAATATATTTACCTTTTTTATGATTTTCTACCTTTTACTTTTAAATGCTTTTATTTTTCTGATACTGATATAGGTATTTCATTATACTTACTAAGAGGTTCCGGCCTTGGAATTTAGTTTATGAAGCTATGGCCCGCATTTAAACTAACATCCTGTATTGTGAACGAAATAAACAATATCTATCTATTTTTTATTTTAATTCCAGAACGAGCAGCCGGGCATGCTGCTGCTGCTCGCGTGCGGGTCGGTCTCGTGCACGCTCGGGCAAGTGTGCTCCTACCCGCTCGCGCTCATTCGCACGCGGCTGCAGGCGCAAGGTTAGTGTGTACCGTGGAACTATACAAGTACATCAGCACTATACAAGTACATCAGCACTATACAAGTACATCAGCACTATACAAGTACATCAGCACTATACAAGTGCGGGTCGGTCTCGTGCAGGCTCGGGCAAGTGTGCTCATACCCGCTAGCGCTCATTCGAACGCGGCTGCAGGCGCAAGGTTAGTCAACCTGCTTGTAAATGCGAAATAGAATCACACCTGGAGATACACTTTTGAAATTGTGTATGCGGAAGTCTGCTACCAATTGTACTTGTATCACATGTTCCACACAAATCCATTCACACATACTCTTGAGGTTAAAGTCGAGTTGTAGAACTCATTTCCTATTACACGGGGAAAAACATAAAGGAAAGGTTTCTCGTCAAAAATCGGTACGAAACGTGTATTATTTATGATGGATGATACTTATAAGCGACTGATAAATCCTTGTGTCAAAGTTTTTAGAATGGGCTACTGACCATTTGCGTTATGTTGCTTTATTTATTTCTAAAGATTTAGCTTCCTTTGAAATAAATAAATAATAAAATGTGTTGACAATCGAACTGAACGCGCTGGCATATTAGGATCCTTTCGATGTCGATGTTTGAAAGCCCTTTAACAGCAGTATAACATATTCCTTGTGAAATAGTATAACAATCTGGTTAAATTCTGCTAAATGTACATTTTACTCAAAAACATTCTCCGAAAATACTTCTACATATTGTATAAGCCTTAATTCAAAGTTTATCAAAGTATTACTTTCTATTTCACAGAGAAAGCCGCGAAGGTGACGGAGGGCACGATGCGGGGTGTATTCCGCGACATCATGCTGCGCGAAGGCTTCTGCGGGCTCTACAGAGGCATCACCCCCAACTTCATCAAGGTAATAACCCCCCCAACTACATCAGGATAAACCTCCCCCCTTCCCCCCAACTACATCAGGGGGTAATAACCCCCAATTACATCAGGGAAATAACCCCCCCAACAACATCAGGGATATAATCCCCTCCAACTACATCAGGGTAGTAACCCCCCCATTTATATCAGGGTAATAACCCCGCCCCCCCAACTACATTAGGGTATTAACCCCCCCAACTGCATCGGGGTAATAGCCCCCAACTGCATCAGTGTAATAACCCCCTCAACTACGTGCCCTCCCTATATAAACTCACCCCAAAGCTTGATGTTTTTGTTTATTTAGTTCGTTTTAGACCTGGTATTAACAATATGGCACGTTATTCGCAGGTGATACCAGCCGTGTCGATCTCGTATGTGGTATACGAGTACGCGAGTCGGTCGCTCGGCGTGAACATGACGTGAGGCCAGCGCGCCCCGCCGCCCGCGCCCCAACTAGCCCCGCGCCCCGAAGGCCAAGCCCGCCCCGCCCCGGGCCGACATCACATTCTACTATAAGCATATTAAAAGCAAATACTGCATTTGATTGTACATAGCTCTCGCGTATCTTAAGTCTATTATTTATTCTACTTATTGTAAACGTGAATTTATTCCATTATTATTTTAGAGAAACACATTACCCATTCTCCACGATTGAGAGTGCTGTGGTGCGTATGATTTGGTGAATTATTGGTTGCATTTTGTTGGTGATACGTAAGCTGGTTTCGTACGATGTATGTGACAGCGGCGCTGCGCCGTATGTGCATCTGTGATTACAATAAATTATGTAATTTTTTATTTCGTTTTCTTTTTATTTTCGCTGGGTGCTTCCCCGCTAAGTGAAACCCGAATACTTAGTGAAAGGAACCCGAAATGGCAACATTATTATTTGCGTTTTTTGTCATAATTCCTCCGGCTACGTCTGGCAAACCGTCCGCGCGTACCAGTACGTCTGCAAAGTTCACTTTACAAGCCGTGCAGATGAAGTGAATGAACTTTGTACGAGTCCTCGTATTGCGGATACGCGCGTACAATACGCGTCGCGCAGCGGACGTCCATTTTGAGCGCGTTGTCAAAAAAAATTTTGCCATTTCGTGCCCCTCGGAGACCACGTGGACTCATAAATAACATAAGTAATCGGATTACACACCCATTTTATATAAGTTAATTATTTTTTGTTTAATAATCTCATAGCATTTTTTATTTATTTGATATGATATTTTTTTTTTAAGTTTTTTTTTTCAATTCAGATAACTAAATATAATCTTCGCTATATGCAATGTATTTTTACCATCAAATTGCAAGTATAATAATCAGATAATCATCAATTTTAACTGGTGAAGTTAATCCGAAGTTAGTTTCCGAAATAATAATACCGGGTGTTACCGAACGACCTTAGGGAAGTGTTCCTGAAAACGTTAAGCTCAACAGATCAAACTGAACAACGCCCTAAGGACCACAGCTCAAAGACTAAAAAAATAGGAACACACATAAAATTTCTCGGACAGCCGATTTTTTCGTATCGGAAGTACAATTTTTTAGGTTTTGAGCTTTGGTCCTTAGGGAAAATTGTGCAGTTTGGCCTATTGAGCTTGGCGTTTTCCGTAAAGTAGTTCGTTCGTTACCACCCTGTATAGCAACGAGCAATACTTTACTGCCGACAGACAGATAGTGAGAGATAATAAGTAGGTTGACCCCAATTTCTTTGTTGTCCCCTAGGGTAGGGGACACTAGCACATAATTCAATAGATTCTAGATCTTATTTAGTTATTGATGATTTGCTTGATTGCGCAACAACTATGCAAGGTGTCTGTGGCAAACTATCAAATCAATGGCCATGTATCACAAATAGTACAAAGTCCAGTAATACAGACAAAGGCAAGTCACTTCCTTGGTCAGATCGCACCTACCTTATGAAACGGCTTAATCTGTGATAAATGATAAAGATAGTTATAAATTTAATTAACATATGGAATGTAGGAAGAACGGACAGAGACGGATGATTTGAAATCGAAATCTTATTTGAAGTGGGAACCCGGCGAAATGGAGCGACATTTCTACCATTATGTACATGCAGAAAATTTTATGCCACGGCCACACTGCTGCTGAATGGAGGAATTACCCACATACCATGGGATCGGAATCACAAGTATTTTATTCTGAAAGACGGATCACCAGTATTATATTCTGCTGATTCTGCACATGGACAATAGCGACCTCTTTGGCTACTACAAGAAACACACACAAGCAACACAAGATAGTTCGCTGCGCACAAGCAAAGACAGACGCAAAAGCAGTTCTTAATAATAGATGGCGCTACGTGATTAAACAATGGGCCTGAAACGCATTATCAAAGTGTTCGCTTCTTTAGGTAGTACAAAGAAAAAAATGAGATTCTGGGCGTCCTTATCTACCAATTTTTTTTTTTTTTTTATCAAATTCATTGCAAGATAAAAATTTGGACACTCCATGCATTATTATAGATTAGTATGGGAGGTCCAATTTTTATTCTTACAATTTATAAAATTCTACATAAGCAAGGATGTCCGTCCAGTATCTAGACTTCTTTCCTTGGAGCACTTAAAGAGGGACACCCGTATATACGAAAGACATGCTAAGCATTTGCATTTGCGTTATCATACCTATCTATCAGTGATAAACTACATACTTGGGGCATATTAGATATTAATTATTAGATAGCTAGTTAAAATATTTATGCCCTCCTCCGTATAAAATTATTAAATCCCGTTGATATTAATCCTATTCCCTAGTCGTAAGCCTATTTTACAAAGATGCGCTATATACCTATAGGGATAAATTTAATTAAGTACATGTATTTGCAGTTTATTACCCTACCTATTAGAAACTTTTCTTGGAAGTATGAAAAAAAATGCGCCACCCAAACTAAAGTGTAGAAAAGTATATTCGAATGAGAGTTTGTAATAAATAAAAATTGTCTAATTTTATGAGTAGAACACGCCTTGAAAATATTTGTACTTAATAAAATGAAACCTTATACACAGGGTGTTAGGAAAAGTACTACGTTCCTTTAAACCACGTGTTCTGTCAATCAATAAGTACCGTACTGTATCAATAAGTACCTACGTTAAGCGTGCTTAAAGCAATAAGTACTTACGTTAAGCGTGGTTAAAAATATATGAAACAAAACATATTTTACAAAAACATGTTACCTATTATGATGTAGGTAGTAGGTGGTAGTAGGTACAACCCTTTTTCCGAGCGCTTTATAGTGTGTCGTTAGTCGTTACAGTCACGCACGTTCAGCTGCGGACGCTGCGGTTGCACTGCACCGTTGTAGTGTAGACCTTATTGTATTGAGCGCGGCGAAGGAATGTGTGTTCTAGAGTTGAATGATTTTTTGTAGAATATAATATTTTACCATGTCTAACACACTATTATACCTAAAGCATGTGTTGTTTGAAGGAACGCAGTACTTTTCCAGCCAACCTGTATAATAATTACGTGTAGCCACGCCTTTTAATATATAAAACTAGATAGGGTAGGTATTGCAATAATAGAATCGCTCTATAAATAAAAAATATCGCTATTTGCTTGTTTTCTTGATGTTGTGAAGGATGTGGAATAAATTGTTATAGGCAAGGTCGAAACCACTCCGCCATTTTTCTGTAACACCGACCAATGGAGCATTATGTATCTTTTATCATTAGGTATAAGGTAATTATTACTTATACCTACCTAATGGTATCTACATACCTACTAAGATGACGTAGTTCATTCTACACTTGTGTGCCGTTAATTTCAAAACTGCAAGTTTCTCTAGCGGTATATTTAAGTAAGCAGATATCTACTTAAAGCGCTACACGTTTTTTCTGAAACGGCACGTCTGCAACAGTTAAAGGCATGTAAGTATAACTTGCGCAGACAAAGAATCAATCCCGAATTGGCAACATTGTTGTTTACCTCTCTGTCTTATGAGCTGCACATCAACAATAATATTCTTTATCTGCACAAGTTATAGTGTAACTTCTTTTTCATCTATTTGTAATATTTCAAACTGTCACATTAAGTATAGTGCGTTTCATCATGGTAGCATTGGAAATTTGTATGTAATATTATACGGCGCCAAAAAATTACATACAAACTTCCAATGCTACCAACATGACGCCATAGGAACTAAAAGATGAAACTTGGATGAAACGCACTATAATTGGGACTGTCTCTCTTTCACTGCCCTTTAACTACTCTGTTCTATGAGGGCGTTTGCTCTAGGTACATCTGTAGCTATTAATTATTCCTCCTTCAACATGCGAGCTAATTTTGCTAGGTAGGTAGGTTATGTCTTATTAAACAATTTTATAGCTTCAGCCACGAACCATTGAACCAAGATATTAGAGTCAATTCCATATTACCATCTAATATATCTAACTAAAAATAGCACTGTCACTTACAGTTGGATAGGCCTAGGTACCTAGACAAGGATAAGAGATGACCGCAGTTGCTTAGATAAGTTGTTCAGTATCACGATGGTATCACGAGCGAGACACACTCTGAAAATATTAGCACAGACTATAGATGTAAGCCCGGTTTAAAACCAATTCAACCAAATCGTTTTAAACGAAAAAAAACGTTTTAAATCATAAGCAACCGTTTTTTTCGGTTTAAAACGGCGGATGGTTGATAACAATGTTTTATTGATTTTAATACATTTTCGTAATATTACAAAGGTACGGATCACTGAAATGGTTTAATGATGTGATTTTGCGGGTTTATTACCTAGTTTGTCGCTCCGAGGCCCGAGCGTAGGTAACCTATGATGAGCAGGACAGTGTAAAATCGTTGGAAACACCGAATTTTGTATATACAGGGTTATATTAATAATTTGGATGTTCCATACAAAAATTCATACCTAAGTACCTACTCGGCAAAAATTTTTTTGCATTTCGGCACGATTTTTCTACAACGGCCCTGAAATATTAGTCAGACGTGGCGATAGCGGCTGTATTGTAGGTACCTACGGCTGTTTACGCTCTGCCTACCCCGCAAGGGATAAAGGCGTGATTTGTGTATGTATGTATGTGTATGTAAAACACAGAACTTTTTTTTTTGTAGGCGAGTTTTAAACGGTTGAAAACGGTTGATTTCAGGTTTTAAACCGCGAAATTTGGTTTTAAACGTTTTAAACCGGTTGATTTACATCTGTAGCACAGACATAGAGAAATGGTGAATACACCAAAGACATTTTTAAACACTTAAATAACATCTAAGTAAGTAGGTGCCGCCCTTTTTAAACCCTAAAATCTAAATAATTAATAGAAAAGTGACCGTGCTATTTCTAGTTAGAGCGCAACGTGGAATCGAGCCTATTATCAACAAGGTACCTACATACATGGTGTTTAAGAAAATGTGTTTAAAATTCAAGCAATGCAATGGGAAACCCATTGCCCTGAATATCAAATACCGCAATCTCATTAATAAAATTTTGGTACGTCTTCATGGCTACATGCAAAAGTTAGATAATTGCTAGAATCATGCATGTAATGGCCAATTCATTTACAAACAAGTGCCATTGTTAAACTAAAACTTTGTTGTTAAAAAGCTTAGTAGTTAAGTTGTAAGCATCTTTGTAAACTTTCTATAAATTGATAGAAAAGAGACGTTTTGTTATTCTTGAACTGTTTCAATTATTGTCTGTTGTTAAACTGAAATCAATAAAATTACTTCAAAAATATGTTTTTTACGTGTTTTATATTGCTAACTGTGACTAACTGCCAAGGAGTAATAGTGCTTAGTGGTGACTAACTGCTGTATATTATGGATTATGTAATTATAAAAAGTGGTTGCCACTTCCGTCTATTGCCACTTAGCTCAGCGCCCTCTACATGTCACTTGAGAATCCATAGAAACTTTCCCATTTGCGTTCACACATGCGACTTTTTTTTCACGCGACTCACGGATGCTTTTACAGCGTGTGTGAGAAAGGAAAGGGACTTTCAATAAGTCGCAGGCCAAAGTTGCCTCAGTGTGAACGCGCGGTAAAATACCACAGATTTTAAATCCTAAATATGCGTACATTTTGTGTTAGATTTTCACTTCGAGCAACTCGATCTTCCGTCCCGTTCCGGCCCGGAAGGATTTTCACAAGATTTTCCTCAGATTTTCATAAGTTGTGCAGGATATTGCATTAAAAATTTGGCAACACTGCTGGTTTGACATGTTGTAATGTCATCGGCAGTGTTACCAGATTGGGGGGAATCCCCCCAAATTTGGGGAGTTTTGAAAGCAGTGGGGGGAAAAATATCTTTGGGGGATTGATGGATGGAGGTTAAAAATCCGGGTAAGGGGGATTTGTGGGTTTTGAACAAGAAGATTTTACTGCACATGACTTGATTTTTACATGGATTTTCATAATTTCGAGGCAATTATGAAAATCCATGTAACTCTTACTTTTTTGTTTCGATATATTCAATTTGATGAATTTTGGTGCTTTTGCTTGAAAATACGATTTTTGGGGGGACTTTTATGATAATTTGGGAATACACCAGACGGTGAATTTACTTTTTAGCGCGGCTTTTTTTTTATTTCGTGGAATTTGGGGCTTTTGGTTGAATTTTGCTTGAAAACGCGGGGGTTTTCCGGTCGAGATTTGGGGAGAAAGGCCGACGAACATCTGGCAATACTGGTCATCGGAGCTGTAGGCTAGTTCAATCTTCTGTAATTTTGTGATAAATACAAGTTTCAGTGCTGATTTCGTGTATTAAGAGACAAGATAAGGAAAGGAAGAAGTAGATACAAGATTTGAACAAACATAACCTGTTACTCGCAATATTCCCAAAGATATTGATAACTACTTTGCACTTTGGAATTCATTCGCGAAAAATGGATAAGAAACTGACGCTAAATGAATTCTATTCAGCGTACAAGAAATGGGTGATCGCTAACCCCAATTTAGTGACGGACGTGGAGACTGTGGCGACGTGGTCCTCGTATTTCGTCGCTGGGAAAATCAATAAATCGCCAATCGTGTCCGAGTTGGTGTACTCGTTGTCGAAGCTGCTGTCGCTGTTCAACGACCGCATCATCCGCGAGGCGTACGGCGCCGACCTGCAGCCCTACAGCCTGCGCGACCAGATCAAGCTCTGGCTCACCGTCATCCACTACTGCGAGGTATTCACCGAACTCGTCGTCAAGAGGGTCTGGGGAACACGCGGCAAGTGGACGGCCGCCACTCTACTGCAACTCTTCAAATGCTCTTCAGCTTTAGTCCTCCTATATAGATTCAAAGAACTGCCAGTCAGCCACCCACCAATACCGGCATTACAAAGAAGGAAATTAACTGAAGAAAAAGGTACAGATGAAAATTCAAATTCATTCTTCACTCTCCGGAGGTCGGGGCGAGTGATTCGACGTGTGGACAATGCTCCACCAGTAGCCTTTAGGGATTGGCAACCTGTAAAAGTGAAGGGTGACAATGCCACACCTAATACTGAAGTCAAAGATTTGTTACTTGCTGAAACATTGCATATATTGAAACCATTGCTACACCTGGCAGCTATGAGAGTGTTTGGTACCAAAGCATGGAGGCAGTGGTTGGTAGCGCTCGGTCTCGACTTGGCAAGCTTGAAGTTGTACAATAAGCACATGACAAACCTTTCCTATGAGCAGAGATTAGAAATAAGTCGTAGGAAACTTGGTATTGTATTGTATTTGCTGAGGAGTCCTATGTACAATGGATATTCGAAAACTGTTATAGAGAGAACTCTGAATTCTGCATCAAACAAACTTCCTATGATGTCCTTTATCTGTGGACCTATTATTCAGTACCTGAGCCATTGGCAAGAAATTTACTTTTACATGTGGTCTTCATAATAAGTTTTAGTGGTATTAGGGAAAATGGTGTTATAGACTATACTTATAAAATACACATGTTAATATTGTGATCATGTACACACATGTTATGCATACCAAACTTGTCTTTATTCAGGTTTTTTTTATTAATAAATAAGATTTTATTTTCATATCATGAGAGTCATGACATGATGGTGTAGGTTTGACTTATTTTATTATAATTTCTAGTTATTTAAGCTATGAAAATCATAATGAATTGACAATACACTAGGTAGGTAGTATAATTTTAGCCTTGAGTCAGCAATAAAACAAATATCTCACAAGTTGTGTTAAATGTATGTCTGTTAAATCATTTACTTAGTTTGTTTGTATGTACTTACTAGATACCTCCAGAGTACTTTGTGTACATACTTTTATTCTTTGTCATTTTATTACTACAAATTTATTAATTTATTCTGTTTGTCTGTACTGAACCTATGTTTAAAATTTTATTTCAATAATAATGATAACATCGCTAAAGGAAAGTGATACCTATATTTAAGAGGTGCTGGCTGATATCAGCTGTAATTATCAGCTTTTTAACTGATTATGTGACCTTAATATCTTTTGAATTGTAACCATTCCAAGTAGGCTATTTTTTTTATATTGACTCTCATTTCTGCAATAGGCACTACCAAATATACTATGTTAAACATTTGACTCTGTTTATTGTATGTAACTAAGATACTACTAAGTTACAAGTCTTGTAATACAGACAAACATACATAGTTGTTGTTATTATGTACAAAGACAAAGCAATAGTTTTGTGCCTTACATGCTTCCATTATTAAAATAAAACATGGTTTCACAAACTAGTCAATTTATTTATTGAAATAATATTATACAATATAAAATTATAGGCACATATTACAGATAAAAATTGATCCAAGATTCCGAGACAAATAATACCATACAGCTCTTATTTAATAGTCTTTTTATAACACATATTATATAGATTAAAAATAATAGTTTCATTAGTTAACCTGTATTTGGATTTAAATGGCTACTACATTTATTATTGTATAAGCGACAACGTGAACTCTATTATGATTTCATGCAACTACTTACACTAATAAACAAATAACATGCCAGATGACTTTTGGCCTGAGAAATAGATAAGTTAGCAGAAATCGCAGAAATATTTTGGGTATGTCAATACCAATTTAATATGTATATTTAATGTCTCTGATATAGTTATAATATAACATCGCTAGGAACACACAAAGTTAAATCAGGTGTGGCACATCTACGTAACCAACCACCATAGAATAACTTGTAAGGGAGGGTAGTACTTGCGGGTATTATGCACTGTCCATTTATCATTATACTCATGCTATGCTCATGCTGATAATTTTAATGCCAGGTTTTTAAGGGCAATCTCGCCCTTCCGATTTGGATGCATTGCTGGTTATCTATCATATCGGCGTCTTTACAATAAACTCAAGATACCCAGCCATTTAAGACAAATTGGATGTCAGGGCAGGGTAGGTAAAATAGGTCTATTTTAGTTTCCCGGCCCAGATACCCGATTGGGCATTATTTGATTGTAATGACGCCCATATAATAAGCACCAAACCAGGGCATGGATTTATTAGTTCACTGCTAGATCAACTGCTAAATAGGTAGTTGTAGTTGAGTTAATTTAGCCACACTTGAGTGTAGCGTTTTCACAGCTGATTGTTTTACACACATTTCTGTCTCATGGTTTGAGATATTAGATACAAAATAAACTTAAAAAAACTAAACTAAATAAATCATTTTGTACAACTTATAAAACATGATAGTAATAAAAATAACTAACTTTATTAATAAATGTCCTAGCTAATTATAATTAGTATAACATTAATTTCTTTTTTTACCCATTGATGGCCCAGGGCTCCCAGTGTAGATGGGTAAATGATCTTAAGCGGGCACCTAATAATAGACTATGCAGATAAATATATTTAATATAATATTATTATTATTTCTTTTCAGAAATTTTACATGGCTTGCCTACGAAAAAACATTCTGAAGTTATCAAATAAAGCTCCTAGTTGCCAAGTTATACAGTGTGTTAATTTAAATGCGTGTCATAGGTTTAGGGTAGGTTTGGTATCGACCAAGATCCGACCAAGGATGCCTTAAAAATATAAAGTTTTTTTTTCTACTTTGGTGTGAATGTGGAAATAACTTTTTTTAAATCTAAGCTTTTCACTCTGTCGTGTAAGAGTACCAATACAAGTACTTTCGTCCTAATCAACTTTTGAGTTTGAAAGACTCTTGGCTGAGATATAGGCATTATTTACGACATTCTTTATCGATACTTAACCTACCCAAGCTATGGCACGCATTGAAATTTTCACCCTGTAGATACATCACATTACCATAAAAGTAAACATTTTTACTTTATTGTTATAGATAGCGGAATGTTTGAAATCATTTATTACAGTAATCAATATTTCAATTTATATTAAATGCTCAATACGAAATTGTCCTAAATTTATTCTAATGGCCGATGAAGGATCTAAGGGATCTCAAGAAAATAAATACAAAATAGGATTAAATACTCGTGATTTCACCATGTACTTACTCGATTACCTATTTCGAGATGGGATAAATGAAATTCAAAACATATATTCTTAGCCAATTAAAATAAAAGGCACGAAGAAGAACTTTTAAAAAATCAGTTTTAAAATTAAATAGTGCAACGCGTAGACGGCTAGTTTGCACATCCTTCAATCCTTTCACTTTGTTTCATTTCGTCCATCACAATTCGAAATATTTAATTTAAATTTTATTTATTAAACATTCTTTAATTTGAAATCTAAAATATTTTGTACAAGTCGTAAACTTCGTAGTTTTTTATGTAATACTTGTAATATTCATTGAAAATAAACTAAGATAGAAAATTTAAGATACGATTTCCATATTTATATTTATTTATCTAGGTAATAATTATTTATTATAATATTAATTGCGATGTTCTTTCCTTCTTTAAAGCCGCAATTATTTAGGTACAATCGTACATATATACACAATTTTTTAGGCATATTACAGTAGGGGTTGTAAGATATTACCCCCGATCGTCGTGAGTTTATGAGAAAAAATATGCAACAATTTATACACAAACAATGCTGCGCCGCTAAGAGCCTTATGACACTAGCTATTTGGGGGCGGATGCTGAGCGGAGCGGATTCGCAAAGTTTTCATCGCGAATTTGTACTAAAAACATTACGAATTCGCTCCGCTTCGCATCCACTTCCAAACCACTAGTGTGATACTGATAAGGCTCTAAGTGGGAACGATGTCAGGCTGCCAATTTATATACCCGATTCATTTCACATTATCATCAACAACAGCCGATCCATTAGACATGGACCTCATTAGTCTCATTACTTACATGTCATTCATTCATTACTTTACCATAGTCATGTCACCATACAAGCATCCGGGCTGGCGAGCGCACCGATGCCAGTACAACATGTATTGTCCAGGAACCTTAGAGTGCATATGGGGTGAAATTTTACTAGTGACTGATAGCGCAAACTGAGAATCGGCTCGTGATGAAGAACAATTTTCCCAAGGAACAGACAGCATATCATATATTTACTAGTAAAATTTCACCCAATATAAGCAAGCTGCAGAGTCCGCCTTACATGGCATGAACGGGTGGCTCTAGTGCGACCAACCAACCAACCAACCTCTCTGTCCATCAGTAGCAAAACGACAGTGACAACACTAGGTATTTGATTGAACGTCTGTACTTCTCTTACATTTGACGTAGGTTTCTAAAGAACTATTGATTACACGTGCTCTATAGCTTGCTTATACATACAGGGTGTTAATTCAAATGCCTGCCTTAGCTTCAATATTTTTTACGGCAACCCTTATCGACGCTAAACCTACCCTTAAGCAATAGCAGGAATTTAAATGAACACGCTGTATATACTCAAAGCCTGAAACGCTCCTGCCTAGTTCATACGTTTATACACTTTTACATTACACTTTCTTAGTTACACATATTAACTATGCAACATTCAAAGGATAACTGTTCCAACGAATTTAGGAACTTCTCATCAATTCCTGAAAGTGCTGGAGAAATAGCGCAAAGCCGGTTGCGGTATGTTGTAAATACAGGGTGTAAGGGACGGTGTACCGGAAACTTTGCAGGCATGATCAGACCATGAAACTGAACAACTTTTACTATGGAGCCAATTGTGGGAAACAAGAAAAGATTTAAGACCTCCCATACAAAATTTACGATCAACTGACCTAATTTTTTTTTTGTTTACCAATATACCTTCCGTGGGGAATGTAGTTCAGTATCATGGTTTGATCAAGCCTGCAACGTTTTTGTTACGCCATCCTTACACCCGGTATTAGAATTTACTATTTGTTTTTCCAAAATGATTACTAGGTAGTAGGTAGGTATCAGCGCTAGCCAAAAATGATTTTGTAACTTTCAAAAAGCCAAATAATAAATAGTTTTTTCCTGTTCACCCACCCAGAACATTCGTGTAAATTTAATACAGATCTTATCACGGTAGAAGTTTATCCCAAATTACTCTTTTGAGCGTAAACTTTATAGCATTAAAATACATTTAACAAACTCGCAAAAAGCTTAATATAAAACTTTCAATAATAAAAATAGCTCAAATTATGGACAGATTTCGAATCAGCATTCTTAGCTTATAGATATTATTATTTACGATTTACATATATTATTTATTTTAATAAAACATAATGTAAGGCCAGCGAAACAAGACAAAGAATGTAAACAATCTTACGAGCTTAGCTGAGTGACAGCTAAATTATAAAAATCTTGCGAAATTTTCCTCCGTAGACAGGATTTGAACTGCGACTTTCGCCATCTGTACTGCCGACGCTTCTACCAACTAAGCTAGCGCGACTCAATCTCAGTCTGCGAAATAGTGCAAGTGTATCTTGGCAATTAACGCGTGGCAGGGCTCCATCTACCAGTAAATTGAAAGACAAATGAATGATAGCTAAAAAACTTATTTTATGACCGTCACAGTTATTATGATCTATCTTGCCCTCTCGTATGGCATAATGTCAGTTGTCTCTCTCTAGTTTGTTTGCATTCTTTATTTCGTTTGGTTACCCTTACCGTATTACAGGTATCTTGTTGACAATATGGTCACTAATACATTTATTTATTACCTAACCTAAAGCAAATTTTCGCAAAAGAGATATGCAATTATTATTCAACACATATAAGGTTCTCCAAAGCACAAAATTCACACAAATCAGTTTTAAATGTAATACATTTAACATTTAATAAACAAAGACAAGATATGTATACTGATAATTTAAAGTAGCAATGAAAAAACTTATGAAAGAAACAGAGAACATAAACTCCCTACAAGTAACTAATTTGTTTAGAAAGGGCATAACACTGATAATTTTTCATTATAAAATAGTCGTTTAAATTGCCTATGAACATGCAATAAAATAACATATTATTGCACAAATTTCTCTGGCGGTTACCAAAAACACCAAAATGCAAAAACTTTGAAGTAGTTACTAAAAACTTATTTACGGTTACGGGTACTAGGTATTTGTAAAAAATAAAAAGAAGGAACGTTTTATTTAATTTCTGGGTGATTAAAGGACATAAGAGAATGATCGTTAGATCATTTTTGAACACGAGAACAAGTATGTTTGGCATCTCTTGTGTTATGAACGAGGTTTGTGGTAAGATCTGACACTTATTGAATATGTATAAACTATCCTGTCTTTAGTTGAAAAAGGTATAGGTACAAAAAATTATGACTAATATAAGGGAATGAACAAACCAACTGAATTTTCCTTCGATAAAAACAGGTCGAAGTATAAAAAATGTTTCTCTTGTTCCGTTAGCCTGATCGTTATTTTCTGGTATATTATGGGCCTAGAGTGACCTTTGGAAAATTCAATGACATTTCCGATTTCGGAAATTGTCGTACAGTAAAAGTTATTTTAAGTTGAAGGGTAGAATCACACTAAAAGGTCTGCGTACTGTCAAAAAGTAACCCTATTGGCTGGATGAAGTAGTAAATTATGATATTCCTTGTAATATAACATACAACATCTATAAGTTAAATTTCCGTAGTCATGCATCACAATCGTTGTAGTACCATAGAAGGATGTTTATCAAATTACTCCTAAAGCTGATGAAATATCTAATAAAACATCAATTGCAACTTCAGCAGTACCGTGTCACCTGAAAAAGAGGACAAATCGATCAACCTCCTAGGTTTTTGATCAAAAACCTGATTTTATTATAAACCTGCGACATATACAATATATCTTCTTCTTGAACCACGCTATCTATTTAATTTAGTTTAAGAGCTAGGAACGCAAAAAGTATCTTTCCCTGCAAAAGTCGTCGACGATTTTATGCGTAATGGTTTATGGGCAACCGTCGTGTGGTGCCAGCTTAGCATATCATCACCTTATATCTTGCCCGCGGGTGTCGTAAGAAGCGACTGAGGGTATTGAGAGTTGATTTGCAATTTTGATTTTGACGACCTGTCAATATGGTGATGCAAAGTCTTCTGAATGAATCAAACTTTTGTCAGACGTGGTGTAAATTGCCGTTTACGCCACAAGTACGCACCGTGAGATGTAGTTGTTGAGCCAGTCCCAGTTCCCATCGTCTGCTTTCTTCTTGATGGTGATGTCCTTGATGTCTGGCGGGGGACTGGCAAACCTGTCATTATGGTGATACACAGTGTTCTGAACGACTCTCAATTTTTTGTCAGACGTGGCCTATACGGCCGAAATTTACAGCCGTTTACACTCTGCCTACCTACGAAGTATAAATATTTTTAAGGCCGATACGCACCGTGAGATCTAGTTGTTGAGCCAGTCCCAGTTCTCGTCGTCTGCTTTCTTCTTGATGGTGATGTTCTTGATGTCGAGCTAACAACCTGTCCCCATGGTGATATACAGTCTTCTGAATGACTCTCAATTTTTTGTCAGACGTGGCCTATACGGCCGAAATTTACAGCCGTTTACACTCTGCCTACCTGCGATGTATTAATTATTGTTAAGGGCGACGCACCGTGAGATCTAGTTGTTGAGCCAGTCCCAGTTCTCTTCGTCTGCTTTCTTCTTGATGGTGATGTTCTTGATATCGGGAGGCGGCTGACAACCTGTCTCTATGGTGATACACAGTCTTCTGAATGACTCTCAATTTTTTGTCGGACGTGGCCTATATCGCCGTAATTTACAGCCGTTTACGCTCTGTCTACCTGCGATGTATTAATTATTGTTAAGGGCGACGCACCGTGAGATCTAGTTGTTGAGCCAGTCCCAGTTCTCTTCGTCTGCTTTCTTCTTGATGGTGATGTTCTTGATATCGGGAGGCGGCTGACAACCTGTCTCTATGGTGATACACAGTCTTCTGAATGACTCTCAATTTTTTGTCGGACGTGGCCTATATCGCCGTAATTTTTACGCTCTGCCTACCTGCGATGTATTAATTATTGTTAAGGGCGACGCACCGTGAGATTTAGTTGTTGAGCCAGTCCCAGTTCTCGTCGTCTGCTTTCTTCTTGATGGTGATGTTCTTGATGTCTGGTGGGGGGCTGGAGACGCCCACTTGCGACAGGTCGCGCGCGTCAAGGTTGCGCGTCGTCACAGACTCCTTCCACGGCTGGCTTTGCTCGTTCCTGGAATACATACATAAAGATTGAGATTCACACGTAGAGAGAGAAAGAAGAACTACTTTATATAAGGTTACATTTTTAATAAAGACAAACCACAGCCGATGTGGCGCAGTGGTTAGTATGCCTGCCTGCCACGCAAAGGTTCCGGGTTCAATTCCCGGTGGGGTCACATACAAAGTTGATATTTATCACTTTGTGAATTTGTTCCCAGTCTGGTTAGGATATTGCAGGCTGAACCACCTGATTGTCCGCAAGTAAGATGGTTCCGTGCTTCGGATGGGCACGTTAAGGCGTCGGTCCCGGTTGCTGTCTATGATGGCGGTCGTTACACAACCACGTCAGAGGCCTGCTGCTTGCAGCAGGCGGTTGAAAAACTCTGACACCAGGGTTGAACGACTCGGTGTCCCACACGAAAAAAGAGAGAATAAAGACAAATATTTTAAGGGTGAGTTCTACTGATAAACCTGAATAACTTCTTTTATAAATGAAAATAAGGAAAGTTGAAAATATCATTAGCGTCGGTAGGGACTTGAAACCGGGACCGTGGGGGGTACCCCACTGCTCTGCCAACTGAAGGACCAGGCGAGTAGACAACCCGTTTCCCTCCTCCGTCGTCACTCGGCTCTCGATAATACTCATAACTCATAATCCATCAGTTTTCCTAAAACTGATAATTTATACTGCCAAATTGGGACCAGTGCAAATGTAACGCCATCATGATGGAAACAATTTCAGTAGCAATCTCCAAATTAACTCAATCAGATTCAATATTACCATTGCGAGTAGGGCTCCGAGGTGGAGTTCTTCATGGCCCCGTAGCCCTGCGACTGGTACAGTGTCTCTATCTGACATGTGTCATAATGACTCCCTGTATACTGTAAGGTTTATACCATTGCGAGTAGGCCTCGGAGGTTGAGTTCTTCATGGCTCCATATCCTTGCGACTGGTACAGTGTCTCTATCTGACATGTGTCATAATGACTCCCTGTATACTGTAAGGTTTATACCATTGCGAGTAGGGCTCCGAGGTGCTGTTCTTCATGGCTCCGTAGCCCTGCGCCTGGTACAGTGTCTCTATCTGACATGTGTCATAATGACTCCCTGTATACTGTAAGGTGTATACCATTGCGAGTAGGGCTCCGAGGTTGAGTTCTTCATGGCTCCGTAGCCCTGCGACTGGTACAGTGTCTCTATCTGACATATTGTGTCATAATGAATAGTGTATACCATTGCGAGTAGGGCTCCGAGGTTGAGTTCTTCATGGCTCCGTAGCCCTGCGCCTGGTACAGTGTCTCTATCTGACATGTGTCATAATGACTCCCTGTATACTGTAAGGATATACCATTGCGAGTAGGGCTCCGAGGTTGAGTTCTTCATGGCTCCGTAGCCCTGCGCCTGGTACAGTGTCTCTATCTGACATGTGTCATAATGACTCCCTGTATACTGTAAGGTTTATACCATTGCGAGTAGGGCTCCGAGGTTGAGTTCTTCATGGCTCCGTAGCCCTGCGCCTGGTACAGTGTCTCTATCTGACATGTGTCATAATGACTCCTGTATACTGTAAGGTTTATACCATTGCGAGTAGGGCTCTGAGGTTGAGTTCTTCATGGCCCAGTAGCCCTGCGCCTGGTACAGTGTCTCTATCTGACATGTGTCATAATGACTCCCTGTATACTGTAAGGTTTATACCATTGCGAGTAGGGCTCCGAGGTTGAGTTCTTCATGGCTCCGTAGCCCTGCGCCTGGTACAGTGTCTCTATCTGACATGTGTCATAATGAATAGTGTATACCATTGCGAGTAGGGCTCCGAGGTTGAGTTCTTCATGGCTCCGTAGCCCTGCGCCTGGTACAGTGTCTCTATCTGACATATGTGTCATAATGAATAGTGTATACCATTGCGAGTAGGGCTCCGAGGTTGAGTTCTTCATGGCTCCGTAGCCCTGCGCCTGGTACGTTGTTACTCCCTGTATACTGTAAGGTTTATACCATTGCGAGTAGGGCTCCGAGGTTGAGTTCTTCATGGCTCCGTAGCCCTGCGCCTGGTACAGTGTCTCTATCTGACATGTGTCATAATGACTCCCTGTATACTGTAAGGTTTATACCATTGCGAGTAGGGCTCCGAGGTTGAGTTCTTCATGGCCCCGTAGCCCTGCGCCTGGTACAGTGTCTCTATCTGACATGTGTCATAATGACTCCCTGTATACTGTAAGGTTTATACCATTGCGAGTAGGGCTCCGAGGTTGAGTTCTTCATGGCCCCGTAGCCCTGCGACTGGTACAGTGTCTCTATCTGACATATTGTGTCATAATGAATAGTGTATACCATTGCGAGTAGGGCTCCGAGGTTGAGTTCTTCATGGCTCCGTAGCCCTGCGACTGGTACAGTGTCTCTATCTGACATATTGTGTCATAATGAATAGTGTATACCATTGCGAGTAGGGCTCCGAGGTGCTGTTCTTCATTGCCCCGTAGCCCTGCGCCTGGTACCCGCCGGCGGTGGCGCTGCCGCGGCGCGTCTCGTTGTTGGCGCCGCTGAGGGAGCTCCAGCCGCCGCGGTTGTTCACCTGAGTGACAGACGACCATTCATGAGTGACTAGACGCAATAAGAAACTTCATTTCACCATGAGTAAACAAGCCTTGATTTATTGGAAAAAAAAAAACACTTAAAAGAGCTGGGGCCTTAGCCTATAAAAATGTTGACGAGCGTCGAACGCGAGTCTAGCGTTTTTTTGGTATGAACTTTTATTTTAAACACGCGTTCAAAACATATCTACCTTTTTTTAAGTAAGCTATAAAGTCTAGATTCACGTGCTTTATTTTATGTAGAGATAAATCTTACTGCGAACAGTCAAAGAGAAAGCCGGTTTGAACATACATAGGTACAACAATAAATGGCGACAAACGCTTTATAATCAAAATTTCACCATTCCTATTTACACACAAAATGCATATCTGGTTTGTAAAATTAGCCGTCTAGTTAATCAGTAATTTATGAATTCTTTAGTTTGTATTTCTATAAAATCGGTCCAGTATTTTCAGATATTAAGAAAATCAAAATCAACTTCATTTTTAAGGCGACCACTTGTACCAGCGGGGTACCATAGGACTTCAACAACAACTTGTATTGCGTAGTTCAATATTTAATTTGTTTTTGACGTCAAAAAGCATGGCTCATCTTATACCTTAAGACTCATACCATCGTCGGTGAAGAAAGTTTAAAAAGGGTCGATGATTTTAAAAAGCGATATCTCTGGAAATGTTAGACCGAATTGAATGAAATAAAAACTTAAGTAAAAATCACTATAGTCTGATTTTTATTCAGATAGACTAAACTGACAGCTGAGATCGACCTTTTGTTTTTAAAATGTTGCAAGCATCAGGCTAGTGTTGTGGTTTGACTCATTCATTTTATTTATTGAACTGTTGTCCCATGATTCCTTGATGTATTTGTTTTTGTAAATAAATATGCTAAATAAATACTTGCGTATTTATTACGTACCTACATACTTTACGTTACGTAAAAGAGTATACGTTACGCGTATACTTTACGTTTATACGCAAAGTTTTCGTTTAGTTTATAGAATTCAAAAATGAATAATATTGAAATTTAAAATGTAGGTACTGTTCAATAAATTCACATTAATGATATCAGACTGTTACTAGTTATGTTCTCATTAGCTTTCAAATAAAAATTTCGCCAGACAGGAATGTGAAGTTAGTTTGTTATACACATAGTAGTATGTTTGTCGTAAAGGCCAATTTAATATTGAAAATTGAAATAAACTAAATTTATTTTCATAAAGATTCAATCACAATCTTTGAATCACATAACTTGATCATTTGGGTACAACACTATTTATTTATTATTTTAAAATACAAAAACGTGGCAACCCACCAAACGTCAGTTCAGTCTTTCTGAATAAAAATCCTACTATAGTTTTGAATGCGATACTTATTTTGGCGAGTCCCATATCTAATTGACATAACAACATACCTTTTCAGTGACAGTGGATGCCATTTCGGAGACCTTCTGCGTGGCGATGCCGCCGTACCGCACCGCGTTCTCGGTGGCCGAGCGAGCCACCTTGGTCACCGACGACGCGAACGCTGACCAGCCCTGGGAGAAACATGCATTACGTTATTTACAAGAAACCAACGGGCCTTACCACAAAAAAGTTAAACCATTTTTAAACATTTATTAACATACTTTTATTAATATACATTTTTAAACTAGCATTTTTTTAAGTATGAAGTTTTATTTTAGATATGAGTTCGACACTGGTCTAACTTTTAAGTGGTAAGGCAATCAGCCTTTAAAGTACTCTTCTTTATTTTAAAAGCTATCAAAATTTTTCACCGCAGGCAGGATTTCAACCTGCAACCTTTGGAATTTAATCCGCCAATTAGAAAAACAACAGATTGAAAATTTTCAAATTAAATAATTATACAATTAAATTTTGTTTTTAATGGTCGGGGTTGTCGGGGTTTGAACCCGAACGGTGCCATAGAACTTATAATATTATTAATAGCCTCTTATAGCATGTGCGATCGAATAATGAAACTGAAAAACTTTCCCCACTCAATTATGCGGGGCCGCGCGAGCCTAATTGAAGTTCTTGATCTGCACGGACAATACGCGTGACGCAGCGTTCGCCGTACCTAATTGCTGTTAATGAAGAATAGAATAGAATAGGATGTCTTAATTTAGAAAAAAATACCGTAGCGAGCGAGGCGAGCGTGTTGTCTACGATCTCGTTGCCGCTGTGCATCGGCGACATGGGTGTCGACTGCGACTGTTTGGTGTTCCCGAAGCCTGTGTAGCGACCGCTGCCGTATTCGCTACTGTGGAGCAAAACGTGTAAACTTGATGTTAGAGGTTTGTTCATTATCATCTGCCTGCCCTTATCTCAAAACAGTCGGGGTCGACGCATCATTTTTGTTTGAAATTAAAATTATATAGCAAAGCGGATTTGGCAATATTTTGTGACCAGCCGCCTGCCTGACATCAAACCAGCCGTTAGAGATTTATATAAGGTCCTATTAAATTCACTGCAAATATTTTAGGGGCAGATCAAATAAAATATACTATGTACTAGGCAAATTTTTATAGAAATCTACACGCTAGTTTTCGAGAAAATTGCATTTAACTAAAAAAAAAACAAAACGAAAAAGTGCACCCTGTTTGTCATAGAAACACACACTACGATGAATTTAAATTACGCGCCAAAAATGCTGTGCTGTGATTGGTTGGTTGTTAGTGTGCGTGCCGTGTAAGTGAATCTTGTCTACGTGGCGGAACGTCAGTCGGGTCAGTCAAAGGGTGTTCACATAATTAATTAAAAAGTTTGTTTGAAAATGAAAAAAAAATTTAGCGTGTAGATTTTTTTAAAAATGCCTTGGATGTTTTTCTTATACATATTTACGCATGCCCTTAAAATATTTGCAGTGAATTTAATAGGACCTTATATAAATCAAGCCTTTCCCTTGCGGAGTAACACACATACATATTCACGCTTTATGTATGTATGTGTGGGTTGAGTCGTTCGTTATCGCCATATTGGCCAACTGCTTCCGTATCTCTGCCTGTCGCATAAAATTGTAACAAGCATAAAGTTTTCGAGTTCCGAAGTAGTCTTTTTCGGAATAGTGTGATGCTATTTTGAGGAGGAAATTAGCTTTGGCAACCTATGCTTTTAAGGTTTTGCGGGGGATACTTACAAACCCAGATATACTGCAGCAGATGGGGCTGATCGTACCCAATACACGGCTTCGCGTAGCACCTCGGGGGCAAACATTTGCTGAATTTAGGTGTAGAACCAATTTACTTAAGCATGCGCCCATCACCACAGCTCTGAGGATTTTGAATGCTGTCTCGAACTCAGTGGATGTGTTCCATTGTTCATTGGCAAAATTTAATGAAATTTTAATATTATATTTGAGTAATAATTGACTATTTTTTATCTTCTTTTAGCTTGTTAGTGACATATTAATTAATTATTTGTTTGTGATGTAAAATATGATTTTCTAAACGCAATTTGATAATAATGTGATATTTTTTGTGGATTTCTATGTGACGTCAACATTGTCGGTTTGAGCTATGTGCTTGTTATGATAATGATTGTAATATATTTAATAAATAAAAAAAAAAAAATTAAGCCGGCACTACACGGCGAAGACGGAAACTTACTTTTCAAATTTACACCTGAAACAAACTGTCAGCTAAAGTTGATTAATTTTTTATTAAATTTTACTCACTGATAGCTGATGTTGTTGTCGGAGCCGCTGGTGGGGAAGGAGTGGTCGCCGGAGGAGTACTCGGGCCGCCACTCACTGCGCTCGATGGTCTCCGGCTTGTAGTCCGAGGGACTCCACGGCTGACCCTCCGATTGTTTTCGGAGAAGCGGGAGCAGTGCGTAATTATATATGTCACCGTGAAATTACAAACACCGCTAGATTATAATATTTCTCGCTACATTACAATCTGTCGAAATATTGTAAGATATACACACGAACCACAATTTAACGTATCAATTTTCAAAAGATTACAATATTATGAAGTAAAACGGTAAAATTGTCAACTCGCGTTCTGATTAGTCAAAAGGCAATCAGCTGTGAAACAAACATGGCGTCGCTGACAATATGTTGCTTGACTTGACCAATCAAAACGCGAGCTGCGTATCGTATCACAGTTTTACGGTTTTAGTTCGTTATATTGTAATCTGCTGTAAAATGATACGTTGAATTGTAATACGTGTGATTGTGTTACAATATTTCGACAGATTATAATTTAGCAAGATGGATTATAATCTAGCATTGTTTGTAATTTTACGGTGACATATATGAATTAGACTTTATACTGCAGGTTGTAACTCCAGCTGATTTGTTTTATTTTTGTGCTGGACTCACTGATAGCTGATGTTGTTGTCGGAGCCGCTGGTGGGGAAGGAGTGGTCGCCGGAGGAGTACTCGGGCCGCCACTCACTGCGCTCGACGGTCTCGGGCTTGTAGTCCGAGGGACTCCACGGCTGACCCTCCGCCAACGCTTGTATCTGTCACCACATATAAGTTTTATTTTCCAACTGCAGGACAATATAACGGACGAGACCAAAGTGTCGACAAACCGGTCGTAATTTAAAGCACACGCGGACCATGAAAATGATAAACAATATTTTTTTGCCAATATTTCTTCATAACTTCTAGATCTAACTACAAATAAAAATTCGCTCAGAACACCGCTCGGCATTTTATGTCCCGGTACTTTAATATTCAACTTTACTTTTGTATTTACTTAATTGTACGCAAAAACATACGCGAGACAGTATACACTACACTTCTGCTATTATTATGATGTCAACCGATGAGGCGCAATGGGTCAGTCATAAACTTGATATTTATCACTTAGTGAATGCCTTTTTTCCCAGTCAAGTTAGGACATTACAGGCTGAACCACCCGATTGTCCGAAAGGCAAGATAGTTCCGTGCTTCGGAGGGCACGCTAAGCCCTTGGTCCCGGTTGCTGCCTATTGATTACCTAGACGGCGGTCGTAACACATCCATGTCAGAGGAACTCTGACACCAGGGTTCATCAGATCGTTGGACGACTCTGTGTCCCACTCGAAGAACAAGAAGAAGCTATTATTTTAATTCGAAACTGCTAATTGTATGGTAAGGATATGATGTATGTTGCAATAGACAGAGAAAATTTTATAAGGCTTATACGCAAAAGTGGCCAGAGAGCAAAATAGAGGTACGTACACTAGCGTTTAAAAGTGGAGACCATGAACTTTATTTTAGGATTAATATAACTTTTTATTCAGAAATAGGATATTGTTTAAAATACATGATGATAAAGTTTACTAAGTTCTATTTATCTTAATTAAATAACTAATGAACATATGAAAATTATAAAAATTATTTTAAACACTAAATGAAGGCTATTTTAAACGCGACTGTACATAGGTACATAGTAGTTAAATAAAATAAAACAGCATTAATTTTTGAATAATTGAAAAATGTATGTAATTGCATGGTAGGTATTAGAATAATGTCTGTCTAGGAAAAGATAAAATTATAAGAGATTCTACATTTAGAACTATATTTTTGTAGAAAAAGCTCCATACAGCTGCAAATTGCTTAAAAGTCCCTTTTTCAAATGAAGTAGTTATGTATGAATGAAAATAAGAAAAGAAAATAAGCCTGCCAGGACTTCAACCCAGGACAGTGGAATACTGTCCCACTGCTCTGCCAACTCGCCTACTGGCGCCTGGCCAGTAAACTGATTTGTTCCTGATTGCTATTTTATTTTCACTCTAATAAATCATATATTTCGCCAATGCAAATGGTCACAAGCTTAATACAAATTGTAGCAGTATTTAGCGCATCAGCAGGAAAGATATGTTTAGCTATACTACCAAATTTATTTTATTCCATGTTTCCTTCAGTACAATTTCTAATTAACTTTCATCCATCACTAAATACAGAACTTGAGTTTGTTGGTTACCATAACTTGCACCCTGTTTTATACAGAATGCACATAATTAATTAAATAGTCACTACATGAATGACACATTGATTCAAATTATTTTATATAACCTGCAGAAATTCAGGAAGGTCTGGGTTTACACACTTCGTAAAGTTCTTTGTTTAGAAGTCTGCTCATTTCTGCAACTATTAGATACATAGATGCATATGCAATGACTTACCTTTTGGCGGTACATGGCGGCCGCTTTAGTGTTGTACTTCTGCTGCATGGTCATGCCCGGCTTCATGTCGGGCTGGCTCTCGAAGAACTCCCGTGCTTTTGCATTGCCCCCCACCTGGATTTATTCTTTATGTTAACTCATTATAAGCCTTGATGATAAAGAAAAAATACATAACTAATGGCAGTGAATCTTTCTCACTAGCACTTAGGTAACCATTTAGATATTCTTCTGCACAAGTTGTATAATATGTTAATTGATATTCATAATGATTCATTAATTTTTTCATCAATAAGGTGACCAAAAGACCAGTATTCTATAATTTTGTAATAGTTAATGATAATGAATTATTATAATTAGCATTGGTATAAGTATTAAATAGACTTGAATGCAAGCAGCCATGCCTGTTGTGGCTGTTATGGTATGGTAAGCAGATAAAACACTAATTTATGATACTCAAATGCAAGAAGTTTAATAAAAACGATTGTGGAATTCGAATTAATTTACTAAAAAAATAAGAAAATCATAGATAAACTTAGCATGATTTGCTAACAGAATATTGATACTTTTTCACAGCTCACACAAGGTCAAAAATTTCGTAACTAGAAAGTAAAGTTTGAGAGGATTTTACCATCATCTTTTCCAGCTCGATGTCCTTCCACTTGTCCATTGTGACGGAGCGAACGAACGACAAGTGCACCCCCAGGCTCCTGTGCACGCCAGAGCACTCCAGGCAGATCCAGATGCCGTACGTCACCGACACCCATTGCGGGTTAAGAGTGCCACACTCGAAACATTTCTGCAGGACACGTTACAAGAAAAAAGTTAACAAATCCATACAATAAACATGCCAACGTATGGACTCCGAATTACAACATCACAGAGAAGCTACACTTACATTGTTGTCATCAGTGGTTCGGATAGAGTTCAGTTTACGTCGGGTACGCGGTGAAGCCATCTCAGCTGTTGGTGAAAGTCAGAAAATCCACTGACGAAGCGGATTTCACAAGTGCTCACAAAGTATCGTATCGCAAAGAAGATATCAGCACCGAAATGTCAAAATTCACGAAGTTGATTGTTGTTTTAAAAATTCATCCATCAGGATAGGCAATGGTACTAGCCATACAGCCTAGTCTTTTATTAGTTCTTTCTGTTATCTTTTCAATAATAAGGCATTAAATGCCAATTCTTCTATAGTTCATTTCTTATTTCCAATAAAAACAAGGCAAAAATGCCATTTCTTCTATATATTCTTGTGTAATTTTCAGGTTCATAAAATTCCATGTCCGGGTTAAATCCATGTCAAAGCTCTCCAACCGTGGAGATAATAAAGTCAAATATTGGATTAAAAGGGCAGGGTTCGATAGAAGTTCTTGAAGCGAAGGCGAGATACTGTCTTTGTAAATATCTTGCAGCTTGTCAATTAATAAAATTCGGTTAATATTTAAAGCAGGACAGTTGAAAATATATGTTCCAGCGTTTGATTTTCATTTAGAGAGCAATCTGTACATAAAGGTGAGTTAATAATTTTCATGCGGTGTAGATGGGCTTTAAATTTACAATGACCAAATCGTAACCTGCATATTTGTGTGAAGAATCTTCTTTTATAAAGGTATTATTCTTAGCGAACCAGGTTTCTCTCCAAGATTCTTATTGATTGCAGCATACCATGCACCTTTTCTTGTATTATAATTTGATGTTGATTTATCCAGCTTTGTTTAATCTTGAATCAATGGGATTAAATCTCTCCATGGAAGTGACATTCTTCTGGGTTGTCCAATTAAGCTATTGTTTATTGTTCTGGCAAGGTAGTCAGCTGTTTCATTACCTGACACACCTTTATGTGCTGGAGACCATAAAAATTCAATTGAAACATTGGCGTTGTATAGTGTTTGCCACAGCTGTTTAATTTTATAAATAATATAATTTGTAGGTACTCAGAGTGTTATTCTTTAAAGCTGATAAAACTGACATACTGTCACTAATAATAAGCCATTTAGGGAAAGAGTGATTTAAATTGTTTATATATTCTAAAGCGGCTTGAATTGCTGCAGCTTCTGCCGTAAATATACTGCAGGTTTGGTAGTTTATATCCATTTCTGTCTTCAAGGCACTGTGATAGTATGCAAGAGAGACACCAGTATCAGTTTTGAGCCATCAGTGTAAATATGCTGGTATTGTGGCCATAATGATAGTTTCTCATATAGCTCTTCTCTAGTTCTAATGGAGTTATCTATAACTATATTCATATTGCAAAATTTGCTTTCAAAAGCTCCTTCGTAACATGCCAACTTGTCAGATTTGTGAATGTTATGCCTTTCATTATAAACTTTTATTTCAGAATAATCAAGCAGAATAAAGGGAATTTAATTGAAGTAGATGCAGAGCCAAAGTTTGATTTTCAGCGATTTTCTAATAAGGAATGGTGAGTAAAAGAAAATAATTTCAGTAGAAATCTAAATTTGAGATATTTAAATCTTAACATCAATGGAGGTATATTGCATTCAACTTGCATAGAAACAATAGGTGTTGTTTTCATTGCACCTGTTATTAAACGTAAATTTTTATTCTGTAAAGTTTCTAACTTTTAACCAAAATAGGATTGGAAGCATAACAAAGAAAACTATATTCAAAGTGAACGTACCAGACTTATAAAACATAAGTAAAACTTAGGATCAGCCCCCCATGATGTTCTAGCGAGGGATTTAAGAATATTAAAAGCTCTAGAAGCTCTATCTGACACCGGTGTGAAGTTAGCAGAAAAAGTTATCAGAAAATGTATAACCCGACCAAATTGAGAAGGTCAAATTTAAAATTTTCTAAATTGCGTCAAAATGCTCGGAAATGCTTCGAATGTGATGTAGGATGACTAGAAATACAACATTACATGCATTTCAATCACATTCAGCCAGTAAATCGGCCAAAATACCTCAAAATCTACACCGTAATTTGGGCGCGCAATACGCTCGTTTCCTGGGCTTATGGCTGCACTAAGGGTGCTTAAAACGTAACTAATAACACAGATATAGGCCTGTCCAACGTGAAAATATTAATACAACGACAAAAAACGTTAATTAACCTAAATCTAGTAACTTTGAGAAAACCATAGACAACTAGCTTACAGCTCGTTCGATTTCTCCCAATTTCCTTGGCTTTGCATAAACCTGCCAAATGAAATAAGATATTTCTAGATTCTTCTCAGCAATATCTATCCAACGAGGTATAACTCAATAGGATTGAAACGGAAGAGCTATACAAAATAATGAGATAAGTAAAATTTTCTGCTGAGCAGAAATACCATAGATAGGTCAATGATCACGACAATAAGAAATATTAACAAATTAATTCCAGGTATGTAATTTGCTTAAAATGAAGCTTTACTTATACAGAAATACTAATTATTTTCATAAACATGTTGATCCTACTTTGATTTGGGTACTTAATAAACTCTCCACGAAAATAAATCTCGCTGTTATAATATCTTAGTCACTTAGTCGCGCTAACCTAGCATGTTACGTAGTTGATGTGGTACAGATCGACAATTACATAATCTATCAAATGGTATACTTCATACGGGATTAGAATCTTCAGGTTTGGAAAAATATTAGAATAAAACGATATTTTCTGTTCAACCGAAAATACCCATAGACAAACCGACCTCAGGACATTGCCCTGACTCCACAAGAAATAAGATGACCGGGCCAAGGTTATTTCCAGCAATGTTGCCAACGTAAATAAAATTTAAAAATATGGCGCCAAAAGAAAATCGAAAGGCAGGTCAATGACCCCATATTTCGTAAACTTTAGGTATTCATTTTCTCAACTCCACAAGTAGATTCCAAAACGAATGTGGTATCAAACGATTTGTCTTATAAATACCTTTTCAAAAGGTACGACTCAACAGGCCTGATACGGTCAGGCTATCTAATAACCTTGATATAATTTTTTTCTGATGAACTTTGTTGTGCTCATATCTCAGCTCCACAAGTAGATTCCAAAACGAATGTGGTATCAAACGATTCGTGTTTTAAATACCTTTTCAAAAAGGTATGACTCAACAGGCCTAATATGGTCAGGCTGTGTGATAACCTTGATTATAAGTTTTTTTCTGTTGAAATTTGTTATGCTCATATCTCAGCTCCACAAGTAGATTCCAAAACGAATGTGGTATCAAAAGATTCGTCTGGTAAAGACATTTCCAAAAGGTATGACTCAACAGGCCTGATACGGTCAGGCTATGTGATAACCTTGATTATAAGTTTTTTCTGTTGAACTTTGTTATGCTCATATCTCAGCTCCACATGTAGATTCCAAACGAATGAGGTATCAAAGATTCGTCTTGTGAAAACCTTTCTAAAAAGGTATGACTCAACAGGCCTGATACGGTCAGGCTGTGTGATAACCTTGATTATAAGTTTTTCTGTTGAAATTTGTTATGGTTATATCTCAGCTCCACATGTAGATTCCAAAACGAATGTGGTATCAAAAGATTCGTCTGGTAAAGACCTTTCCAAAAAGGTATGACTCAATAGGCCTGATACGGTCAGGCTATGTGATAACCTAAAATTTATGTTTTTCTGCTGAACTTTGTTATGGTCAATATCTCAGCTCCACATGTAGATTCCAAAACGAATGGTATCAAAAGATTTGTCTAGTGAAGACCTTTCCATAAAGGTATGACTCAATAGGCCTGATACGGTCAGGCTGTGTGATAACCTTGATTATAAGTTTTTTTCTGTTGAACTTATCTCAGCTCCACATGTAGATTCCAAAACGAATGTGGTATCAAAAGATTTGTCTAGTAAAGACCTTTCCAAAAAGGTATGACTCAACAGGCCTGATACGGTCAGGCTATGTGAAAACCTAAAATTTATGTTCTTTCAGCTGAACTTTGTTATGCTCAATATCTCAGCTCCACATGTAGATTCCAAAACGAATGTGGTATCAAAAGATTCGTCTGGTGAAGACCTTCCCAAAAAGGTATGACTGAACAGGCCTGATACGGTCAGGCTATGTGATAACCTAAAATTTATATTTTTTCTGCTGAACTTTGTTATGCTCAATATCTCAGCTCCACAAGTAGATTCCAAAACGAATGTGGTATCTAAAGATTAGTCTAGTGAAGACCTTTCCAAAAAGGTATGACTCAACAGGCCTGATACGGTCAGGCTATGTGAAAACCTAAAATTTATGTTTTTTCAGCTGAACTTTGTTATGCTCAATATCTCAGCTCCACATGTAGATTCCAAAACGCATGTGGTATTAAAAGATTCGTCTGGTGAAGACCTTTCCAAAAAGGTATGACTCAACAGGCCTGATACAGTCAGGCTATGTGATAACCTAAAATTTATGTTTTTTCTGCTGAACTTTATTATGCTCAATATCTCAGCTTCACATGTAGATTCCAAAACGAATGTATCAAAGATTCGTCTGGTGAAAACCTTTCCAAAGGTATGACTCAACAGGCCTGATACAGTCAGGCTATGTGTTCACATGTAGATTCCAAAACGAATGTGGTATCAAAAGATTAGTCTAGTAAAGACCTTCCAAAGGTATGACTCAACAGGCCTGATACGGTCAGGCTATGTGAAAACTAAAATTTATGTTTTTCTGCTGAACTTTGTTATGCTCAATATCTCAGCTCACATGTAGATTCCAAAACGAATGTGAAATCAAAGATTCGTCTGGTGAATACCTTTCTAAAAGGTATGACTTAACAGGCTGATACGGTCAGGCTATGTGATAAACTAAAATTTATATTTTTCTGCTGAACTTTGTTATGCTCAATATCTCAGCTCCACATGTAGATTCCATAACGAATGTGGTATTCAAAGATTCGTCTAGTGAAGACCTTTCTAAAAGGTATGACTCAACAGGCCTGATACGGTCAGGCTATGTGATAACCTAAATTTATTTTTCTGCTGAACTTTGTTATTATATCTCAGCTCACATGTAGATTCCAAAACGAATGAGGTATCAAAAGATTCGTCTGGTGAAGACCTTCCAAAAGGTATGACTGAACAGGCCTGATACGGTCAGGCTATGATAACCTAAAATTTATGTTTTCTGCTGAACTTTGTTATGCTCAATATCTCAGCTCCACATGTAGATTCCAAACGAATGTGGTATCAAAAGATTTGTCTAGTAAAGACCTTTCCGAAAAGGTATGACTCAACAGGCCTGATACGGTCAGGCTATGAAAACTAAAATTTATGTTTTTCTGCTGAACTTTGTTATGCTCAATATCTCAGCTCACATGTAGATTCCAAAACGAATGTGGTATCAAAAGATTCGTCTTGTGAAAACCTTTCTAAAATGGTATGACTCAACAGGCCTGATACGGTCAGGCTATGTGATAACCTAAAATTTATATTTTTGCTGAACTTTGTTATGCTCAATATCTCAGCTCCACATGTAGATTCCAAAACGAATGTGGTATCAAAAGATTCGTCTTGTGAAAACCTTTCTAAAATGGTATAACTCAACAGGCCTGATACGGTCAGGCTATGATAACCTAAAATTTATATTTTTGCTGAACTTTGTTATGCTCAATATCTCAGCTCACATGTAGATTCAAACGAATGTATCAAAGATTCGTCTAGTGAAAACCTTTCTAAAATGGTATGACTCAACAGGCATGATACGGTCAGGCTATGTGATAACTAAAATTTATATTTTTCTGCTGAACTTTGTTATGCTCAATATCTCAGCTCCACAAGTAGATTCCAAAACGAATGTGGTTATTAAAGATTCGTCTTGTTTAGACGATTCCAAAAGCTATGACTCAACAGGCTTGATACGGTCAGGCTATGTGATAACCTAAAATTTATATGTTTTGCTGAACTTTGTTATGCTCAATATCTCAGCTCCACATGTTGATTCCAAAACGAATGTGGTATCAAAAGATTCGTCTTGTGAAAACCTTTCTAAAATGGTATGACTCAACAGGCCTGATACGGTCAGGTCATGTGATAACCTAAAATTTATATTTTTCTGCTGAACTTTGTTATGCTCAATATCTCAGCTCTACATTTAGATTCCAAAACGAATGTGGTATCAAAAGATTCGTCTTGTGAAAACCTTCTAAAAGTATACTCAACAGGCCTGATACGGTCAGGCTATGTGATAACCTAAAATTTATATTTTTGCTGTACTTTGTTATGCTCAATATCTCAGCTCCACATGTAGATTCCAAAACGAATGTGGTATCAAAAGTTTCGTCTGGAGATGACTTTTCCTATATGGTATGTCTCAACAGGCCTGATACGGTCAGGCTATGTGATAACCTAAAATTTATATTTTTCTGCTGAACTTTGTTATGCTCAATATCTCAGCTCCACAAGTAGATTCCAAAACGAATATGGTTATTAAAGATTCGTCTTGTTAAGACGATTCCAAAAGCTATGACTCAACAGGCTTGATACGGTCAGGCTATGTGATAACCTAAAATTTATATGTTTTGCTGAACTTTGTTATGCTCAATATCTCAGCCCATGTTGATTCCAAAACGAATGTGGTATCAAAAGATTCGTCTTGTGAAAACCTTTCTAAAATGGTATAACTCAACAGGCCTGATACGGTCAGGCTATGTGATAACCTAAAATTTATATTTTTCTGCTCACCGTATCAGGCCTGTTGAGTCATACCTTTGAAAAGGTCTTCACCAGACGAATGTTTTGATACCACATGCGTTTTGAATCTACATGGAGCTGAGCTATTGAGCATAACAAAGTTCAGCAGAAAACATAAATTTTAGGTTATCATATAGCCTGACCGAATCAGGCCTGTTCAGTCATACCTTTTGGAAAGGTCTTCACCAGACGAATCTTTTGATACCACATTCGTTTTGGAATCTACATGTGGAGCTGAGATATTGAGATAACAAAGTTCAGCAGAAAAACATAAATTTTAGGTTATCACATAGCCTGACCGTATCAGGCCTGTTAAGTCATACCTTTTGAAAGGTATTCACCAGACGAATCTTTTGATACCACATTCGTTTTGGAATCTACATGTGAGCTGAGATATGAGCATAACAAATTTCAACAGAAAAACTTATAATCAGGTTATCACACAGCTGACCGTATCAGGCCTGTTGAGTCATACCTTTGAAAGGTTTCACTAGACGAATCTTTGATACCACATTCGTTTTGAAATCTATGTGAAGCTGAGATATGAGCATAACAAAGTTCAACAGAAAAAACTTATAATCAAGGTTATCACATAGCCTGACTGTATCAGGCCTGTTGAGTCATACCTTTGAACTTCACCAGATAGATCTTTAGATACCACATTCGTTTTGGAATCTACATGTGAGCTGAGATATTGAGCATAACAAAGTTCAGCAGAAAAATATAAATTTTAGGTTATCACATAGCCTGACCGTATCAGGCCTGTTAAGTCATACCTTTTAGAAAGGTATTCACCAGACGAATCTCTTGATACTACATTCGTTTTGGAATCTACATGTGAGCTGAGATATGAGCATAACAAAGTTCAGCAGAAAATAAATTTTAGGTTTTCACATAGCCTGACCGTATCAGGCCTGTTGAGTCATACCTTTGAAAGGTCTTTACTGGACTAATTTTGATACCACATTCGTTTTGGAATCTATGTGAGCTGAGATATTGAGCATAACAAAGTTCAGCAGAAAAACATAAATTTTAGGTTATCACATAGCCTGACCGTATCAGGCCTGTTCAGTCATACCTTTTGAAAGGTCTTCACCAGACGAATCTTTTGATACCACATTCGTTTTGGAATCTACATGGAGCTGAGATATGAGCATAACAAAGTTCAGCAGAAAACATAAATTTTAGGTTATCACATAGCCTGACCGTATCAGGCCTGTTGAGTCATACCTTTATGGAAAGGTCTTCACTAGACGAATCTTTTGATACCACATTCGTTTTGGAATCTACATGTGGAGCTGAGATATTGATCATAACAAAGTTCAGCTGAAAAAACATAAATTTTAGGTTATCACATAACCTGACTGTATCAGGCCTGTGGAGTCATACCTTTTGAAAAGGTCTTCACCAGACGAATTTTGATACCACATTTTTGGAATCTACATGGAGCTGAGATATGTGCATAACAAATTTCAACAGAAAAACTTATAATCAAGGTTATCACACAGCCTGACCGTATCAGGCCTGTTAAGTCATACCTTTTGAAAGGTCTGTACCAGACGAATCTTTGATACCACATGCGTTTTGGAATGTACATGTGAGCTGAGATATTGAGCATAACAAAGTTCAGCAGAAAACATAAATTTTAGGTTTCACATAGCCTGACCGTATCAGGCCTGTTGAGTCATACCTTTGGAAAAGTCTTTACTAGACGAATCTTTGATACCACATTCGTTTTGGAATCACATGTGAGCTGAGATATTGAGCATAACAAAGTTCAGCAGAAAAACATAAATTTTAGGTTATCACATAGCCTGACCGTATCAGGCCTGTTCAGTCATACCTTTTGGAAAGGTCTCACCAGACGAATCTTTGATACCACATTCGTTTTGGAATCTGTGGAGCTGAGATATTGAGAATAACAAAGTTCAGCAGAAAAACATAAATTTTAGGTTATCACATAGCCTGACCGTATCAGGCCTGTTAAGTCATACCTTTTTAGAAAGTATTCACCAGACGAATCTTGATACCACATTCGTTTTGGAATCTACATGTGGAGCTGAGATATTGAGCATAACAAAGTTCAGCTGAAAAACATAAATTTTAGGTTATCACATAGCCTGACTGTATCAGGCCTGTGAGTCATACCTTATTGAAAAGGTTTCACCAGACGAATCTTTGATACCACATTCGTTTTGGAATCTACATGTGGAGCTGAGATATGTGCATAACAAATTTCAACAGAAAAAAACTTATAATCAGGTTATCACACAGCCTGACCGTATCAGGCCTGTTGAGTCATACCTTTTTAGAAAGGTTTTCACAAGACGAATCTTTGATACCACATTCGTTTTGGAATCTACATGAAGCTGAGATATGAGCATAACAAAGTTCAACAGAAAACTTATAATCAAGGTTATTACATAGCCTGACCGTATCAGCCTGTTGAGTCATACATTTTGGAAAGGTCTTCACCAGACAAATCTTTTGATACCACATTTGTTTTGGAATCTACATGTGACCTGAGATATTGAGCATAACAAAGTTCAACAGAAAAAAACTTATAATCAAGGTTATCACACAGCCTGACCGCATCAGGCCTGTTTAGTCATACCGTTTTGAAAAGGTATTTACAAGACGAATCGTTTGATACCATATTCGTTTTGGAATCTGCTTGTGGAGCTGAGATATGAGCACAACAAATTTCAACAGAAAAAAATATAATATCAAGGTTATCACACAGCCTGACCGTATCAGGCCTGTTGAGTCGTACCTTTGAAAAGGTATTTACAAGACAAATCGTTTGATACCACATTCGTTTTGGAATCTACTTGTGGAGATGAGAAATGAATACCTAAAGTTTACGAAATATGGGGTCATTGACCTGCCTTTCGATTTTCTTTTGGCGCCATATTTAAAATTTTATTTATGTTGGCAACATTGCTGGAAATAACCTTGGCCCGTCATCTTATTTCTTGTGGAGTCAGGGCAATGTCCTGAGGTCGGTTTGTCTATGGGTATTTTCAGTTGAACAGAAAATAAATAAATAAATAAATAAATATCCCTGGACGTGACACACAGCGCCATCTAGCCCCAAACTAAGCATAGCTTGTACTATGGGAACTAGACAACTGATATAATACTTAAATACTTTTTTTGTAAATAAATACATATTATATATAGAAAACACTAGATTTCACACAAATATTTGAAAATGAGTTTACAAATATTTGTGTCCAGTGAATCGAACCACGACCCTAGGCGTAGAAGGCAGGTGTACTATCCATTACGCCATCGGGACAGTCATAGCGTTTATAAAAATAGCGTTTTATTCTAATATTTTGCCAAACCTGAAGATTCTAATCCCGTATGAAGTATACCATTTGATAGATTATGTAATTGTCGATCTTTGAATACCACATCAACTACGTAACATGCTAGGTTAGCGCGACTAAGTGACTAAGATATTATAACAGCGAGATTTATTTTCGTGGAGAGTTTATTAATTACCCAAATCAAAGTAGGATCAACATGTTTATGAAAATAATTAATATTTCTGTATAAGTAAAGCTTCATTTTAAGCAAATTACAAACCTGGAAATAATATGTTAATATTTCGTATTGTCGGGATCATTGACCTATCTATGGTATTTTCTGCTCAGCAGAAAATTTTTACTTATCTCATTATTTTGTATAGCTCTTCCGTTTTAATCCTATTGAGTTATACCTCGTTGGATAGATATTGCTGAGAAGAATCTAGAAATATCTTATTTCATTTGCAGGTTTATGCAAAGCCGTTGAAATTGGGAGAAATCGAACGAGCTGTAGGCTAGTTGTCTATGGTTTTCAAAGTTACTAGATTTAGGTTAATTAACGTTTTTGTCGTTGTATTAATATTTTTACGTTGGACAGGCCTATATCTGTGTTATTAGTTACGTTTTAAGCACCCTTAGTGCAGCCATAAGCCCAGGAAACGAGCGTATTGCGCGCCCAAATTACGGTGTAGATTTTGAGGTATTTTGGCCGATTTACGGGCGGAATGTGATCAAATTGCGTTAAATGTTGTATTTCTAGTCATCCTACATCACATTCGAGGCATTTCCGAGCATTTTGAGGCACTTTAGAAAATTTTAAATTTCGACCTTCTTAATTTGGTCGGGTTATAATTTTCTGATAACTTTTTCTGCTAACTTCACACCGGTCTATCTGACACATAACTTACATGCTTATTCCATGATAAATTTCTAGTAAAAATTACTCCAAGAAATTTTGCTTCATCTTCTACTGGCAATAAGCTACCATCATAATATATATGAGATATTAAAAGTCTAGATCTACTAAAGATCACAACTTTAGTTTTCTCTAGACTAACACTTAAATGTAAATAATCAAAGTATGTTTTTAATCTTTCTAATGCTAAATTTAATTTGATTTCTGTTGCTTGCATGTTAGACCCAATACAATATATAGCTAAATCATCAGCAAATTGTAAATTTCTTACTTCGGTACCCAGTATACTATTTAATTTATTAATATACAAGATGAACAGCAAAGGACTTAAAATTCCACCTTGACAAACACCTAAATATGACGATTGTGGTCCATATAAATTATTTTTAAACTTGACATATACTTGCCTACCATTTAAAAAGTTAAATATCCAACTAATTAATTTTCCAGGTAAACCTAACAACTGTAACTCCGCAGCAAGCACATGGTGATTAACATTATTGAAGGCTCCAACAATATCAAAGAAGACACAAACAACAAATTTATTAAATGAGAAGGAATGATGAATGTCAAGAAAGAGATTATTCAAACTTTCGATTGCAGAGTGACCACGTCTAAAACCAAACTGATTTGGAGGTAATAACTTATTAGATTCAATAAAAAATTCCAGTCTTTGTTTTAGTATTTGTTCAAAAACTTTACCTATACAGGATGTTAATGCTATAGGTCGATAAGAATTACAATTATCCGCATCTTTACCAGGTTTCAAAACTGGAATTAAACAATCAACCTTCCATTCAGTGGGAATTATGTCATTAGACCAAAGAAAGTTAAATATGTCCAAAATCATTTTTTTACTTGACAATGAAAGATTTTTTAATAACTTATATGGAATATGATCTAAACCAAAAACAGTATCTCTTCTAGAGCTAAGTGCACTAATAAATTCATTTAAAGTAAAAGGTGTAATTAAATAATCATTACCACCAGTGACTGGAGAGTTAACAGTAGTAGTGACAATATTTGGAGAAACGGTTGTGTACTTATTTAAAAATGCTGGTATCCAATCTGTGTTAGAAGACCGTATCACATTACATTCAGAAAAGATTTATTAAACATGCGCATTGTTTTCCATATTACAGACAGAGGTGTTTGCCGGTTAAATGTTTCACACAAAGCCATCCATGAAGCTTCTCTTTCCTTTTAATGGTAAGTTTTTAATAGCTTGTTGTTTTTAAAATAGATATAATTTTCTAATGTTGGGTCATTTTTAAATTGAATGTAAGCAGCTTTAGAATTATTTACTGCTAAAGTGCAGGCATTATTCCACCAAGGCAAACATGGTCTTTTCCTACGTGTTAAATTTGGCTGCACTGAATTATTTCTGGTTGTGGGATTAGCCTCAAATGCACAATTTAGTAGTAAAGAGCAGAGATTAGAATAGGATTCCAGGGGTCGCTCAAAGTCAAAGTTAAAAGTAGTTAATTTGTCACTAACTATTTCTTGATATTTTTTCCAATCGACATTTGAAAAATTTGGACGGATGTAATTTCCTTGATTTAAATTGGAATTGTTAATTCTATTTACAGAACCAAGGATACTAGTAACAGTGGGAAGATGATAACTCCCATTGGATCATCATGAACTGACCAGCTACAACGTAATGATAATGAGGAAGAAACGAGAGTAAGATCCAATGCATTTGGTTTCCACACATGAACCCACAGTAGTTGCTTGGCCGTCATTAAGGAGGCATAAATTATTATCATCAATCACATCTTGCAAAATTATACCACGCGCATCAGTTGACGTGCAACCCCACGAAGTACTGTGTGCATTGAAATCCCCAGCCATAATAAGAGGCCCCGGTACAGATTTAATCAAACTATCAAGACGGGAATAAGTAAAGTTGGAAGGAGAAGCCAACGTGGGACTATAGAAACTAATTATTGTAATAATTTCATTGTTGAAATGTAACTGAACTGCCAAATTTTGTAATGAGTTATCAGAATGTGTGTTTAACAAATTGTAACGCAAATTATTTTGTATTAATATAGCAACACCATTGTGTTTAGTACCTATATCTAATCTTTCGATGTTAAAACCTTTAATTTTAATTTTTTCCTGGTTTTAACCAGGTTTCAGAAATAAGTGCTACATGAATATTATTATTATATAAAAATAAGTAAAAGCATGTAAATTACTAGACAAACTTTGAGCATTCCATTGAACAATATTTAACTGATCCATAAATTAGAATTTACTTAGTTTTATGGTCTGTGGTTTTATTGATACTGAATGAATCAAGTAAAGCGCTTTTTATACTTTGAGTAGAGATTGGGATGGGATTTTCAGCATCTTTACTAGCGGAAATAATTTTTATAATTGAAGAAATCAGAAGATTCATGAATTGTTCCGATTTAAACAATTGTTGAACTGGGTCTACTTTACTTTTTAGTGGGGAAGTTTTGTTATTGAAAACTTCAGAATACGAGGCCCTGCGCATCTGAACTTTTATCTCCTCTGCTTTTTGAATTTTCACTGGGCATGATTTGGCAATTGCAACATGTTTTCCTTTGCAGTGAACACAGACTGCTTCTTCTGGCCGTTTTACGCAATCTTTATAATTGTGAGAATCACCGCAGATTGAGCACCTCTGGGCGTTTTACAGAATTTACCAATGTGCCCAAAGCGCAGGCATCGCAGGCATTGGCTCACAGGAGGCGTGTATGGCCTTACTTCGAAATACCAGCTGTTAATATCCACATAATCAGGAAGTACTGCACTAGCGAAAGTTATCGATACCGCTTGTGTTGGTACCAAGCAGGAGTTACCTTCGTCGTCTTTGGAACGTCGCATGAATCGGCGTACAGATACAACATTTCTGCAACTAGAAATTCCATCATATATTTTTTGTTGCTCATGTATGTTGGAACGTTTGTTATTACCCCTGTCACTTCCGTTAATCTTGCTGGAATAGTCGCCCTCAACTTTAGCTCTTTTGAGACTTGAGATTATTAAGAGCTGCATTTGCTAACCCTGGTCGCTCAAATATAACCGCTATTTTGTAACGATTGATTCTTTTCAATTGCTTGATACCTTTGTTACTAAGCTTCAATGCGCTTCCCAAGCCCATCAAGTCTCTCTCACCTATCGGCGTCTTGTCGTCCGCGCTCTCGTAAATTACTATATATTCGAACTCACCGCCATCCTCCGGGTACTGACGAATGTAGTTTTCCGTTTTGTATGGCTTGTATTTGTCTACATCGTCGTCGCCCGCATCATCGCTCATAGCGGGGTCTCCTTCGCTTACCCTCCGCCATCGTTTCCTTTTACGTTTGCCTTTGCGACCCATGGCTGGGCAGCAAAGCTGAGTTGCTTTTATTGCACTATTAGAATATAAGTGACTAGTAATTAAATTTACTAAGAAATTCTCAATTTATTCTGCAAAAAGCAATTTTAAAATTTTCTTTGAAAAATTTTCACCCTCTTGATTCAAATTCCCGCCAAAGAATCCTCACGAAGTTGACTTGGCAACCATAGACAATACTCCATTCTTTTTAAAGTTATCCGTAGACAAAAGTATGGCTATAATAAAAATTTAAATACAGTTAGTAGTTTTTTGTTATCCTTCGTTATTTGTGCGAGCATTTCCTTTCGTAGATATCAGAGACAAGAATGGAAAATAAGACCACTTTTACCGCTATGCAGTTTTGCAGCCGCATAATCTTTCTTGACTGACGCGCGGCGCTCACTAAAGCTTAATTTGAGGTATATTCTTGATTCAATGGTTCAAACTGCTGCGGCCACTACTCACTAATTTACGGACATTAACGGATTCTCATAGACTTATATATGTCGAAGTCAATATGTCAAAATCTGCCTTCTACATAATAGCTCGTGTGTTTACAAACGAAAAGCCGTTTGCATATTTCCATCTGACGTATGTATACCGTCGACATTATGTGTACCGCCAAAAAAACGTCCTTTTGCCGTATGGCATAATGCCCGGCAATATGAACGAACTAGTACTGAATTCCGCCACGGTGGTGCTGTAATCGCAAAACAATAAATATGGCGTACAATCACAGAATATATAATAGTACTAGGGTGTACAATACAGCAGGGGCGCACACAATGCGCAAGGGCACTTCTACAGCTAAAGTAAAATTTTCTCAACTCCATCATCATCTTCCTGCCCTTATCCCAACTACTTGGAGTCGGCGCAACACGTTTTGTTTAACATAAAATCGTGTTGCAAAGGATTTGGCTTAATTTTACGACCGGCCGCCTACCAGACGTCAACCCTCCTTGGGAATGCTTTTGTGGTGGATTAATCGCCACCATACGGTTGGCCCTGGCTGTTTGGTTCGAGTTTATCCCTCGGTCGCCTCTTACGACCCCCACGGGAAGAGAGGGGGTAGTGCTATTCTACTCTGCCGGCACCACACGGCGTTCTACTCTGCCGGCACCACACGGCGTTCTGCCGGCACCACACGGCATCACAATTTTCTCAACTCCGTGAACAATATATTTTATCACGTTTTCTGGTGTAAACAAAAATGAAAGAATGTCAAAAAATGTGTTTGAAGAAATGGTGCTAATTTGCCACTAATTGCTTTACTAGAATCAGATTTCGAATTTGTTTGGTCCAGGAGTTGAAAAAAATGGTCACGGAGTTGAGAACCTTCGAAATTAGTTAAATTTTTCAGGGTTTTCAGAGAAATATCAAGTAAAAAATATATTGAAAGTAAAGAAAAGGAACCAAAAAATCAACTCTAGTTACAAATAGCACATTTGCAAACACTTAGTTAATTGTTTTTGCTGTTTTGTTAATTTTAAGTAGATTATGTAAAATCTTGAAGTTAACTATCAGAAAACACCAAATATATATTGTAGTAAAGAAGGTTTAATGTTGAATGTGAATTATTGACACTGGCAGGTTGGTCATCTCAATGCTAAGAAGATAAAACAAAAGAAGGTGGGCGTTGGTTACTTGTCGTCAATAGACACACATAAAACTTTAATAAGAATTTGTTAAAATGAACCAAGCTAGTTTCCTCCATAAATACAGTGTTTTTATTAAAACTACATGGCGCAGCTGTTTTTGAACCTATGTGGATGGACGCAGAAGAAGAGGAAGGCCTCAAAAAGTTTGGATGGATTGTATAAAAGACGATATGAAAAATAAAGGCGTAAGTGAGGATTTGACTGCTGATAGAGATGAATGGAAGAAAAAGACATGTTGCGCCGACCCCAAATAAATTGGGATAAGGGCAGGCAGATGATGAGTTCACATGACTGAAGAGGCCACCGAAATCATGTCTGGCGTGGAGTATCGGATGCCGGCTTCACTTTTGCTTGAAAATCATTAACACAACTTAAATTATAATGTACATAAGTAAACTTAAACTTATAAAGCGTGCTGTGATTATACATATCTATCAAAATAGTTTAAATGTGATCGTCAAAGATATCTTAATCATGGTCACCCTAACATACTCACCACGTGGACGTTTAAGCAACGTTTATTTCACCGTCATATTGCCGGATATCGTGCCGTCAATTTGTATACTGCTTTTCGTCTGTATACGGACGGGTGATTATGTAAAAGCCAGAATCTTACATATTGACTTCGAAGTCAAAGTCGAAGTCAATATGTAAGATTCTGACGCTTACATAATGACCCGTTTGTATACAGACGAAAAGCAGTATACAAATTGTCGGCACGACATCCGGCAATATGACTTTGAAATGAACGTTACTTAAACGTCAACGTGGTGATCATATTAGGGTGACCATGATTAAGAAAACAACGATATTTATTCATTTACATATTATTTACTTGAGTATCTTCGACGGTCACATTTAGACTGTTTGATAGATATATTTACAATCATAGATCGATAAAGTGCTATGATTGTAAATATCTATGTAAGTTAAACCTTACTTTTTTACATCATGATTTAAGTTGTGTTGATGAGTGATCTGATATTTTTGCTAAATAAAAGTTCTTAAGGAAAACAGGGCTGTGTGAGAATAATGCATCACCATCATCATATCAGCCATAGGACTTTATACTGCTGAACATAGGCCTCCCTAAATATTTTCACTTTGTCCGATTAGAAGCGGCCTGCATCCAGATTCCCCGCGGACTTGACCAGATCGTCTGTCCATCTCGCGGTTGGCCATCCTACGCTGCGCCTCCCGGTACGTGATCTCCACTCGAGAATTCCCCTGCTCCACCGATTATCAGTCCTTCGAGCAATGTGGCCCCGGTCTTTGCCGCTTCAGCTTATTAACTCGAATAATTAACCTGTCCTTAACCGTTGATTCAAATCTGATGATATGATTGGTTTAGTGACGACGCACTTCTTAGCGATTTTCATTTTTAATTCGCATAAAGGACAAAGCGACACAAACAAGTCTATCGCTTTTCTTAATCATAAATCGATCCTTCAATTGATACAATAGATACAAAAAAACCTGTCCACCGTGCCCGCAACTTTCGTCAATTTCATTTAGTATATCGAAGTAGTCCTCCAAAGTGCGTACTGTCGGACTACAATAATTGTACTTTTTTGTAATTAAGTAATCCTGCACAGCAATGTTCATTACGACGTAGCGGGAGCACCAGTACCTAATACGCGTCCCTAGTCCGCCGAATATCCGTGGCCATGGACGTCCTACCACTTTTTAAGTCTTAAGTGACCTCGAAAAATTTCTGGTTCGTCCACGGGGTTCTAACCAATCCCTTACGAGTTCCATAATACTTTTTAAAAGTTCTGAACTAAACTTCTCCTTAATCTCTTAATGTCACTGGTAACATAGTAATTTTATTTACAAGATTTCCAGTTACACCTCCTGCACTGTTACTACTTTACTGTACGCCATATTTATTGTTTTGCGATTACAGCGCCACCGTGGCGGAATTCAGTACTAGTTCGTACATATTGCCGGGCATTATGCCATACGGGAAAAGGTCGTTTTTTTGGCGGTACACATAATGTCGACGGTATACATACGTCAGATGGAAATATGCAAACGGCTTTTCGTTTGTAAACACACGAGCTATTATGTAGAAGGCAGATTTTGACATATTGACTTCGACATATATATTCGTTTCTATATCTATGCAGGTTCATTTTGGTCGTTTGTCGACTGGTTGTTCCATACTATAGAAGGAGATTACCGGTGGTGTAGTAGATTTGGTAGTTTTATTATAGCAACATTAAACTGAAATTGCCAACTGCTGTAATTTTATATAATCTGAAATGAGGATAAAATATAGCAGAAATAAAGTATAGCTTTTAAAGATTTTGGTAACTTCTATGTAACTCAATATTTCCCAAAATAATTTAATTATTGTTTGAAAACATTGATAAGTAATAAATAACTAAATTACAACTGATTAAAGTACTTTATTTAATATTTAACGGTGTGTAGAGCGTTTAAAAGAGGTAGCATTAATCGCATCTTATAATTACGGGAAACGTACCTAAGTCTTTTTCACAAAACGTAATAGGTTTTGCTTTGCAGACATTATAATATGTAGGCAAAATAAGAAGAAGTGAAATAGATAGTTAATATTTCGTCAAATTTGTATATCGTTGTTGGCAATACTTGTCAGCGGTGCGGTGAACCCAACACAAGCAGGCCGCTCGCAGAACCATTTATTTTTCGACTTTTACGGAGTTCAAACGACTCTCATGTCTGTAACAAGTTCTCAAGTGAAGTATTTAGAAGACTAACTGAAAATAAAACTACGTGAGTGGTGCGGGACTCGGTGATTTCGACCGTAAATACTTCGCGTTTAGCGGCGTCCGGCTATCACCTGAACTAACTTTTTGTCTGGAGATGGTTATTTTGCTATGAACAACGAGAAAATGGGATCGAATACCATAGAAGCAGAGTATCAGGACATCGCCAACAAGAACGCTTGGCCCCTGGTGTACCGGGTAAGTGTTAGGGAAGTGACGCGTTGAGACGCTTTTGTGCCACGCACGACTAACTTGCAGCAAATTGGTTGATTGGAGCCGTGTTCGCCTGCACCCGCCGGCCGCCGCTGCACCGCGCGCCACTTCCACCCGCCCTGGATCGCGGAATCCTATTGTTTGCGCGCGGTTTCACGATGAAACTTACCAAGTTTCGGGAACTGGATTTGTCGTCAAAACAACTCCAAACCTTTGTTTGTTTTCAAGCGAATCTCGATGCGAGGTGGTTTCCGGGCGCCTGCCCGCGCGAACTGGCGGCCGATGCGTCAGCTGTGGCGGTTGGCATTGTACTTGTTGGATTTTAATGGTATTCTGTGCATGTTCAATGAAGGCCTACTTGTCTTCTGGACCATGAACTACTTAGCCGGGCCAGTAACTCATCTGAGGTCTACTGATTCTTACACTTTAATGCTTCATTAATATTTCACTGTTTTCTAATGATGTTTTTTTCACATAACCTGCATTTTTACTTGTTATCAGCATGTATGAATGAGTAAACAAATCACCTACTTAGTCTCCTCAATGAAAATTCCTGATAAGATTAGTGAGGTGTAGTGTAGGTATTATTTCATACTGAGTAATTGTACCCATGTTCCATTGTACATGTGCAACAATTAATTTGAGTTGTGAATGTATTTGAATTATGAATCATTTCACCCTGCACAGGTTTTGTTTATTTTTTGGTAGAATTTGAAATTGCATCGTATTTAAAAATCCAATCCACATTATTTCAAACTCATTCTACTTTGGTTTACGGCTAGATAAACTTGCTTAGGATATTTTGTGATCATGAATCTCAGTTCATTGTCTCACCATTTTATGGGAGTATTTAATAAAAACAGTTCATTGCACAAAAAATTGCCATTTGCACATCAGATTTATTCATGTAGGGTTCTACAGGGAATAACAAAAAAAAAACAGCCAAGAGCATGTCAGATATGCCCACAAATAGGGTTTCTTAGTCAACGTTTAAATATCCCTTTAGTCTACAATGGACAGATTCTATTTTGGACATCATATTCTAATTTGGACAGATTCTACTTTGGACAGATTCTATTTTGGACAGATTCTGCTTTGGACAGATTCTACTTTGGACAGATTCTACTTTGGACAGATTCTATATTGGACAGATTCTACTTTGGACAGATTCTGCTTTTGATATTGGTCTTTTCATTTATCATATTTCTGAAGAAGGTAGGGTGTGTGTACATTACTTTTGGTAAAGGATCAAAATATATTTAATGTTACTAACGACTAACCTTGTTGTTTTAAGTCGAGGCTTATAGAGTCTCGACGTTTCATTCTAAAATTAAGTTTACTGTGGAGAATGAGGCTGGAGGTACTCTACCGTTCTTAGATGTACTGGTGATCCGTATGAATGACGGCAGCCTGCGACATACAATTTACAATGAAAAATAATCAAATAAAACATGTCTTCTCTTACACATCTCTATACATAACCTATCAATTATGTAATACGTTACATCAGTGTTTTTCAAACTGGGTCGCGACCCCAGGGGTCGCGGAGCCTCCTAGGGGTCGCCGGCAAAGCTAAGAGTCAAGGCAGAACCACAGGTGGGTGGTCGGATAAAATTCAGTAAATCACAATTTTAGAGACAAAGAATGGGCATGTTTATATTCCAAAACTTTCAAAACGTTCTGCTATTTTATGCAGTGCATGTGTTTTGTACCTAAACGTTTTTACCTGTTTGTTGCGTGAAAGTCGAGCTCGCTTCGCTCGCGATACGTGTATTTTTCAGCCTGTTTTTCACGAACTTTCAAGCTTTATGATCGTTTTTAGCGTAAATTCTCGCTCGCTTCGCTCGCTTTATTCATGGCTCATTGTGGCTAATTTTTGACTGAAAATTTCAGCCTACCCAGAAAATCCTAAGAATGCGCACAAAAATGCGTGGCTTGTAGTTTTCTGTATCCGCCATTGAATAAATAAAATTACTAATTTTGTGTTTCTATGATGACCCAACAGGGTCGCCATTGATTTTGCCCGAGAGGGTCGCGTATTTCAAAAGTTTGAAAAACACTGCGTTACATAATTAACGGGTTATGATTGATTGCTGATTTCAACTTACATTATTTTAAATTATTGTTCATTAAAGAGAAGACATGTTTTATTTGATTATTTTACATCGTAAATTGATCGTTATGAATAAATAAAGATTGGTTTAATATAACTGCTAGTTTTATATTTTGATCCCTTTACCAAAAGTAATGTACCGCACACCCTTAACTTCTTCAGAAATATGATAAATGAAAAGACCAATATCAAAAGCAGAATCTGTCCAAAGTAGAATCTGTCCAATGTAGAATCTGTCCAAAGTAGAATCTGTCCAAAGTAGAATCTGTCCAAAGCAGAATCTGTCCAAAATAGAATCTGTCCAAAGTAGAATCTGTCCAAATTAGAATATGATGTCCAAAATAGAATCTGTCCATTGTAGACCAAAGGTAAATATCAGGTTTTTCAGGGCATCAAAGTTAAGTTTGTTGCTAGTTTGTGAGCATCTGTATGGTTACCAACTGCAAATTGAAAATATTTTATTTATCTGAAATCTTAAGTGGTGCAGTATTCGTTATAGTTTTCATGGTGACTGCAGGTTGAGAACTATATTCCATAATCTTTTTCAAATTTGTGACATTTCTACTTTAATAGTTACAGCAGGAAAAAAATATGGCTCAAAAGCGGCCCTTTTTAAAGCAAATATTTCTAGACAGAAACATTTTAGTGACTTTGTTTTAAAGAAACCTCCCCTTAGTTTTGAAATACATATTCAACAATACCCTACTCAATAGTCAAGATATTCCAAAAAACTTTTATATATTTTTTCTAAACAATTCTATATTTGGGGCAACACGATCTTCTATCTTCTCACCAAATTTCATGTCTATAGCTCCAAAAATGATGAAGATATGAGGGCGCTGCTTGACATGGGCCTTCTTTTATTTGGGGTATTGCCGTGTTCACCGCGCTTGGCAGGCGGATTGGGATACAGGGATTGCTGCTGCCCATTCCCTGGATAATTATCCCTTAGTCGCCTTTTGTAATTCGAAGCCCGCATCACACGGCAAATAGCGTTTACAATAATTTTGTGTTATTGTTGCAGAAAATCGGTCGAGAATGCCAATCCTACCCGTACACGTGTCTGGAGGCGAAGAAGCCTCAGAACAAGCCGCTGAACCGCTACCGGGACGTCAACCCTTACGACCACAGCCGGATCATCCTCACCAGATGCGACAAAGACTATATCAACGCCAACCTGGTCAAGGTAAGTCCTGGGAACCTGAGTTGACGTCGACACAAAGAACTTGACTTCTGAAATGGTAAGTGCTGTTATAGCAGGTGACTTACTAGCTACGAGACCAGAACCCCTACGACCACAGCCGGATCATCCTCACCAGATGCGACAAAGACTACATCAACGCCAATCTGGTCAAGGTAAGTCCTGGGAACCTGAGTTGACGTCGACACAACGAACCCGACTTTTAAAAAGAGACTTCTGACATGGTAAGTGCTATCCTAAATATTCAGCAGGTGACTTACTAGCTACGTGACGTGAACCCCTCCGACCACAGCCGGATCATCCTCACCAGATGCAACATGGACTATATCAAGTCAAGGAAGGTATGTCCTGGGAATCTGGGGACGTGAGACATCCATCTGTCAGTCAAGTGATCGTCAGCCGTCATCGATGCGAAGCGCCTTTATATGGAAACGGTTTCAAACTTCGCGATGTCGTACGTCTCATGTCTAATGTGTGGAGCTAAGTAAGACAATTTGAAGCAGAGTTTACATCTGGCGACTGGACTTCTGACATAGTAAGTGCTGTCATAAAAAATCTGCTGGTGGTTTGCTACCAGTGGCGAAAGGTCCATACGTGCTGATCCCATTGGCTTCCGGAAACGCGCGAGATCTGATTGCACTTCCCCGCGCCACCCGCACTACCCGCCGCTGTCATCTGCGTCGCTATCTAGGTCACGTGATAGCACATTCCCCAGAACTGCAATCAGGTCGCGCGCGTACCCAAATCCATACTCTCACGTCAATCTAGGTCCATTTAGTGCATTTTTACTCCGAAGTACCGTCGCGAAAATGGCACCCTTCGCCACAGCTTGCTGCTAGTGTATGATGCCCGGTGACATAATGCACATTACACAACAGAGCAAAATCCGGAGAACAGCCTGTAATTAAATGATGCATCGCTTCAGCGAAATTTCGAGTGACCGCAGCTAATTTATTAATTATTAATTAAAACGTATTTACCGTTTTTATTATATTGTGAAGCATTTACCTACTTATTGTATTTCTATTACTTATTCGGAGAGCGCATTCAATTTTTTCTAGCAAATTTGCAAATATTGGCTTTATAAACATGCGAGTTTCTCGAAAACCGTTATGTAAAAATAATATGTTACTTGAACATTTAATCAAGCATATCTTCATCTAAAAAATGTACAATGAAAATATTAACATTTTAGTTTTAAACCTGTTTCAAACAGCGATATCTAAAGCGACAAAACCGAAATTCAGGAAAAGACCTCAAATCAAGCGTGAGTTTTAGAGTTTTGGTTCACTGTAAAAAAATATCAATTATACAAAAAAATAGAGTATATATTTGAGAACAAAGTCTACAGTGAACATTTTACAATTTAATTCAGAAATATAGAATAATACCACGTTTTTATATACGATTTTTTGCAAAATAATGCGCCATTATAACGGCTTCTGTATGAAAAAATAACAGTAGTAAAGATTTAAAAAAAATATATGTTATTTAAGAAGATGTACTTAATCTAATTGCAGAAAAATATATTTATTTTTATTCATAATATCACTGTAAAAAATATTCAAACATCCCCATGTTTTTCGCAAAATGACGCTCCGAGAGGTCTGGCAGGGAAAATTGTATGGGCATCGTGAAAAGCTCTATAGCGGCCTTAATAATGGAGCGTTTTTATGACCGTCAAACTTATTCTCTTTCAAGAATTATAATACCTAACATTGCCTTTTCTGTCTTTTTGCTCAAAATTGTATGCTATCAGCTTTAAAAACGATTTATTACTGTGTGTGTACACTAGAGTCAATTAATTACACTCGCAAACAACCTCTCGGCCCCTCTCGACTCGACGCTTGTATCGTCACACTTCATTCAGACACGAGTCCCCGAGAGCACAGTTTTATCTTTCTCCTATTCACCCAATGCACTAGAGATACCTATTCCCACATCGCTGAAGACATCGGTATTTACGTTTCCAAGGAGATTTACGTGTGTAACCATACCGAACAAGTAAAGACTCTCCACTCTGATTTAAATATGATTGTAACTTAGATCTCGTTATTTTCTGTACGGTACGTGTGCAAGGGCGAAAATATTGTAAACAAGAATTCTATTCAGAATCTTGAATGTAATCAATTTTCTGTATTATGTGGTGATACAAATTGATGACAGATGGATTACCGGGGTGCATCACGTTGCTTTTCACTCTAACGAGCCTCTCGTTTCTCGATAGATGGAGTAGTCTTCTAGTAATTTTATAATATTCAAATACCGTAAACAAATTATATTAATTCAAGGATATATGACTTGTTACGAGGAATATTGAAAGAAAATGTATAATCTTCTTGTTATCGTCAAGGTTGAGAAGAACCCGTGGGCAGAACATCAGATATAGCCAATTTACCTTCACGATGCATTTTCAATTCAATTGCGATTTCAAGAAATCAATTGCACTGTCACAAACAAACATTTAATAATGTGGCCATTTATTGAAAATCAGTACGTTTGACGTTCTACCAATTACGTTGATATTGGCATAATTTTCCTACTAATACAATATTCTACGCCATTATTCGCCGTGTGGTGCCGGCTTATATCGCCGTGTGGTGCTGGCTTAGAATAGCATCACCCCATATCTTTCTCTTGAGTGTCGTATGAAGCGAGTTGATGTGTATTGCAATTTTAGGCGACAGGCTGACAACCTGTCTCTGTGGCGATACACCCTCTTTTGAATGACTCTCAAACATTTGTCCGAACGTGGTGTATATGGCCTTTATTTGCGTTATGCCTACACCGCAAGAGATATAGGCGTGATATATGTATGTGTATATGTTCGTATGACAAGAAAATCCGGTAATAGTTTTTATAAAGAAAATACGAATGCGTCGCACAAAACGAAACTAAAATATATTCTTGAATGATATGAGATGCGGTCATAGATATGAGATGAGTTTTATTATAATAGGAATATAATATGGACCATTTCCATATATTCTTCCACACTGATTCGTCAGCTAACCGAAAAGGCTACACAAAACAGGTGCTTTTGCAAAATGATCATACTTAGGTACATTCTTCGCATTACAATATTAGAAAAAAAAATACTCATAGTGGCGTGCTTAAATTATATTAAAACAAGGGAATACGTTGTTTTGAAACGTCCAAACCAGGCACGCTCGGTTACTAGCTAGTCGCGTGGGCGTACGATTCGACGAAAGACCCGACCGACTCCAGTTTCAGAGATTTTCAACCACTACTAATTTATCGTGTGGTGCCTGTTAGAATAGCAGCACCCTTTTTCGTGGGTGTCGTAGGAAGCGACTATGGGAATTGAGAGCTGAAGTGCATTGTAATTTTCGGCGAAAGGCTGACAACCATCACTATGGTGATACACAGTAGTCATTTGCCACACTAATACCATACGTATTGCGAGCGAAACAAGCTCGACTTTTCGGGTCCAGATTATAACATCGAAGGTCGTTACATGTCGCAACATCGACAACGCTGTATCGAAAGGTCGCCACATCGAATGGTCGCCACATCGAAAGGCCGCCACATCGAATGGTCGCCACATCGAAAGGCCGCCGCATCGAATGGTCGCCACATCGAAAAGTCGCCACATCGAATGTGCATTACATTGAAGGTCGTAATGTCGAATGTTTCTGCATCGTATAATGCTGTATTGAATGTTCCCTCGTCAGGTGAATGGTTCATCGGGTCATAAAGGTTCATCGGGTCGAAAGGGTTCATCGGGTCGAAAGGGTATATCGGGTCGTAAGGGTTCACCGGGTTGTAACTTTGACTTTGATAGTGACTTTGATAGTAATTTTGAACTTTGACAGTGGCTTTGACAGTGGCTTTAACAGCGACTTTGACATTAACTTTGACAGTGACTTTGATAGTGACTCTGACTGTGACTTGGACAGTGACTTTAACAGTGATTTTGACAGCGACTTGGACAGTCCTAAGTCGCAAGTCGCAAGTTTGACTTGGACAGTGACTTTGACAGTGATTTTGACAGCGACTTGGACAGTGACTTTGACAGTCCTAAGTCGCAAGTCGCAAGAGTCAAAGTCAAGGTCAAAATCACTGTTATTATTCGATGCAGAAACATTCACATGGCGACCTTCAATGTAATGCACATTCGATGTGGCAGGCAGCCTTTCTATGTGGCGACTTTTCGATGTGGCGACCATTCGATGCGGCGGCCTTTCGATGTGGCGACCATTCGATGTGGCGGCCTTTCGGTGTGGCGACCTTTCGATGTGGCGACCATTCGATGTGGCAACCATTCGATGTGGCGACCTTTCGATGCAGCGTTGTCGATGTTGCGACATTCCATGTAACGACCTTCGATGCTATAATCTGGACCCCCGACTTTTCACGGTCAAGAAGCATGCAAGGAGAAACAACGTGCTTCACCTTCAATATGCGAAGAGACATACCGTGCTGCACCATCACTACATGTTATGCGAGCGAAGCGAGCTAGACATTTCACGTTTAAAAGGCACACCGTCCTGTACTATCACTACACGTTATGCGAGCAAAGCGAGCTCGACATTTCAGAGTACATGTAGTGGTGATAATCGTCTGATAAGCATGATGTGATGATGTATCAGCTATAGTAGTAGTAGAATTCTTGGTGCGTGGGTGAGGGGGGGGGGGGTGTCATGTCCCATACGACCCTCCTTCTGTATACGCTATTGCATTCGGAAATTACCAACTTGGTTGTAAATCATTACTTTACTCTAAGCTTCTCTACAACTACTCCGAAAACACATTTACCAATTCGACTAAGTATATTCAAAGCTTGGATTCAAAGTTATACCTAGAACTCTGTCACCAGAGAGCTTGAGTATTTCAAAGGAAAAACGAATACCCGTAGTCCTACATTTACTGCAAACATAAAAAGATACTCCAATGAAAATCTCATTTCCATGAAATACTGTGCACATATTTAAAATCCCTACAAAGCTCGGAATTTCAGGAAACTCTCAGTGAAAACATGCGATTCTGAGTATCGGTGTGCCGAGGACGTACGCAAACAGAAACGAAAACCGCACAGACACAAGAACAGTATTAAAATAATATTCAAGTACCTGTCCCGACCGGGAATCGAACCCGGAATCTTAGACAAGCGCACTAAAGGCGCGCCTCATAGATCGCAATTTTCAAAGTCTGTTAACATTGCTGATATTTTATCCTTAGGACTGAACATGATTTACTACACAGTTGAATTCCTAAAATGTTGAACGTCTCAAAATATTATCAGTTTGCCATTTCACTGTCAATTGGATAATTGGGCATGGGGTACGTCCATGGCATGGGCTGGTATTAATAAGTAATAAGCATACTTATCTTACTTTTCCCAGTAAAATACCGTGAGACGAACTTCACCGAAATATGAAAGACAGATTTAAAACTCAAGAAAAAATTACGATAACGATACATTAAATGATACATTTTATTTTTCTCTTTAATAGTTTCCTATCATGGTAAATCGACCTATTGCCATCGGTACTTCTGCATTCATCGCTTCAGCTTAAATGCTGACTAAGTTAAAAAAGATTACACTGTACAAGTAGCTTATCATAGAGGATGAAACTTACAAGAGTTGTCTCAAGACGCTCGTGAGACCGATGCCTCGCAGATTAGCATTCATAGTCCATCTGGACTATACCTATCGTATCATAGTATAGAAAAAAGTTCTGGATCATTACATTATACTTGACTGCCTGAAAAGCAGAGTTAAGTTTATCGAGAGTACCAATATGCGCGTATGCATTTCAGTTAGATTTCTGACGACACATTTCGTAAAACGTAACCCTCTCGGTTTCATGAAATATGTCACGAGAAATTAAGATAATTCCTGTTGCGCTAGTAGCCTCATGCATCCGATTTTACACTTGATCCGATTTTCCCCGAATATAATGTGGACAATGAAAGGCTATTCCGCGAGCTAGCCTAAACGGCTCGATGGATGGTGACATGTGAGGTGTCTTTGGGCTAAATTTATGTAGAGCCATCTGGTGTAATAGATAGGACTCGTCGTTTGATTTTTACTCACGAGTTTTGAGTTTAAAAATTAACTATCAGGATTATCCACTCGTATATCCAATAAACATTTAATTATAAGCGAATTTATTGGACCATCATTATTTCAAACAAGCTACAAAGCACGTGTGAAAATATAAAACGTTTTCCTCACAGTGTGAAATAGGTGAACAGCTCTCCTGGCCTTTTTCAGAACTGTAACGAGCTTAACTTTGTTGAGAGCGCAAACATCCAGGAATTTCATTCTACAACACTGCAAAGCATGCATTCCACAGAGCAGGGATGTCATCCTCGCGCGCATTACTACTAGAAACGTCTATAAAAAATCAGCCAAGTGCGAAAAGGATCGCGCACGAATGGTGCCATACCATTGTGTAAAAAACGGCCAAAAGCGTGCCAGACACGCTCACAAATAGGGTTTGGTAGTCAACGTTCGTTACAAAGTTAATTTTGTTGCTGGTTTGTTTGCAGCTGTATGGTTACCAACCGCAAATTGAAAAACTTTATAATATTTCCTTAATCTTAAGTGGTACAGTATTCGTTATAGTTTTTATGGTAACTTTATATTAAGAACTATATTCCATATATTTTTTAAATTTTTAGCATGTATACTTTAGAAGTTACAGCTGGAACAAATGATGGCTCAAAATTTTTTTTGCCCACCTTTCACATGTATGGGAACAATCAAAATATTTTTTCTTAACATTTCTAAATTGACTCGGTGGCGTAGAAAAATCAACTCGAGTTGACTCGTTCGCAGCTAACTCGAGTGACTCGATTAGGGTTTCTCAGCGGGAATTCCCGAGGCGGGAATTCCCGGGAAATTTGGCCTTAGTCGGGACGGGAAAAAAATGGGCGAATTCCCGGGAAGTCGGGAAATAAAATAGAAACTATAAAATTATTATTTTGACGATAATTTCAATATTAATTAGTATTAAATTATTACAAAAAAATAAACTTGATTAGCCCTTTTTTCTTTTACATTCTTATACTTTCGAAAAAGGACCTTCCTAGTTCCTTTTTTGTTTGTTTAGATCAGTCAATCGCAAAATTTGACCACGTAGGTGGTGTCAGTGCCCCTATTGCATAAATGTTGTGTAGTGTCTAATATATCAGCCTTATCAACGAATGTAAGTGCCCAATATTATGAAAACCTAATGGTGTACTGGTTGATTACATGACTGATTGATGGAATGAATAGCAAGTAAACATCAATATCTGTATTAATTTACATCTGTTTAATTCTAGTTTAAAAACTCTGTGATTTGATTATAAATATGTGTGTGTGCCTGTGATTTATTCCAATTATTCAAATATTGTAGCTTAGAAGGCATATTTTTTGTTAACTTACAAAGAAAGGCTAATCCCACCAAAAACATTCTGTAAAAAACTAGCCAAGTCTTGATGGAGACTCTCCTGTTTATCTCTAAAAAGTAATGAAATCTAGACAAAGTCATGCTAAGTCTAAGGTTCCTTGATACTATTCCTTTATTATTATAGTTAAAGTTACAAGACTGGCCGTTGAACATTCTTTATATGTTTGTGGATACAAGTCAACGGCCAGTGGTATAATTTTAACTATAATTATAAAGGAATAGCATCAAGGAACATTAGACTTGGCATGACTTTGTCTAGATTTCACTACTTTTTAGTGATAAACAGGATGTGATGCCGGCTTAGAATAGCATCACCCCATTTCTTTCCTGTGGGTGTCGTAAGAAGCGACTAAAGGACTCGAGGGTATCATGTGTATTGCAATTTTAGGCGACAGGCTGACAACCTGTCACTATAGCGATACACGACAATAGCTAAAACGGCCCTCAAATATGTGTCAGACGTGGCGATAACGACCGTACTTTTACGGTCGTTGACGCTCTGCCTACCCCGCAAGGGATAAAGGCGTGATGTATGTATGATAAACAGGAGAGTCCTAGTCCTAGTTTTTTACAGAAGGTTTTGGTGGGATTTCACTTATTTTTCTAGAAGCGTCCCATCAAGCTGAACAACTTTTGTTTTGAAGTCACATCTGTATCTCCTATGACTTAGCCGGGCTCCTAGTGATGTGCCTGGTGGTCTACATCAAGTACTCCAAACCTTCGACCTAGTTTTTATAGTTTTCCCTTCATAAGGCTATTAAACCCTAACCCTGTACCAAATTTCAGCTCTCTGAGTTTATGGGAAGTACTAGTTCTATTTTGATGATCATGAGTGAGTGAGTGAGTGAGTGCGTGAGTGTCTGTCTTGAATGCGAAACTTTGCTTTCGCTTAACTTCGGAACTAAATGACCTATAGACTTGAAATTTTGTATTTTATGTACCTATGCGATTATAGCTTACTAGATGACGAACAGTTTTGCGGTCTGGTTTTATCCAAATGTTCTTAAATAGGGGCCTAAAAATGCTTCGAAATCGTTCCAGTAAAAGATGGTGCACTGCCGTGCACCCAGATTAGTGATTTGACAGCATTTTTTTATTTTTGAACCCCCTGATTATAATTTAACTGTATATTTTGCTGATTTAGATTTTTTTGTTAAATTTTAAAATCATTTTCATGCTTTTTAATGAGAATAATCAAATTCCCGACTTCCCGGGAATTCCCGGGAAATGGAGCTCGGGAGTTTTGGTGTCCGGGAATGAAAAAAGACCGGGAAATGAGAAACCCTAGACTCGATCAAAACAGCTCTAGTTGGCAATCGCTGTCGGCCGACAAAAAGACTGACGTGGGCGAGCAGCCTAAAAATCTTACGAAACTAGCTTGTCATATAGGTTATATAGGGGGTTAAAAAACTACGTCATATGACAGAAATGTACGCTCGTGACAATATAGGAGTGAGCTCCTGTAGCTCACCTGTTTGACAAGTGTAAGCGCCGGTATTATCCTCTTCGCTGTGTGCGCTTGTCACATCGGTTCCTGCCCTGATTCATTCATTTGTGTATTACTTTTGCGCATATAATAAATAGATGATATTATCATCAGCACATCAAGTTACCCATCTAAGACTTGACACGAACTAGATTTTTCAGAAAACGCTAACACCTGATTTGGTCAAATAATAACTTGTAAAAAAAAACATCCACCTGAACTTCTCTTACTTGTTTTAACGAATCACTAGTTTAAAAAATGTGTACTACCAGTCCGAGTGTGGATATTCAGCTTATTTTCGCCTGATAAATATCAGATAAGATCTAAATACGACAGTACACAATGTTTTCTAATAATCAATGTAAGCTTTGATCAATCGGTTGATAGTAAAAAAAATATAAACTTTTTTACAGAATCTTAAACTAGTAGATACTTACACCATATTTACAAAACACGGTTTTTGTATGTAAAATAGAAAAAGTGATAGTAAAGAGATTCTAAATATCAACGACAGAAAAGATTCCGTAGAAGGAAAGGTGTGTCCGTTAAAATCAATTTTTATCGATTTTCTGAAAACTTCTTACATTTTAATCTTGAACACATATGTAGGTAAATGCGTTAGGTACCGAAAAAAAAGGCTCAATGTGCAAGCTTAATATATACCTAACACCATTCCAGCGAATTAAGAGACGAGATGGCATTTTAAAATTACACAAATTAGAAGTCCACTTCCAAGCAGGTATCAACTCGTCACGTTTTCGCTTTTGAGTACAGAATCCTGATAAGCAGCGATGCCAGCTTTGTAACATAGTACGTAGTTGTTTTTCATAAATCGTTGCTTTGGCAAATAAATATTAGTTATTTTCTATCATGATACCTTATAAACTCATCAGTAGTAAAAATAAAGTCCCGTGGCGCGGAACTGGTTTCGTCACTTTTACAAAGTTTCGTGCAAAACTAGTACCTAACAATGATTGTGAAACTGCCCAACTTTCCTGTTTACGAACTGCGTATTTATAAACAACGCGTGACTTTACAAAAATGTCAACAGTTTTGGCAGTTTTAGGGCATCCTACGTGCGGGTAGTAGCTATAGTTGGTATTTTTACCTACGCACAACGTGATAGGTAAATATATACGGTTACATTTAATTAAGTACAAATCTCTTGAGGGTGTAATCTACTACAAAGCTGAACAACTTTTGTTAGAAACTTTACTTCGAAATGTGAAAAAAAATTTGGTCCTCCCATAACACACTTTTTTATCCATTTTTGGATGTTTCATTTTTTTCATATTTCGAAGAAAAGTTTCAAACAAAAGTTGTTCAGTTTTGTGAGTAGATCACACCCTCAAGAGATTTGTACTTAATTAAATGTAACCCTATATAATACATACATTTATCACGCCACGTCATTTATCCCTTGCGGGATAGGTAGAGGCATTTATACGACGTCTGACATAAGTTTGAGGGTCATTCAGAAAGCTGTGTATCACCGTAGCATAGGGACAGGTTATCAGCAAGTCGCCTAAAATGATAATACACTTTCTAGAAAACAATCATTTCAATTTCCAAGTACCTCTCTGTGGTATCTTCACATTCAACTTTGTGGTTATTTTATGTACAGAGTTTATTTCGGTATTTTCACTGCCTTTCCTTTCAGTAGCATTTAAACCCAGAACCCACGCATATTCCTACACTGTACTACAAATCACGGGCGCTTGTTTGTGAATTTACATACTTACATACAAATACAAGCCTATATCCTATGCAGAGCGTAAATGGCTGTAGAAAACGTCCATTTACACAGCACGTCTGACTAAAGTTAGAGACTCAATCATTATTTGTCATTCTGATATTACAATAGGTAGACATCAGCTCTCAAATTCCTCAGTCGCTTCTTACGACACCCACGGGAAAGATATGGGGTGATGCTGTTCTAAGTTAGTCCGCAAATTGTAAATATACGGTGAAACAGTATAACTTCGTAACTGGAAACTCGTGCTACTGATAGTACAATTTCTTTGAAAGCTTTTGTGATAAGGTAACTTAAACGTATTGGGGAGCCTTGAGCTTTTACAGTTTTAAAATGAAATCGGTTGCAAGCATGCCTGAGAGAATGAAATGCCAGAATGTTTTCGGAAGCCAATCCGTTCTTTGGCCAACTAGAGGCAAAGACTCATTTTTTACTAATTTATATTTTGTTAAAGTAAAGTAAAAGTAAAAAGCCTTTTATTCGGACAAGTATTATAAAAATTAACAATAAATTTCTTAAAACTAAACTTAAATATGTTTTACTTATATACTAATGATTTATCATTTGTTTTTTTCCTATTTTCTGCAAGTCCGTTTGCCAGTTGGCAAAGGCCTCCTCCAACCTTTTCCACTCTGATCTTTGTCTGGCCACCCTATACCAGGTTTTCCCTGCTACTTGTCTGATATCATCATCCCATCTTTTTCTTTGTCTACCTCGTTTCGTTTTGCCTTCTCTGGGGTACCATTGAGTAACTATCTTATTCCACTTGTCTTTTCCTCTTATCATGTGCCCTGCCCACTTCCATTTTAACCTCTTGATTTTCAAAGTGACATCTTGTATTTTAGTCTTTTCCCTGATCTTCGTGTTTCTTATTCTGTCTTTCCTTTTGACTCCTAGCATACTCCTTTCCATTGCTCGTTGGCAAATAGCGAGTCTACTGGTTGAGTTACTTGATAGGGCCCATGTTTGGCTTCCATACATTAAAATAGGTAGAATGCAGGTGTCGAACAGTTTGCTTTTTGTTTTCTGATGTAAGTTTTTGTCCTTCATCACCTCTTTTAGTCCCCAGTATCTTTTCCAACTGTTTGTTATTCTTCTTTCGATTTCTTTGTTTATGGTGTCTTTAGGCGATATCACCTGCCCTAGATATATATATTCTTCGACGTAATCTATTTCTGACTCTCCTACTTTTATGACGTTATCCTTGTTTCCGTTGGTCATGACTTTAGTTTTTTCTGGGTTCATTTTTAGTCCGACCTTTTCACTCTCTGATGATAGTTCGTTAAGCATTTGATTTAGTCCTTCTGGTGTTCTTGCAAAGAGTATAATATCGTCAGCAAACCTTAGGTGTGTTAATATGCGCCCATCGACATTTAGCCCTAGATGCTCCCATTCCAGGTTCCTGAAGATCATCTCCAGGACGGCTGAGAAAAGTTTTGGAGACAGTGGATCTCCTGTCTTACTCCTTTTATGTCGAAGGGGGACCTTTCTTTTCCAGTATACACGCCATGCTGCCCTGTATACATTTCTGATTAACCTTATATACTCATGTTCTATTCCTTGTTCTTTCAGTGCTTCCCAGATATTTGAATGTATTAAGGAATCAAATGCTTTGCTGTAATCAACAAAAGCAATGTAGTATGTAAGTTGGTATTCATCATACTTTTCTATGATCTGCCTTACTACGTGGATATGATCTAATACAGAAAAGTCTTTACGGAAGCCAGCTTGTTCTGTAGGTTGATGTTCATCAAGTTTTACTTCAATTCGTTTGAGTATAATCTTAGCAAATATTTTGTACACATTAGACATCAAACTAATAGGGCGATAGTTTCCGATATTATATTGGTCTCCTTTTTTATAGAGAAGGATTATATTAGATTGTTTCCATTGTTGCGGAATAACTTCTGTGTTGATGATGTTGTTGAACATTTCTGTGAGAATAGGTGCTAGTGTTGATTTTGCTTGTTTTAGTATTTCGTTATTTATACCATCAGGTCCCGGGGCTTTGTCATTCTTTTGGGTATCTATAGCAACTTCAACTTCTTCTTGCATTATGCTGGGTATGTTTGAGTTTCCTTTTAGTTCAATTTCTCTATCAGCTGTGGTGCTCTCGTACAGTTTTTGTAGTATGAGGTTGCAATTCCTAGTATTCTTTGCCTTTGGTTTCTTTTAGTACCAGTTCTATCTTTTATCTGTACAATCCAGTCCTTCTTCTGACTAAGTTCTTTGTATGCCTTTTAATTCCACCTGTTTGCAAAATGTGTCTCTCAATTGTTTCCATTCTTTTCTGAGTTCTGTCTTTTCTAATACTTTCCTTTATTTCTTTGCTGATTTCTGTTATCTGCTTTCGCCTGTCAGCCTTATCTGTTTCCTTTTCTCCACTTATTAAGTCAGCTCTTTGTTTCAGAAGATTGGCCGTTTTGGCTGACATCCATTTGGTAACTTTTTCATTACTACCAGCACATTGTTGTATAGAATGTTTGATTTTCTTTCGATCCAATCGTATCTCTCTTGTACTTCCATATTTGCTATGTCTTTGTTGTTTTCTGTGAGTTCTAACTTTATAGTCTTGGCTATTTGGTCACTTTGATATTTGGAAGGTTTTGTCTTTTCTATATTCTGTCTTGGTCTTGGGTTTTTGGCGGGATGTCATCAGTTCAGCTCTAATCATTCTATGGTTGGTATTGAAGTTGAAATTATTTAATACACTCATGTTTGAGAAGCATTTGGTTTTGTTGGTCATGATGAAGTCTATTTCATTTTTTGTATTCCCATCTGGTGATAGCCAAGTCCACATTCTGTTGTTCTTTTTCTTGAAAATTGTATTAAGTATTGTAAGATTATTTTCCTTCGCGAAATTTGTAAGTTTTGTTCCATTTCTAGTTCTAATCTTGTTCTTATATGTGAATGGTCCTAGGAATGGGTATTCTTCGGGTTGTCTTTCTCCGATTTGGCCGTTGAAGTCTCCCAATACTACAACATTTTTGTGAGCATGCGTTTGTAGTGTTTTATTCAGCATCATGTAGAAGTTGTCTATTGTTTCGGCATCTGCTTGTTCTGTGGGTGAGTATACTTGAACAATGGTCCAGGGTTCTTTGAAGCCCGGGAACTTGATATTTAATAATGCAATGCGTTCTGACACTCCATAGAAGCCCTCTATGTAGTTTTCGAGGTGCTTTTTCACTATAAATCCTACACCATGTCTTCCCTGGGTCTCCCCTATGTGGTAGAATATATGTTCTTGGTATGCTTCAATTTGTTCACCCATTCTTCTTACCTCGCTTAATCCCACAATGTCCCATTTCACATTTTTTAAAGCATATATTAGCTCTGTGAATCTCTCTTCCGATTTTAAAGTTAATACATTTAGGGCAGCTATGTAAATTCTTGTATTGTGGTAGTTATTTGTTTCATTTATATTTGGATTTTGGGTTATGTTTAGGTTTTGGTTTTGGTTCTCTTGGGTTAGAGGGTATTGGTCTAATTCCCCGCGGGGACCAGCCGTGTTGGGGAATGAACTTATAGATTTGTTATGTTTTACTTGTGTTGTGTTGTTCCGGGGGCCAGTGTTCTTATCTCATGCTTTTTGTTCCAATGATATATACTGTGATGTAGCAGGGATGTTTTCCTCATTCATCAGTTCAGAAGCCGTGGCACGAGTAGGTATTTGCATTACAGTCTGCTTTTCTGGTTGAGTGGGAGTGTTTGGTGACATAGAGAGGTTCCTTTTACGGTTTCCTGTTTTGTCTTTCCTTTCTTTAACAATAAGTTTGTCATATTTAATCACTGCATACATTCCCTTCTCTCTTTCCTCTTTCATCTGTGCCTGTAACTCTCGCCTTTTGTCGAGTACTTCTTTTGGGTAGTCCACCGATACATAATAATCTCCAAATTTCTTTTTGTTTTCCAATACGATATTTCTAATCCAGCAGTTAACAAAAGAGATCAGAATGGGTCTATCCTTCCTTCCTGATACATTTTTCTGTCCAATTCTGTATATTTTGTTTATGTCCCTGCTCTCAAGCTCCAAATTCAGGCAATTTTTTATTTCTATAAGTACATTTTCTAAGAGATCCTTGGTTGAATGTTCAGTTTCTTTGAATCCGTGAATAATAAGGTTGTTAGATTTCTCGGATTTTTCTAGACGTTTCACTTTTTCCCTCAAATATTGGTATTCCTCTTTTATTTCTTTTATTTCTTGCGTAAATGGCACCAGCTTTTCATCCATTCTTGCCATTAATTCTTTTGTTTGGTTCTGCATCTCGATTTTTATTTTGTCAAATAATGTTTGGGCATTCATTGTGAAACGGAACGTAATTCTTATAGTTTTTTTTTTCTATCGATATCGAAGTTCGTGTATGTCCAGCTTTATTTGTTTTCTTTAAGTTGCCCACACTGTTTAGTTGACAGTCGGTATTCTCGAAATTATAACTATATTTTGTTAGTTCAGAGTAATTGCATCTGCCTGCTCCTGCGATTAGAACAGGGGTGTCTGTTTGTTCATTAATTCTTCAAACGCGATGGTCATATCATATAGACTAAGCTCCCATTGACAAAGTCTTACCTCATAAGTCTACCGATTAAATGTATGCTATAACGACAGATCATGTTTAGGAGGTCATAACATTGTATGGGTGGCCATCCGAAATCCCGGCAGATTTTTTTTTATCCTACTTAAAAAACTTATTTTCGTTCCAAAATTTACATCACATCGCTTTACCGTTCGAAACGTATACCCTTCTAAAGAGACACTTTTGGCGATGAGAACCCGCTTAGGTTGCCCTACTATGAGACAAGACACAAAAGGTTTACTTATTTCTAAAAAGAAATTTCTTACAGCAAACCTTTTATTTTTTCGCTGGTCAACAAAACAAAAGGCGGGGAAGTGATCGGCGCAAGAAAGCCTCCTGACTAAAGTGTTTTCAAATTGGATTGTTGCCAGCCGAGAACATGGTCTAAAGGGCCGTGACGTGACATGTCTTTGGTAAATGATTTTTAAACGAAGGTTTCAGAATCTCGTGTAACTATAGACTACTTACCTACTTAGTGCAAGATCTTGTCGAGATTTGTATTTTTGACATTTTCAGCGGCGCCTAAACACAACCATTCGCCTAAATAGCACAAAATACAGAGTTTACAGAAGGTTCACTCGACTATTCACCATCTGTACAGGCACCCCGCGCGCCGTTTCCCTAATTTGAGTAAATAGTTCGTATTTAGCTCATGTTATGAAATATATCAGTTTATCTATTTTGCTTTAGAATATCACTTTGTTTTTATGTCACTAGCTCCCTACCTAAAATTGTCGTCATTAGATACTCGAAACTTAGTAACAATTTATTTTTCAAAAAATATATAATTTTCCATGAACTGGTGATAAGAACCAATTATAGTGTGCTTGCGCTAGCGGTAAGCTTCTTATAGCTTAAATGCCGGTGCTAATTGTTTACTCTACGATTTCTGAAAATTCTTGAAATAACAGTTACTGTCTGAACCCTGAAGGTGAGGATTGAAAAATACGCCTCCGTTTGTTTTGGGTGTTTTTTAACATACATACATGTATCACGCCTGTGTCCCTTGCGGGATAGGCAGAGCGAAAACAGCTGTTATAAACTGCCATTTACACCACGTATAACAAAAGTTTGAGAGACATTCAGAAGAATCACACAGATCTAAAATTAATATCAAAAAATACATATCAACTCCCAAATTCCTTAGTCGCTACTTACGACACCATCGGGAAAGATATGGGGTGATGCTATTCTAAGACACCACACGACACGACAGGTGATTTGCAATAATCGGTGATTTTTCAGAGTAGTTTTGTTCTTTGCCTGATTGCTGTAGTGACTATGCTACAGTGTCTTTACATCCAAATGTTCCTACACGCCTCCATAAATTTAATACTCCTGTTAGCAGCTCCTTAGCGGTTTCACCCACTGCAACTCATTTCTCATTCCTGTGGGAATTATTTGTTGTTCTGGCATTTATTATACATATAAACCTTCCTCTTGAATTATTATATCTATTACTAAAAACGTCCTTTCGGGTGGCATTGCGTTTTTCGATTCCGTCTTTGTTATGTACCATATAGTAGGTACATAGAAGATTATCACTAACTCGTCTGAGTTATAATTTGTTTTTACAATGTTTGTACGAAGCACGTCAAAACACTTTGTTTTAATTGGGGATTATGTAAGAAAAATAAAAGAAAATTGTGCGCAGATCCTCTGGAGGTCACGATCAAATAGGCATATTTTTATAAAGATTGAATCCCATGGCAGACAGATCAATATGTTTGAGGAGACGAGATTCTTAATTTAGGTACTTTTTGGGAATAGGCGTGATGTAAGGCGTAATGTGGTGACAGGACGTACTAAATAAAATAAAAACATCTATAAATTGATATCCATAAATAATATGGCTCATTTAATTTATACTATAATAGCTATCCTTTTTTTGTTATTTGGGACACCGAGTTGACGAAGTCATTTCATTACCTATGTACCTAGTTTGAATTATTTACTCAGGAACATACTCGTAGTACTAATTCTGTTTGTATTATACAGGCATTTCGTGCTAAAAATGTATACTATTTTCGTTTCTCATCATGACCCTATTAGCCCGGTCAATATCGACATCAAACATTGCAAACGCGCATGTAACTACGATTTTGTTATATATTGTTAGGTCCCTTGAGAGTAGTTAATACCCAAGTTTACAACACTGAAAACCCTGTGCTGCCAATGTCAACGCCAAATCAAAATTTGTTCAGAAGTTTTTGCGCGTGTATCTCATGAACCGTGATAGCTAGAGAGTTGAAATTTTTACAGGTGATGTATGTCTATTGCTGCTATAACAACAAATACTAAAAACCAGAATACAATAAATATTGAGGGGGGCTCCCATACAAGAAACGTGATTTTTTTGCTCGTTTTTGTGGATAATGTTTCGAAGGCTGTTTCTCGTGAACCGTGATAGTTAGATGGTTGAAATTTTCACAGATGATGTATGTCTATTACCACTATTACAACAAATACCAAAAACTAGTCAAGTGCGAGTCGGGCAACAGATATGATATTTCTGTCATTTTTATAAATGATGGTACGGAATCCTTTGTTCGCGAGTACGACTCGCACTTGGCCAGTTTTTTGTATTTTATGTTATAGCGGCAATAAAAAACTACTGAACGGATTTGATATGCATCATCTGCGAAAATTTCAACTCTGTAGCTATCACGATTCATGAGATACAGCCTGGTGACAGACGGATGGACGAACAGACAGCGAAGTCTTAGTAATAGGGTCCCGTTTTTTACCCTATTGGGTACGGAACCCTAAAAACTGGCTAAGTGCAAGTCGGACAACATAATATGATTTTTTGAAAAAAAATAATGTAACAAGAGCTGTTACATTAGAAATTCTGTCATTTCACAGCTTTCTTAGCAGTGCGGAAGAATTGCCCATCTTTGACTTGCTGTATCTTTGCAACCAAAAGACATAGTGTGCTCAGGTTTCGCTGAAATTGTAGCAAATTTTGTTATCTTTAATAAAGTTCTATGAAACGTACTTGAAAAAATCTTCGTTATGGTAGATTTTTATAAAAAACTGAAATATGGGCTAAAATTTCGCAGTTTATTGAGCACCGTGGAGGCAGCACAAGGTTTTCAGTGTTGCAAACTTGGGTATTAACTACTCTCAAGGGACCTTACAACATATAAAAAAATCGTAGTTACATGCGCGTTTGCAATGTTTATTTATTTTTATGTCGATATTGACGGGGCTATATTGGGAATAGTCCCGATTAGAACTGAATTAGCCATTTTGCTGAAGTTAGAGGCTGTCATCGTACCTACACCACCCTATACAAAATAGAAGTTTGTTCTGTGTTATCATTTCAACATAAGAAGATAGGAGCTACAACAGTCCACTGCTGGACATGACCATCCCCAAATCATCGTCCATCGACCATCGTCCGTAGTCAGCAGAGTAGCGACCGCGAGCGCAGTGCAAGACGTTGCATCCACGGAAAACGCTGCCTATTTCCTGAATAAATAGACGATACCTTCGCTGTGTTATTCTGAGCTGCGATCACACTGCTACAGAATATCATTTTTGGAGTGTCATACAATGTAAACTGAATTGGAAGTGGGTCACGTAAAAATAGCAATGTTCATACATTGCTATTCGATGGACAGGGTGCGGGCGGGTGACAGGCAGCTGCACCACGCTTGTTATCTCTACGATTGTTTCACTAACAAGGGCTCTGTTTCTATTTTTGGACCCAATGGTCGATAGCATGCATTTCATACATGCGTACAGCACGCCCGCATCCCTTGTGAGGTAGGCAAAGCGTAAGCGAATGCTTATCTGACAGATGTCATGTTGATCTTAGGGTCGCGCGTCTACTCTGTGTAGCTTGGGTCTTAGACGGCATCTGTCTGAGAAGTGATCGTCAGCCGTCCATCATCGATGCGACGCGCGTCTCACTTCTGTAGCTTTGTGTATATCTTTTGTTTCATACATTTTATATGGAAACGATTTCAAGCGTCGCTATATCGCACGTCTCACGTCTTGGACAATCACTTGTTTAACAGATGCGATCCCACGCGTCATGACGCACGCCTCTTTTGTGGAGCTTGTTGCATCTGTGAAGACGTCTTAGCTCATAATGTCCTTTTCGCAAAATGTCCTTTTCTCAAAATGTCCTTTTCGCAAAATGTAGAAGGGGTGAACCAGCCCATGAAACTGAACAACTTTCCCCAAGGAACATAGGTCGAAATGTGAAAAAGTTTTTTGGTCGACTCCCACCTAAGCAGCCGAGCGAGTCAATTTGTATGGGAGGTCTATTTTTTTTTACATTTCGACCTATGTACCTTGAGGAAAGTTGTTCAGTTTCAGGGGCTGGTTCACCTCTTCTACATTTTGAGAAAAGGACATTATGAGCTGAGACATGTGAAGATAAAATTGTGAAGCACATGAAAGCCGCATAGTCGTATTTGGAATTTCAGACTATTTGCTCGGTTTCTACGGTCATTAAAATTGAGAAGCATAAATCACGAACACGTCGTGAGAAGCTCCAGCTGATGCGGTTTCTATGACGCCAATAATGTAGCAACTGACCTTTGGTAGCGATACTAATGAACGTGAAATGCAAAATCAACTTGTCCGAGTCATACAATTACCGTTGGATATTTCATAGCTTAATTGCATAAATGACATTCAAGTGGCTCAAGTCGGAGCTTATTGAAAGTAGGTGCATATTTACCTGGTTAATTGCTTTGAATATTTCATTCATTGACCGTGACCGTAGATCCTTCGCTCTAAAACTAAAATCGCAGACGTAGGGAAGAAAACAGAAAAGCTCATGGGGCTGGACTGGACACGTTTCGCGGATGCACCCCGAAAGGTGGGCCAGAGTAGTAACTCAGTTGCTCTCACAGGAGCATCGTCCTAGAGGAAGGCCTCAAAAGCGATGGTGGGATGACCTCGACGAGTTCGAGTTTACCTGGCCCCAATCAACAGCTAACCGGGATGTCTGGAAGAAAAGACTGCAGGCCTTTGCCCAGCAGTGGGACACTTTAGGATAAATTTCATTCAATACCTTTATCTCTATCCTGAAATAATACGTCGTTTGGAATCACTTCGTTCAAGGAACAACAATAATTGTAGAGGCGAAACCGTAGCTGTGTGTAGCGCGTAGGCGTAACGTAGCTGATTGCTACGCCACCGGCGACGTAGCTCGATCAAAATGGCGTAGTAAGTCTGTTAGTTTGTATTCCGGACATTCGGTTAGTAAGACGTAGTTTGTAGAAGCATACGAGCAAATCAGGAATACGGCGTGGGAAGGCGCAGCTGATGCATTTCTATGACACCTGACCTTTGACCTTGGAATGCAGTAATAGCTCTGCCGAGCCGTGTAATTAACTTGGATATAATTTTCATGCCATCATGTGAATGTCAATTAAAACTGCTTAAACCAATATCTTTTTAAATGTAAGAACATATTTACCTGTTTTAATTATTTTGTATATTTCATTCATTACCTACATCTCTTGCCTAAAAAAACACGTCGTTTGGTAACACTCCATTTATAATTTGTAAAGGCGAAACCGTAGCTGCGTGTAGCCCGTAGGCGTAACGTAGTGGCTTGCTACGCTGCCGGTGACGTAGCTGATTGCTACGCCACCGGCGACGTAGCTGAATCGAAATGGCGTAGTAGTTTCAATGTAAAATATAAATGTCGAGCTAAAGCGTTCGTAGATTGGAAGTCAACGCGCGTCTATCTTTTTCGTGGTACGGCCCTCATAGGCTGTTAGTTGGTTTTCCGGACTATTCGGTTAGTAAGATGTAGTTTGTAGAAGCATACGAGTAAATCAGGAATACGGCGTGGGAAGGCGCAGCTGATGCGTTTCTACGACACCTGACCTTTGAACATGAAATGCAGTAATAGCTCGTCCGAGCCGTGTAATTAAAGTTGGTTATAATTTTCATGCCATTATGTGAATGACAATTAAAAAGACATAAATCGGATCTTTTAATTTTTACCTGTTCATTTATTCAGTTGATTATATTTTTTCTTTATTTACCTACATCATTGTCCACCTAGCCTAAAATGACACATCGTCTAGTGTCACTCACTTCGTTCATGGAACAACAATAATTGTAGAGGCGAAACCGTAGCTGTGTGTAGCGCGTAGGCGTAACGTAGCTGATTGCTACGCCACCGGCGATGTAGCTCGATCGAAATGGCGTAGTAAGTCTGTTAGTTTGTATTCCGGACTTTCGGTTAGTAAGATGTAGTTTGTAGAAGCATACGAGCAAATCAGGAATACGGCGTGGGAAGGCGCAGCTGATGCGTTTCTATGACACCTGACCTTTGACCTGTGTTCTTCGTAGTCTGTTAGTTGGTTTTCCGGGCTATTCGGTTAGTAAGATGTAGTTTGTAGAAGCATACGAGCAAATCAGGAATACGGCGTGGGAAGGCGCAGCTGATGCGTTTCTATGACACCTGACCTTTGAACATGAAATGCAGTAATAGCTCGTCCGAGCCGTGTAATTAACGTTGGATATAATTTTCATGTCATCGTGTGAATGACAATTAAAACGGCTTAAACCTATTTGAAGAACATATTTACCAGTTTTTATTGTTTAGATTATTTCATTCATTACCTACATCTCTAGCCTAATAACACGTCGGTTGGAATCACTTCGTTCAAGGAACTACAATAATTGTAGAGGCGAAACCGTAGCTGTGTGTAGCGCGTAGGCGTAACGTAGCTGATTGCTACGCCACCGGCGATGTAGCTCGATCGAAATGGCGTAGTAAGTCTGTTATGTTAGTTTGTATTCCGGTCATTCGGTTAGTAAGATGTAGTTTAAATATATACGTAGTTTAAGTACATACGAGTAAATCTTGAATACGGCGTGGGAAGGCGCAGCTGATGCGTTTCTATGACACCTGACCTTTGAACATGAAATGCAGATATAGCTCGTCCGTGTAATTAACGTTGATTATAATTTTCATGCCATCGTGTGAATGACAATTAAAACGGCTTAAACCGATATCTTTTTGAATGTAAGTACATATACTGTTTTTATTGTTTAGAATATTCTATTCGTTACCTACATCTCTAGCCTAAAAAAACACGTTGTTTGGTAACACTCTTTTCAAAGAACATCAATGATTGTAAATAAGAAATAGAAAAAATGACATGCATCGACCGGGGATCGAACCCGGGCCGCATGGGTAAACGCCCCACCGCTCTGCCACTGAGCTATCGATGCACGGCCGATGAACGCCAAATTTTCTATCTCAACAATTTTGCATCAATTTTGCATCGATAGCTCAGTGGCAGAGCGGTGGGGCGTTTACCCATGCGGCCTGGGTTCGATCCCCGGTCGATGCATGTCATTTTTTCTATTTCTTATTTTCACTTGTGAGAATAATATAGCACTGTGAGTGCATTACAATCCCAATAGAACAATTGTAAAGGCGAAACCGTAGCTGTGTGTAGCGCGTAGGCGTAACGTAGCTGATTGCTACGCCACCGGCGACGTAGCTGAATCGAAATGGCGTAGTAGTTTCAATGTAAAATTGTTCCATGTCGAGCTAAAGCGTTCGTAGATTGGAAGTCAACGCGCGTCTATCTTTTTCGTGGTACGGCATACACAGTCTGTTATTTTGTTTTCTAGACTATTCGGTTAGGTAGTAAGATGTAGTTTGTAGAAGCATACGAGTAAATCAGGAATACGGCGTGGGAAGGTGCAGCTGATGCGTTTCTATGACACCTGACCTTTGAACATGAAATGCAGTAATAGCTCGTCTAGCCGTATAATTAACGTTGGATATAATTTTCATGTCATCTTGAATGACAATTAAAACGACTTAAACCGATATCTTTTTCAATGTAGGTACATTTGATTTTAAGGTTCCGTGGTTATTATCACTAAAACTATAACCGCCTTACTACAAAAAAGTTAGACCAGCGTTGAACGCGTGTCTAGCGTTTTTTTTTGTATGAAGTTTTATTTTAAACACGCGTTCGACTCTGGTCTAACTTTTTTGTGGTAAGGCCCTAAGACGTTATAACGGATTTTGATGTAACCCTAACATGAGTTAAAACCTGTTATGTCTTATAGTTTTAATGTAAGTGTATAGTTAACTGGTTTTATTGTTTAGAATATTGCATCTCTATTATAAATAAAAAAACACGTTGTTTGGTAACACTCTTTTCAAGGAACATTAATAATTGTAAAGGCGAAACCGTAGCTGTGTGTAGCGCGTAGGCGTAACGTAATACTTGCTCCGTAGCTGATTGCTACGCCACCGGCGACGTAGCTGAATAGAAATGGCGTAGCAGTTTCAATGTAAAATTGTGCCATGTCGAGCTAAAGCGTTCGTAGATTGGAAGTCAACGCGCGTCTATCTTTTTCGTGGTGTTCCTCATAGTATGTTAGTTGGTTTTCCGGACTATTCAGTTAGTAAGATGTAGTTTGTAGAAGCATACGAGCAAATCTGGAATACGGCATGGGAAGGCGCAGCTGATGCGTTTCTATGACACCAATGAATCAACTGACCTTTGACCATGAAATGCAGAAAATAGCTCGTCCGAGCCGTGTAATTAACGTTGGATATGTTTCTTGTCATCGTATTTCATCATGCAGATACATGGCGATAGAGAGCGCCATCTATATTTTTCTTTCCAATAATGTGGTCCTGGATAGTCTTCCATTGTTTTAAATATTTTATTCATTCATCTCATTTCATCTCAAGCCTAAAAAAACACATTATTTGGTATCACTTCGTTCAAAGAAGAACAATTGTATTGGCTAAACCGTAGCTGTGTGTAGCGCGTAGGCGTAACGTAATACTTGCTCCGTAGCTGATTGCTACGCCACCGGCGACCTAGCTGAATCGAAACGGCGTAGTAGTTTTAATGTAAAATTGTTCTATGTCGAGATAAAGCGGTGGTAAATTGGAAGTACCTATCTCCACGAAAATCCAAATTTATTTAAGTAATTTCAGAAAAGTAGTAATTAGACAGAATGTCAGCCAGTGTTTAAAATTTCAATACACAAAAAACTCTCATAGTCTGTTAGTTGGTTTTCCGGACTGTTCGGATGTTTCGGATGTACAAATCAGGAATACGGCGTGAGAAGACCCAGCTGGTGCAGCAATGTGACAATGACCTTTGAACATGAAATGTAGAAATAGCTCGTCCGAGCCATGTAACTAACGTTGGATATAATATATGTCATCGCATGATGCCAATCATATAGTTAAGAGCTTTTTGAAGGTAGATACTTATTTACCTGTTCAATTGTTTTGAGTGATTCATTCATTACCTACTTCTCTAGCCTAAAAAAACACTTCGTTTAGTATCAGTCTGTTCAAAGAAGAACAATTGTAGAGGCAAAACCGTAGCTGTGTGTAGCGCGTAGGCGTAACGTAATACTTGCTCCGTAGCTGATTGCTACGCCACCGGCGACGTAGCTGAATCGAAACGGCGTAGTAGTTTTAATGTAAAATTGTTCTAAGATAGTCGAGATAAAGCGTTCGTGGATTTAAAGTATTTGGTTTTTCATACAGACATACATTCACACGTCACGCTGTCATTACTTGCGGGGTAGGCAAAGCATCAACGGTCTAAAAAATTACGGTCGCTTTCGTCACGTCTGACAAATTTTTAAGTCATTACAAGAAGAATTACCTTTCATCCTACATGTACAGATGTACATATGGTTAAATAAAGGGACAAAAGCTGATGAAAGTATTTACAATTAAATCAGCACATGAAACTGACCAACTTTTCTTTTATGAACATGTCCTTGCCTCAGCTTGCGAATATTATCAGATGTTTTCCCAGTTTTTACTGTTTAGGGTATGTGGATTTTCTGTGCATAGTAAAACTTATACTGGAGGGACCAACTTATACTGGTTTTTCATACAAATACCAAAATCAGTAGAAGTTAACCCGTAAAATGGGTAGGTGGATTTGCTGGTGATAGTACGTTCATAAACTTAGTTCTTCGGTCCAGCTGGAGTTGCCTTTGAGTTCGAAGTTAAGGTTTCACTAACTTTCAATAAGAAGTTTTCAATAAAATCACGCCTTTATTCCTTGCTGGGTAAGCAGGGTGAAAACAACCGCATGCAAATCGTTTCAACACTGGTGTATACTCTGTTATTTCTGAAAATTATGTGAAGTCATACATGTATCAAAATGTGAGCTTCCGCGCATAATCATCGGTCCAATAGTGTTTAGGTTCTACAAGTATCATGCTGACTGTAAAAACAGACATATTTCCAGAAACATTTAGGTATTTTAAAAAACCTCCAAAGTTGCAAGTGCAACCAAACTAAGTTCTGAAAAAAAAAGTAGGTAAGTAAGACGGTCCAGTAAGTAAGGACTAAACAATTTCAGAATCTAGTATATTCCTTACCAATGACTACCAAAAACAAAATTACTTAAAACGTTACTACCACCTAAAGATGTAACTATCTAAAAATCCCAAAGTTCGCTAAAATGCTAATATCTCGGAAACTGAATGCCAACTACAAATATTTTGCTCGTAGTGCTACGTCGAAAGGTTTTGCTGGGATCTTTCTATGTGTTTTTTTTACTTCCTCCAGACCAGCATGATCCATTAACAACCAATTAGTACAATCGAGAAGAATGGGTGAACGTTATTTATAGAACAATTAAGCTCTCGTTTTACGCATTATATCTTTTTTGGCCATATTGGTGGTATTATTTGTTACTAGATTATTTGTGACTAGAGCCGTGTGGTGCCGGCTGAGTAGAATAGCACCACCCCCTCTCTTCCCGTAAGGTCGTAAGAGGCGACCGAGAGATAAACCCGACCCAAGCAGCCAGGGCCAACCGTATGGTGGCGGTTAATCCACCACAAAAGTATTCCCGAGAAGGGTTGACGTCTGGTAGGCGGCCGGTCGTAAAATTCAGCCAAATCCTTTTGGTACACGATTTTGTGTTCAAGGAAACGTGTTGCGCCGACCCCGAGTAATTGGGATAAGGGCAGGAAGATGATGATTTGTTACTAGATTGGCTAGGTAATTTATAAATTAGTCCTCTTATACAGGGTGGTACCGATCGACAGCCTTACCTGAAAATTTTAAGCTCAATAGGTCGAACAGAACAACTTAGCCCAGAAAATATAGGTCAAAATGTTAAAACCATTGACATCCTATTGAAAATTGGTCCAATTTTGTTATTATAGTGGACTCGGAGAAAATTGTTCAGATTGACCTGTTGATCTTAGCATTTTCGAGGAAGTCCTTCGTTCGGTACTTACCATCCTGTATGAACCCGTTGTATAAAACCTCCTTAGTCTCCACTTTCCGAGTCGAATAATAAATATCACTAGACAAAGTTGAGCGTTGTATTTTAGCTACGCATCTTTCTTTCGAGCGCCAAACGACCCGATGAGCCCTAGTGTCAAGTTTTCAAAACGCTTACCGTTACTATAGTAGGCATCTGAAATGGTTGTGTAACGTATAAATAAACACTTATGGATTTATTCTATTGATAGTTTTCACTAGAATTATCGGTGTTTCGTTGAAACTTGCAGACAGATTTAATCTAAGGGTGAGAGCCCACTTCTCCGCCCACTCTGAGATAATAGCAGCGTAAAGTTGCTTGTAGCGTTGAGCGTGCAGCGCCCGGACTATTAGCACAGAATACATAATAGTACAAGTACAGAAGACGCACTACGCCATAGCAATTCAACAAATATAAATCTTAATGCGCGATAATAAAGTACAATTTCCTTCGCGCCGGCTTTGGATACCTGCTTTTATATTAGCCTACTGATCGCGCGCGCAAGCAAAAACGGGCCGAATTGCTGCGCGCGAAAGTTCATCTGCCGCAGACCACCTCTGAAGGTCACAGTCGGCATGCTTTGTAGGGATGTGAATTTCGAGATTTATCTATTAACACAATAAGTATTGGCGGGCACCCAATACAGAGAGACGGCTAGAAGGAAACATCATAACACTTACGCACACATCTACACGCCGTCGTTTACGCGCGATTTCGAACCGCTAGTAGCGAGAGTCAACAGCGTTTGGTGCGGGCGGACGGCAAAATGTGGCCTCGCAAGAGCAAATATTGTGTATTAGTCATAGGGATTGCAATCCCGCACCTGATTCAATCCCGCGGGATTCGTTTGCGGGATTAGTCCAATCCCGCGCGGATCCCGCGGGATCCCGCATGTTTGTAATCATGTTAAAAATCTTATTTGAAATACAGATTTTCTTCAAAAATCGACTTCAATTCAATAAAATTTAACATGCCTGTCATGTGTAGCTAAAATAACTAAATAAAAATTTAGATTATTGTAAACAAATTATATTTATTTCTGATTTAGAACTGTGTACAATTTTACCCTTTATTCTTACTACTGCTAATATTAATTTGTTTAACCCTCTCTCATCTCTGTACTATTATGTTTTCTGTGGTATAACGGATACTGTACCAATCAAGCTTTAAGAAAAATATAAAAGGTAAAAATATAATATCTGCGGTTAAAATTAACTTGTAACGCTGAAGAACTTAATATCTAAACTACAAAATCCTATTTGTGGGCCTATCTGACACACCCTTAGCCAGTTTGTTTTAATAATATGAATAAATTCTAATATTGTATTAACTAAGATTCAGAATTAGGGGGCAAATTAGTCACATTAGATCAAAACTTTCATTAGACTTAACATATAACAAATTTCCAATTTACTACCAACAGCTGGGACTACCTATGACACCGAGTCGTTCAACGACCCGGAGAACCCTGGTGTCAGAGTATTTTTAACTCTAGCGTCTGTATAATGCTCTTGAACCAAAGAGTAGTAATGGTTATATGAGTATCACCCAGCCTGCATCTCAAAGAACTACAAGTAAGAAATGCTCTTTTAGAATGTTTTAAGAGTTAGGATATATTTTTAGGAAATGAACGTCGAGTTTTCGCCATTCGGAAGCAAAAGTTGACTTGTTTTTTGGTGCGAGTTTTCAATGTGCGGGATCTGCGGATCCGCGGTTTGAAGGTGCGGGATCCCGCAGGGCCAAAAATAGCGCGGGATTGCAATCCCTAATTAGTCAGTATTAGTGTGTTATAGTGTAAGTTTGATATAATGTAAGTTCTGTACCTACGTATGTTCAGCCCAGATAAGGCATATTAAAAACTCAGAAAGAAAAGTAGCATCCCTAGAGTGTAGGCATAAACGATCGGAAAAAGGGGCGAGCTGTCCTTCTGTAAATTCTCTATTTTGTGCTATTAGGTTCTTGTACGTGAATTTTGAGCTTGTACCTAATTTACTCGCTTCGGATGGAATGCATAATCTCAGGTTTAGTAGTAAATGCATAGGTTCGTACTCGTAACGTTATACGTACAGAATTTTGGACCGTATTAGTTTTATTTTGTTTCATATTTTTAGTATACTCGTATTAGGCTGTCTGTTAACGAAAGATGGGTACAGGGAATTCTTTATGCAAGTAGCTTAGGAAACGGTTACCCAAACTTTATACTGTAGAAGTAAAAGTTTTTCATTTTGTTCATTGAATTATTAATTATGTTTATTATCCACTTATTGTTACAATTCCTACTATCTATTTTGTATTTTGAATATCGGATAACTATGGTCTGATATTAACAATATTATAATAACCGGATCATTCCAGCCGTAGGTGGGCACGTAGGCGGTAGCACTGGAAATTCCAGAAATCAAATATTAATACTGCAACATCCATGATGAATGTTACCTTTGATATTTACAATTGATCATTGAAATGTCGCTGAAAATAACTTTATTCTGAAAATAGAGATGGGCCGAACATCGGTTTCACCGAATACTCTTTTAAAAGTTTGCCGAGCCGAATATTCGGTTGAATATTTCGGCATTTTATATTTCCATATGAAACAATTAGGAGCCTTACTTGTTTTCGAAATACTCTGATTCGCAGCGTGCCACTCCGCTCGCTACGGTTTTAACTTTCCACATTTGACACATTGACAACGATTTTAAAAAGACTCTTGTCTTGACATAAACTTTTATAATGAAATAAAGGTATTTAGATGAAAAGCATACGTTTTTATTCAGTAAATTATTCAGCAAATCCACCGCTTTCGCCCGATATCGAGTATTCGGCCCATCTCTATTCTGAATGCACTGGCGCCACTGCGAAGGTTCTGTACAAATTGACGTTTGATGATTGTACCCTGCGGCCAGTTGCGATGCGAGATTTACATTCGATTTTCTGGTTGTGTTAACGCCGCGGGCGGAATCAGCGTTGCATTTCATCTTGCATGCGAATTGGAGGCTTAACATAAAATGTATTGGGATACATACACTTTTAGTGCTATATTTCTCTCATTAATTAAATTAATTGAAATAATGTCAGCGGCGGCCGCGACTTAACCCAGAAACGAACAAATGTTCTTCAAGCGTACGGGTTTCCTGGACAATTATACATTTTGAATAAAGTTATGATAAAAATTTGTTAAGTTACATTATCACCAACAGCAATCCACTGCTGCACATGAGTCTTCCTCTTTTAGGGGATATTGCCACAGTCATATCATTTGGCAAGTGGATTTGGGAGCGGAGTGCCAACTAAATTTCATGAAATATGTACCTGCGTTAGAATACGGGTGAAACAGCTGCTGGGCGTAAGCTAGACGGGATCGCTTTCAAAAATTTTTTCGCCATCAAAAAGCTACAACATCCCTGAATAACATAGGCGGAAAATATCTTATTCCCACGGTAAACCAATTACCAGCGCGTGAAACCGCTCTAGGCGAGCCACTAGTAGTATATAAAATAGGATGACGGCAACCTGTTGCTTACATTCTGAGGTTTATTTTTTAAAGCAGACTTTCTGCTGAAAACGGCGTAAACAAAGCATTGGATATGTATGTGCTTTACATAGAAGCAAGAAATCACTCAAGTCGCTAAAGAAGTATGATGACGTCACTGGTCTGTGGTCTTTCAGTTGCCTTGCCTCATGCAATATGTACTACCAACTTGTTCCTGACCTTTTGTTTGATGGCGTATGGACGTAATTTTGTAATAGAATTACTTTTTTCCTAATCCCTCTCTTGAATTTTCCGCGAGAACATTCTGTAGTTTCCTAGATATTCAACCTAGGTTTAAGATTTTTCTAAGAGCGTAGGTGGTAATAAGAACTGGCTTTGATATTCCATACAGTCGGTATTTATGGTTTTCTTTTTATCGAGGCCTGTGTTATGTTTGTCTAGTAAAAGTTATATGGCAATAGACTGCTGACTGCTTCAGAAGTGTTGTTATTGCATTCAAAGTAACAATGGTCTATGCTGGAATTATATCAAATCACGAACGTCGTAGCTTGCGCCCGGCGGCTCCCGAATGTTCTGATGGATCGCAAATTCTGAAAAGTGGAGGCTAGACTCTTGCGGCCTACCTGACGAACTGATTGACTGTCAACTAGGTCTCTCTTTAAACCTCAGTTTCAGCAAACAACAACTGACTGACTATTAACCGGGCTTCTATTCAAACTGAGAGACTGAAAATGCGAGTACAATTTAACTTTTTATAGAACTATCCCGCACGTTTAAAAACAATGCGCCTACCCTTACAAAATAGGTACGACTAAAATTGATATTTTCAAGAAATGTATTTAAAGTTTCTAAACAACAAAATAATTAAATCATCTACCAACATAACGTAATAAATAGACACGAGATGTTAAATTTCAAAGGGTAAACTAGCCAGTTAGCTAGTTAATAGCTGATAAACTGTTAGTTTATTATTTCTGAATATTTGGCAATACCATCGTGGTGAACCTTGTTTAATGAGGATAATGTTTCAAAATATAATCTTTTCTAATATTACCTATAAGTACTGCGCAATTATAAAAGTTTGGTAGTAAATTATCGTGTCTTTTAGAAAAAAAAGTGTTTTTCAGTTCCGCCCACGTTCATCCTCAGCTTGGCATAAGCTTCTTTATTAGTTTTCTTAAAACTGCGTGGGTATTTTTATAAGCTTGGAATAACATTTCATTTTCTACTGAAATTCTTAATAATTTGTGGAATAAAATACAAAGGGCTCAGCTGTAAGGCAGTGTCAGTTTTGCAGCCTCCACAGGTCCACTGCAGAATATTGTACGTTGCATTTGTATTTACGTTTGGGGAAAATGTTGAAAATAGATATCCGAGGTGAGGAAAAGGCTGCATTCAGATGCTACTAAGAAAATTCTGCAAGGATGTCTAACGAAATTACACACAACGATATGGAAAATTACAAATTTACTCCACAAGTAAGAGATAAAAACTGCACGTCAAATGTGTAAAATGTACGCCGCTGCTGCTGGTGGCAAAGCTGGGCAGTGTGTATAATTTAATTTGCTGAGTGTTTTTGAAATATAACAGTTTATTTGCCTTGGTTTGCGAATTGAAGTGCTATCCAGAAATTTCATTCTGATTTTATTAAAGACATCTCGAATGGACGTTCTGAAAAGTTATTTGTGAGTTTTTGTAACAGTTGCTGCGCGAATACTGAATTGCATTATTGGTTTTCTGCGTACGGCGAATTTGATTATTATTTACGTGTTGGTGTTCGGTCATTTTGTAGAATAATGCGGCTTTTTCTCCACAGTTCCGCGAATAGCGTATCAACTCGTGCGGGGTTATCCAATCTGACACCCCAGAATGGACACCCTAGGATGGCAGATCTGTTTAATCAGGTTGATTTTGCCCGATCTGCCACCCCAGGGTGTCAGAATGGATAATCCCACCCATTCGAGTGATGGTTCATTTAATATACTCATCATTTTGAATACTTCCCACTCATATGCGCCAATGCTGCATACGTATACAACAAGTAGTTGAAAGTTCAGCCTGAAGAAGTAAAGATGTTCTTAAAAAGTAAAGAGAGGGAGTTACAAATTATTTGCTATGCGATTGGTCATTTATCTTTGGACTATATTGTCAGACACTATGTATAATTTAGAAAAGCATATTTGTTCCTAAAAGCTGCTATAATAGGGTCAACTCTGTGTAAAGTATTTTTTCATATTTCGTATAAACTAAATAAAACGTGTACTGTGAAGTTTAACATCCTGTATTTCTCCCCAATAAGAGTTAGAACTATTTTTGCTCTCCGCACTCAATTAAGTGAGTAGGCTGTAATTAATTGGTTAATGGTATTAGCTGCCAACTTGTTACTACTTTATATAACCCTCAAATATCTATGATCAATATTTGTCAGACGTGTCAAGTTCAACCGCTTTCAGACACAATTTCGCCACTTTATATATCCAGTAAATAAAACACTGTAGCTGTGTGTATGTGAGCTTTGTACTGGCCCGATGGCGTAGTGGTTAGTACCCCTGCCTGCCACGCCAAGGGTCGTGGGTTCTATCCCCACCGACAAAAATGTTTGTAAAGTAAATTTTCAAATATTTGTGTTTAGTCTGGGTGTTTTCTATGTATAATATGTATGTATTTCCAAAAAAAGGTATATAAGTATTTATATCAGCTATCTAGTTACCATAGTACAAGCTTTGCTTAGTTTGGGGCTAGATAGCGTTGTGTGAATTGTCCAGGATATTTATTTATTAATTTTATTTATTGTATATTACAGTATGTCCTTCATTGCAGATGGATCGTGCGAATCGCAAATATATTCTGACGCAGGGCCCGCTCGCATTCACCGTCGGTCACTTCTGGCTCATGGTGTGGGAGCAGAACAGTCGCGCCATACTTATGTTAAATAAGGTAAGCCCCAAACTCCACAGAGAGGACAAGGAAAGGACATAGGACGTAGGGCATGACGCTTGACGTTTGACATCGCGACGTTTCCATACAAAATGTACGAAAAAGTATTGACAAAGGCACTCACAAGCGTCGCCAAAGCGTCGCCAAAGCGCCGCATCTATGACAGCTAGCGTTAAAAACTAAGAAGAATATTTGACGATCACTTGTCTGTCAACTGTCATTCATACGTCCTATGCCCTCGTCTTTTTGGTGGAGTTTGCGCCTAAGAATCTTCTGTCAACAAATACAGCGAGACCAATCATCGGTTTCGAGTCCTCGTCTGTTCAATCCCTTTGGAATTAGTCGTCGGACGCGTGGGCGTTGTTAAGCGTGGAGACAATTTTCCTTCGCCTTCAGAGCAGAGTACCAAGAAACAAATTCGAGTTTCATAAAAGATGTTTGCAGGCTTTCCATCAAACGTGATAATAGAACACGCCCGCATCAAAACTCTTTTGTAGTTTTGTGTAAGTCTTCGACAGATTTGCTTATAATAGGAAACTTTCTATTAACAAGTCTGAGTCAGTGCATTAATGTCACACTAGAGGGCGTGGTGCTAAGCGGTACTTTGACGTTATACCAACCAACCAGCAAAATTCAATATGGCTGGCGCAACCGCTCCGCCTTAGTTGTGATCGTAACTAATAATTTAACTACTGTTCAATTGGATTTGTTACGAAATAATGTCGTCTTGTCTCGTTATAATATCATGTTAATAAACAGAAAATCAATAAAAGATGTTAAACATTTTAATAAACACAAAACAAAAAATAAAAGAAACGTTAATATCTCTTGGCTCAGCGCCCTCTAACATGAATCTTGAGAATCTATAGAAAGTTTCCCATGCCACCGCAGGGTGGAATGTTATTTTCACCCAACTGCTTTAGAAGGGTTATGTTTTTCGAAAGTATGTGTGTATGTAAGTATTTATGTATGTAGACAAGAAACTCGTTTTCACGGGCTACAGCCCAAACGACTGATCGAATCGTGACATGTGAGATGTCGTTAGATTCGTATCAGCAGCGGTAGTGACACTGGCTATATTGAAAATTAATAATTGCAAGATGGCGGATTTATTTTGGAAAATACAACTTTAGAATTACCGCTTTCACGTTTTTGTTTATTAATACATCTGTGTGTTACGATACGTGTTCGTCTGTGTAGGTGATAGAGAAGAACGAAATAAAATGCCACTGGTACTGGCCCAACGAGATAGGCGAGGCACACAAGCTGGAGCTCACCGACGTGAAGCTCTCGGTCGAACAGATCAGCGAGGAGGACTGCAACTATTACACCACAAGACTCTTCAAGTAAGTTGTGTTGTCCTATTTTATACTGGGTGTTACAAAACAACCAATAAAGCTGAAAGGAGGTCAAGGTGCTCATGAAACTAAACAACATGGAACATGGGTCGAAATCTGATAAAGTTTGGACTTCCCATACAAAAGGAACTCACTTTGTATGGGAGATTTATTGGTTGTTTTGTAACACGTTGTACTTAAGATCAGTGGCGCAAGGTGACGTTTTAGCGAAAGTCGGCCGGAGCAGAAGAATGTACAAAATGAAAGGAGATTGATGTGAGAGTATGGATTTGTAAATTTTTGAATTAAAAGGGAAGCCGGTGGGAGTCGGCATGTATAAACCCTTCAGCACCAGAGAAGGGCTAAACATAGGTTTTACCGAATACGTATCGATGTTCATATAAAAATTATAGAGCAATTAAAAGCATTACTTGTTTATGATTCATGGAATTGGTACATTTTCATTTGCATCAAATCGGGTAGTTCTGTTTTTTTTATATGTTGTATGTAATGAGGTGGTAATGACAAATATAATTTATCCAATTCGAAATACCCCCGGAACATTGTTTTTACAAATTCTCGTCAATGTGGTCAATTATTGATCTATTTCACGACAGAAATTCATAATACGTTATTAAAAAAGACAAATTGTATGCTTTTATTACAAGATTTTTTTAGTTTTGATAGAAGAGTTTTTAGTTTTAAAAATATTTGATGTTCCAGGCTGATCCTCTAAATCGACAGTACACCTTTTGGAAGCTTAATTCAGTAGCATTTTGTCATCAACCTGTTCAGGCAGGTCGAAATCGTCATCTGATGGTGGGTCATTGATAATAAGTTCGTCAATATCTTCCCACATCAGGTCTGGTTTGTTTTCACAAGATTCGCAGCTGCAGTGGTTGCAAATAACCAAGCATTTCAGTCCTGCTTTTCTGCAACTACAGCTGCTGGTAAAAAATCATGTTTAGCAGAGGTTGAGGAGCTGGTGGTTTCGTCATCAGTTGAGGAATGAAATCTCTAAATTGAAATATTTAGGAAATTTGGCAATCATTTGAACAGCTGTATCTTTAAAATTATTCAGTTTATTGAGACACTACCATTCTCATTTTGTTGCAAATTTAGTCTTCTTTAAAAGATTCCTAATGACTTTTACCGTAAAACAGGTCCTTGGTGGTGAAAAATAGCAAGATCTGAAAAATTATCAAACGTTTTATGGTTTCACATGAAAATTACGATGTTCCGGAGGGATTTCGAATTGGATAAATTATGTTTTACATTACCACCTCATTACATACAACATATAAAAAAATCAGAACTGCCCGATCTGATGCGAGCGAAAATCCCTTAAATGGTACGATTTCCATGAATTATTACGAAAACTCGCTAATTCACACCGGATCACTCCGCTCGCTACCCCTCTAACTCACATATCATCACATCACATTAGAAACAATTACAACAAATTAAATAGAAACTGCTTCTTTCCATATTCTTACAAAACAATTTAGAAGAAAAATATCCCACCCAAAACATAAATGTGAAAGGCTGCCAAGTTCGACAATATTGGAATGCTTCGCCTATAAAAGAAGTGAGATCTAAATAAGTACCAAGTTCCATACACAGACCTCAGTTAAAATTGAAACCTACTTTTTAATGATATAACTTGGCAAGTTTTCACACACTTTCTTATTTATAAACCTACAAAACGCAATGAGTCAAGTATATAATTTTCTATTAAAACTTGCCAAGTTATATCATTAAAAAGTAGGTTTTAACTGAGGTCTGTGTATGGAACTTGGTACTTATTTAGATCTCACTTCTTTTATAGGCGAAGCATTCCAATATTGTCGAACTTGGCAGCCTTTCACATTTATGTTTTGGGTGGGATTTCATTTATTTTTGTAAGGTTTTCGGTCGGTTGCAATTTTAGGTCGGTACGACCATTGGAAGATATAGATAATTTTTTGGTATTAGTTCCTTAGGGTATGAATTTACACCTTCATTATTTTTAAAACCGACTCACACTTGGCCATTTTCAGATTTTTTCCTATACCTTGACCTAAAGACCTACCTCCATGCCAAATTTCAAGTCAATACAACCACTGGAAGTGGTCTAGGTTTTTGATGAGTGAGTGAGTGAGTCAGTCAGTCAGTCAGTCAGTGAGTGTATAGTAAAAATAGCGATTTTCTGACGTCAATATCTCAAGACCTACAATAGGTACATTAATGAAATTTTGTATTTTAGATGAGTAAGTAGATCTCAACAGATACTAGAAATTTCATATGCGTAGATAAAATAGATTTTGAGTTATAGGTGGGTCGAACTTGGCCCGAAATGGTTCGTGTAATATAACCCACGGCCGGTGTGTCGCTCGAACTTGGCGGACACACTGCCGTGTGTCTAGATATATAAAAGAGACGTTTTTATCCTGCAAAATCTACGAACATTCGTCCAAAACCAAATATTTGGTAAATCTGCCGAACATGTCGAATACCGAATATAAACCGAATATCCGACCCATCTCTAATTTATACAGTTTACTGTGCTTTAGCGAGTGAGGGCAGCGGGTATGGTTAGCATGAATAGTTTCTGAAAAATTGAGCTCTTTTTCACATTTTATCGTGAACTAGCGACAAACTCAAAGGTTTCATCCGCATATTCAGAAGTTTAGATTAAGATAACGTCGTCGGCAACAGTATTTCACTAGAGTTTATTTATCTTTTAGGGGCGTATTCAACTCACAAAATTCAACAACTTTTATTAGATTTATTTTCCTCAAAATACGAAAAGAAAAGTTGGCCCTTCCATACAATAATGTTGAAAAAGTGTGTCACTTATGAGAGTTATGGGAGATCAAAATTTTATTTTCATATATGTACTTAATAAAATGTAACCTTACATAAAACCAATTTCACATTTTATGTAAAATATGTGAGATAATTTCGGTATGAAAAGCGAGGCGAACAAAATAATTCCATATAGTACTTAGCCTAGCCATTTGCAAATTGCAGATTGTCATTTCACGAATTCGCGTGGTGTGGTGATATTGTAATGGACATCGGATTTTCAATGCTTGCATTTTACCTGTTACTTTTATAGAACTGTTGCTACATAAATGGTTTTATGTACACTCATTTCGTAATATTCGTTTTACAGAATCGAAAGTACGAACGTAATGAACTGCATTACGAATATACAGCCTTTAAAAAAAACTTTCATAATACTGGCAGCTACATAAAGTAACTCGATTTCTAGTATTTGAAAAAAAAATTAAACGAATTGACCCGCGTACCAAATTGTAATCTGTTCCAATTTTACACTGGCCAACAGTAAGTCAAATGAAAGAAAAAAACAAGTGTCACCCGGGCGGGACGACACTTGAAATTATGAGGACTTATTTATTATTAAATCTTTGTTTCAAATCATTTATCGAATTAAAATTCACCGATAAATGCTTTTTAATTTTAAAAGCTGTTCAGTTTTTATGAGCCTCCATTTTAACGTTTAGTTAAAAAGTTACTTATGTACAAAAGTCGTTCAGTTGGTGGTTCAGTAGATAGGCTTGCAATCGCCATAGTGCAGTGCGGAGGTTTGAATTATTTTTCATAGTTTTTCTTGTAGAGTGTAGATAAAATAGTGTATGCAACTGCATATAATTAGGCTAAACAGACACTCTCATCCTAAAGCCTCTCATTATTAGGCAGTTGCATAAACTACTTTCATAGACGACCGATGTGGCACAGTAGTAGTGCGACTTGCTGCGACGCAAAGGTTCTGGGTTCGAATATTCGGTGGGACAATCACAAAGTTGATATTTATCACTTCCCCATCTGTTCCCGCTCTGGTTAGGACTTTTCAGGCTGAACCACCTGATTTTTCAAAAAGAAAGATGGTTCTTTGCTTCGGAGTGCATGTAAAGCCGCCTCGGTCCCGTTTGCTGTCTATGATTACTTAGACGCCGGTCGTTACACGATCAGAGGCCTGCTACTTATAGTCGGTGGTTGAAAATCTCTGGGTTCATCAGGTCTTTGGACGACTCGCTGTCCTACACAAAAAGAAGCAGAAAGAAGCTGCATAAATAAGTAGTCGCTGTATGTTTTGATGCCGGCTTAGAATAGCATCACCCTATTTCCACCCATGTGCGTCGTAAAAAGCGACTAAGGGGTAATCATCCGGGGAATGGGCAGCAGCGTTCCCTGTAAATGCAACATCTTGCACTGCACTTGCCAATCCGCCTGCCAAGCGTTATGAGTATGGCAATACCCCCCCGACAGGGGGAGGCCCATGTCCAGCAGTGGACTGTAGTGACTGTTTTGGTTGGTTTGTATCTCATGAAGTAAGAAGACTAAGGTTCGTAGCAACAACCAGGGCGGGGCTTAATCTTCTTATCCTCTGTCGTTATGATCGCCTACTAATCCTTACAACTCGGTTTATGGCATAAACTAGTAATACCCAGTTCTCGGATTTAGACACGTTATCCAATATTTACCGCAGGATTTTTATTAAGTGTTTTCCAATTTAGCTGAAGCGAAGATACACAATCACGTTACACAACACAGTTTGTTACAGGTTATAAGTAGAACACTTTTAAACGTGTTTGTAACTTCTTCTTCGAGTGGGACACCAAGTCGTTCAACGACCCGATGAACCCTGGTGTCAGAGTTTTTCTACGGGTCCAGATTATAACATCGAAGGTCGTTACATGGAATGTCGCAACATCGACAACGCTGCATCGAAAGGTCGCCACATCGAATGGTCGCCACATCGAATGGTCGGCACATCGAATGGTCGGCACATCGAAAGGTCTCTACATCGAAAGGCCGCCACATCGAAAGGTCTCTACATCGAAAGGCCGCCACATCGAATGGTCGCCACATCGAAAGGCCGCCGCATCGAATGGTCGTCACATCGAAAAGTCAAAGTGACTGTCAAAGCCACTGTCAAAGTTAATGTCATAGTCACTGTCAGAGTAACTGTCAAAAACACTGTCAAAGTCACTGTCAGAGTCACTATCAAAGTCAAAGTTACAACCCGATGAACCCTTTCGACCCTTACGACACGATGAACCTTTATGACCCGATAAACCCTTAAGACCCGATGAACCATTCAGACGAGGGAACATTCAATACAGCATTATTCGATGCAGAAACATTCGACATGGCGACCTTCAATGTAATTCAAAGTCACTGTCAAAGTTAATGTCAAAGTCACTGTCAGAGTCACAATCAAAGTCAAAGTTACAACCCGATGAACCCTTTCGACCCGATGAACCCTTTCGACCCGATGAACCCTTACGAGCCGATAAACCTTTATGACCCGATGAACCCTTATGACCCGATGAACCATTCACCAGACGAGGGAACATTCAATAAAGCATTATACGATGCAGAAACATTCGACATGGCGACCTTCAATGTAATGCACATTCGATGTGACGACCATTCGATGCGGCGGCCTTTCGATGTGGCGACCATTCGATGTGGCGGCCTTTCGATGTAGAGACCTTTCGATGTGCCGACCATTCGATGTGGCGACCATTCGATGTGGCGACCTTTCGATGCAGCGTTGTCGATGTTGCGACATTCCATGTAACGACCTTCGATGTTATAATCTGGACCCTTTTTCTACAGCCTACTGCAAGCAGCAGACCTCTGACGTGGCTGTGTAACGACTGCCATCAGTAACTTTATGGTGGTTTTACTTTATGTTGTACTCTATTTTCATTTCATACAGTCAACGAAATCAATCAACTTTCAAAGCACATAATAATGGACATATTTTAACAATTGTAATTGCTGTGTGGTGCCGGCTTAGAAAAGCATCACCCCATATCTTCCCCGTGGGTGTCGTAAGAAATGACTAAGGGATTTGAGAGTTTATGTGTCTGCGACAGGCAGACAACCGGTTACTTTCGTGATGTGATACACAGTCTTCTGACGGACACTGAAACTTTTCTGGTGTATTTGCAGTGAATTTAATAGGACCTTATATAGCCATTTTTTACAGCGCGTCTACGCTCTGCCTGCCCCGCAAGGGATATAGGCGTGATATATGTATAGTTGTAATTAACTATAGTTACAACGAATAAACGAAGTGAATATTTGGTGCCAAGAATTGTAAAACAAACGACCCTTAACCATTCGAAACCTAGCTTTTGTGCTTTTAACAGATTAGAATTGTAACTACGGATTCTAGCTACTACTGTTCAAAATCGCTGGCTCTCTGGGAAGCTAGTGGGTCATAGGATTAAGAACCGTCCTGGTCTCGGCAGGTATTCCTGGTTTTGCAACAAACGTACTGTTTTCTTCCCGGATTAGTATATTATTAATATATTAAAGGAATGCCCCTGTTATTTTCATTTTCCAAAAACATAATTATAAAACGAAAAGAAAAGCATTTTTATATATCTATGGAAAAAGTAAAATTCTCATATTTTCATGCCTTTTGTTATGGAGAAATTGTATAGTAGCGACCTAGTGACATACCTACAATCTAAACCTTGCTCTACATGTATTTATTACTCGGATAGAAAACAGGGAACTACGTTTGTATGAAAACGCCGACACCTGGTAGTTCTGGTAGTTTACTACTTCAGTGTTACGTTGTGTATGTAACTCCTTGGCCTAGATTTGAACTATGGCCTTTATGCTTCGTCCATTCCATCACGTATGGTGGGTTTGCGGCGCACTCCAATCTATGATCCTCTTATCTACGTGCCTGCATACAATACCTATGCACCTACGTAAGAGGATTCCAGTGAACATTGTAAAGCTTTAGTTCATAGAATTTACTATAGTAAGCAAGATCGCTTAACTGAGAGTTCCCGCGCGTGTAAAAGTTTGGCCCCGCCTTGGAAACGAATCTTTAGGCTATTCTTTAGCTATTCCGAGCCGGGGCCTTGCTAGCATACTTACAAAAAAAAAATGGCAGCCATTTCAAACTTTTTTTATAGGCCAAAATTTTGTTATTTTGTAATAACTCAAAACTGGTAAGTGCTATAAATGAACATTGTATAGAAGAAATGTTACGCGTAAATTTCTGCACAACCTTGCTTTAATAACTTTTTTGATTATCTAATAGTTTGCGAAAAAAACGCTTTAATACATGGCAGTTTTTTCTAAAAACTCACCAAATCTAAAATATGAATTAAGTAGCGAAGTTGGGGATTAAGAATTACTTACTGTGTGGGTAGACCTTGCTACGGTATCCTGACTGATACTTAGTAACAAGCTTTCTGCCCAGAGGTTTTACCCGCTAATATATTTTCAAGTAAACAAGCAAATTTTTGCCAATTTAAAACCTGAGTTTTACCACCTTATGAGATGATTTTCTTAAATTCCTTTCCTGGTGTTAATTCACCCAACCAAAATAACCTCTGCGCAAAATTTCAAGAACCTAGGTCCAGTGGTATTGCCTGTGCATAGATTTACAATTTGTAAAAAAAATATTAAATTTGTTCGAAGTTGCCACATTTATATTTTTTTGCAATCTCTTGAGGCTGTTCTTTAATAGTTCTGACCCAAGGTCCTGTTAGGATAGCAAAAAAGAACAAAATGTGGCAAAAACGAAAAAACTCTACTTTTTTCATACAAATTGTATACCACGCACAGGCAATACTACTGGACCTAGGACCCTGAAATTTTGCACAGAGGTTATTTGAATAATCTTAATTAATATCAAGAAAGGATTCCAAAAAATTCATCACCTAAAGTGGTAAAACAGAGGACGAAAATTTGTATAAAATTAACTTGTTTACTTCAAAATATATCAGCGGGTAAAACCGCTGGGCGGAAAGCTTGTTACTAAATATCAGGCAGGATATGGTAGCATGGTCTACCCACACAACGAGTGACTCTTAATCCCCAACTTCACTACTTACTTTATACTTTCGAATTTGTGAGTTTTCAGCAAAAACTGCCATGTTGTGCTACGTTTTTCTCGCAAACTATTGAATTATGAAAAAGTTATTGATAACATTCATATGCAGAAGTTTACGCTTAACATATCTTCCATACAATAGTTATTTGTAGCTCTTACCATTTTTGAATTATTACAAAATAACAAAATTTTGCCCAGTGAAAACATTTTGAAACGGTTGCCATTTTTTTTTTGTAAGTAGGCCAGCAAAGCCCCGGTTCGGCATAGGTAAAGAAAAGCCTAAAGATTAGTTTCCAAAGCGGAACCGACCTGTAACACGCACGGGAACTCCCAAATTTTTTTGTATAGAAATTCTAACCTACTACTACACCTACCGTTTGGATTAAGGAACGCTGCATCCAAAACTTTGTAGCCGTGAACAAATTTCCACATGGAATGAAAGTATGTTTTCCAGTTCATACATACATACATATATCACGCCTTTTTCCCTTGCGGCGTAGGCAGAGCGTAAACGGCAGTAAAAACGGCCATTTTACACCTCGTTTGACAAAGGTGTGAGAGTCATTCAGAAACACTGTGTGCCTGTCGCCTAAAATTGCAAGACACATCAACTCTCAAATTGGTTAGTCGTTTCTTATGACACCGATGGGAAAGATATGGGGTGATGGTACTCTAAGCCGGCACAGAGGCCGGCACCACACGGTTAAATAATTCCTTGTAGAAAATTGTTCCTTATCACCAGCCGGTTCTGAGTTTTCGCTATCGGTCACTAGTAAAATTTCACCCTATAGTTGAGTGTGGTTTATGTGATCGTTTGGTCGCACTCGAACCGAACAACTAGCGCGTCATTAATTCCTAAATTAATAGCGATTTCTTGAATCAGACGTAACTGAGCTGCTTGTTCAATTCAAGGAAACTTAGTCGCCCGTGCTATTGATCGTCATTTCCTCGCAAATATTATTACATGCATTCAGTTTGTGACCAGTTCAGTGTGACCTGGTCAAATCTTCTTTAGAGTACCTAGATTGCAAACGACATACTAGACAGAATAGAGACATTTCTTCTTTTTACCCGACTGCCTCAGGAGGGTTATATTTTTTTCGAGCTTGTATGTATTATGTAGACAAGTTCATTATTTTTCAAGGGCTACAGTCTAAACGGCGCCACACACCGCCTCCGTATGCGTGCGTAATTATGAGATTGTATGAGAGGCAAAACACTGTCTGCGTATGCGTGCGCGTAATCAAGCGCGTACCGCGGTGTGCCGTGTCTCATACGATCCCATAAAACGGCTTGACGGATTTCCACATGTGATATGTCTCAGCAGCGCGAGTAACACTGCCAACTGCCTAAATTAAAATGTCATAAATCCAATGTGGCGGATATCAAACGCAAAATATTACTTTGAAATTACAGCAGTCGGGTTTCCACTTCATTGCATACGTAACTTATAGCATTGAATCCATGGGTATCTGCTAACATGATTACATTTGAATTAGGTTGGCTCTCGGATGGTTCGAGTGGTTACATTTCAAGCCAGGACAACCTATTGTATCCAAAAATAGCTCTTCCTAGATATCGACATGCTCTGCAGTATTTGTTAACAAACTGTGTTGCATACCAAATGAGTGTCCGAGAAAAGTTGTATAGAGTTTGATTGCCCTGGTGGACAACAATAGTGTTATCAATATATCGAATGCGATACGTGCCATACAGCTTATTAGGGTTCCGAACCTAAGGGGCTAAACGGACCTTATTGCTGAGTGAGACTTCGCTTGTTCTTTTCGAGGGGGACACAGAGCCGGACAACGACGCGATGAACTCAGGTGTCAGAGGTTTTTAACTGCCTACTACAAGTAGTAGGCCTCTGATATGGTTTTGTAACGACCGTCGTCTTAGTAATAATAGACAGTAACCGGGACCGATGGCTTAACGTGCCCTTCGAAGCACGGATCCTACTTACTTTTCGGATATCAGGTGGTTAAGCCTGCAATGTCCTAACCAGACTGGGGACAAATTCACACACATATCAACTTTGTCAGTAACCCGCTGGGTATCGAACCCGGAACCTTCTACGTCGCAGGCAGTTTCACTATCACTGCGCCATATCTGCTGTCAGATTCGCTGTCTGTCCATCTGTCCCTCTCTCTTGCACTAGGTTGTAAACCACAAACCGTGATAAACATTTGATATTTTTACAGATGATATACAGGCGAATTCGCAGTTGGTCCCATAGTAAAAATTTATCGTAATTACGAGTAGAAACACCCTGCAAAGTTTGCGCACTGATTAAAAAATAACCCCGTATATTATATAGGGTTACATTTAATTAAGTACAAATCTCTTGAGGGTGTGATCTACTCAGAAAACCGAATAACTTTTGTTTGAAACTTTTCTTCGAATGAAATATGAAAAAAAAATTGGATCTCCCATACAAAAATACTGAAAAAGTGTGTCACTTAGTATGGGAGGTCCAAATTTTTTTTTCATATTTTAAAAAAAGTTTCTAACAAAAGTTGTTCAGTTTTGTGAGTAAATTACACCCTCAAGAGATTTGTAATTAATTAAATGTAACCGTATATATCTGTTGCCACAATAACAAACAATTAAGGTGGCTCGCATACGCTCAAAGGAGTTTTTGGCCATTTTTTATAGGTAAGGGACCCCTCATGCGCATGTCCAACTCGCACTTGGCTAGTTTTAAAAATAGTCACAGTATGAATAGGGGTTTTAATTGCGGACGCCGGGGGACGTATTGCCAGTGGGTGGATGTGTTAATTGACTGGCTAGTTACCAGCCGCTAGTACTTACATACACATACATACATATGTATATCACTCCTTGAGGTAGGCAGAGCGTAATCGGCTGTAGAAAACGGCCATTTACACCACGTCTGACAAAAGTTTGAGAGACATTCACTAGAGTGTGTATCACTATAGTGACAGGTTGTCAGCCTATCGCCTAATATTGCAATACTCATCAACTCTCAAATCCCTTAGTCGCTTCTTACTACTATCTGACTTGGAGCCGTATAACCATAACAGCCACAACAGTCCACTGCTGGACATGGGCCTATCCCTTTTGGGGGGTATACCCATACTCACCACGCTTGGCAGGTGGATTGGCGAGCGCAGTGCAAGATGACGACACCAACGGGAAAGATATGGGGAGATGCTATTCTATGTCGGCACCACACGGCTACAGTAGTTAAGTAGTTACATAACTACAGACATAATCACACATAGGCATATAGTATAAGGTGTAAAAAAAACAACTGCAAATATTTTAACAGGTGAACCAGCCCATGAAACTGAACAACTTTCCCCAAGGAACATAGGTCGAAATATGAAAAAAAAAAATTGTACCTCCCATACAAAATGTACCAGCCGGCCGAGACAATTTGTATGGGAGGCCCAATTATTTTCCATGCCATATTGTCCTATGCTACTTACCGTAGGCGGTTCAAAAACTCCGACACCGGGTTCATCGAGTCGTTAGGCGACTTGATGTACCACTCTAAGAAGAAGAAGTTCCACCAAAATGCAAAAAAAGCCATAATACTAAACAAATCTAGGTTTTTGGCCAAAAAACTAGGATTTTGGCCAAAAACCTGGATAATCTTAGGATGATGGCCGAACGAAGTCTACGATTTTGCCATATGCCGGCTTTTGGCCAAAAACCTGATTCTGCCATCATACTGCAACATATAGATAATAAAATATTAGACCTCGTTTTAACCGACTGCCTCAGAAGGAAGGTTTTGTTTTATGTTTTTGAAAGTATAGCATGTGGGCAAGTTTTTTTTTTCATGGGCTACAATCCAAACGGTACTTATGTTGCAAATATACTTTTCGTCTTTCGTTCTCCCTTTCTTAGTTCAGCGTAAAAACTGAACTAAACTAGGTACATCAAATTTTCAACATAGCACTACGCCCTCTCAGAACATTTCGGCGCCGACTCAGAACTGTCATTAGAAAAATTCCCATCCTATCGTCTAACGAAACACGAACAGCGTTGAAGAAACATTTCGCAAGTACAATTGGAACCTTTTCAAGGTCGACCGCTGGTGTGCGAAGCTTTGAAAATGGTGTGGCTTTGAAAAACTTCACTTCAAGTACTACGAAACTGAAGTCGTAGCAATTCAGAAGTTGGCCAATGCCCTATTAAACTTGTTTGTAAGTTCGCTGAAGGTTTCAAATATAACGTTTTGTAGATGATTAGGTTAATGGGGTTAATGGTAGATGATAGGTCTGGCCGAGTGGTGCCGGATTAGAATGGCATCACCCCATATATTTTCCGTATGTCGTAAGGAGCGACTAAGGGATTTGAAAGTTAATGTGTATAGCAATTTATTCGACAGGCTGACAACCTATCACCATACGTGGTATATATGACAATTTTTTAAGCCTTTTACGCTCTGCCTCCCCGCAAGGCGTGATATATCTATATATGTAGATGATTAGGTTAATGTTCGTACGTCATTTTCTTCTTTTTCTAGTCTTCCTGAGTATGAATTATGATAAACAGAAAAGATTGGGTAGTTTCTTTATGTTTGTATGTTATCAATAAACTCGGATCTGTTAACCGAAACCAAATGCAAAATGCGACTTCATTTTATAACTACATACGTATTGACTATATACTCTGTTCACGATAACGAGCTAGTACCAAAATGTAATTTTGTCCCTTTCACTTACGTGCATAAACGCGGTGATAGTTGTGAATTGAACATCTTGCACTGCGCTCGCCAATCCCTTCAATAAGGGGAGGCCCATGTCCAGCAGTGGACTGTTGTGGTTGTAGTAGTAGTAGTAGTTGTTCTATCTAAAGATTATACAGATTGGGTACCATACTTCATCATAAACTTCATAACATTAAAACCACAATAAACCACCAAGAAAGCGCGATGGCGGCGAGGCAGACGACAGCGGGTCAAGATAATATGGTTCTGGTCCGAGTTCTGGTCGGACGGCTCGCGGGCTGTCATCGGGTCGGCGAATTCCAAAAGGAAGTGTCTAGTATGCCTCTAGTGGTATTTTAGTGAAACGTCCTAGCGTACCGACGGCGTCAAATTAAAGCTAAAAATCTAAACTGCCGCTAGACATATTAGTTACAGTAAGAGTACTTTTCGAATGTGGGCTGGGCTGCTATTGATGATGATACTTTTCGGGCATGAAGGGGGAGTTGGAGTAAAATCTTCGGGGCCCTTCGAATGAAACGTCAAGAAAAAAGGAAAAATACTTGAATATTGGAATACTTGATTTGGAATAAATGTTATTTTTGAAACTTCGAAATGATAGGATGAAAAATATTTTTTGTCGAATTTCGTGTCTATTTAATTTTTATGGTGTAGATAAGCCTAAAACAAACACTTTTTGGCCTATGAAATTTTGGGCTAGGTCTCGTCTAGGCCGTGATCTAGGTCCTTGAAGTTCTTGCAAAAATTTTCTAAGTCTTTTCCTGTAGCTTTTTACTGTGGGTTCGGACTTGGAAAAATCACGGGGTATCGGGCGAGATTCACGGGGATATATGCGGAATACATGGGAATTCGTGCGGGGTTCATAGAGATTCATGAGGGTTCATGTGGGAATCGTAGAAAAACCTTCTTCACAACTCCTCGTTCACCCTATCAACAAAACAAACATCAAACAAACGCAAACTCCGACTACTCGGTGTCGGTATTATAGCTATATTCACTACGAAGACGCTGGCGGTAGACTAGCAAAACAAGTGTTAATTTACCGATAGAGGTTTCTTAGTCCGCTTTACTAACGTACCTCTAGCGGCATACTAGACACTTCCATTCCAAAATGCAGCTGGGTAAGTGTCAAATGGCCTCTATACTAGCTCGTTATTGTGTACAGAGTATAGATGGCGTCACTAGGTTTGTAAAACGCGATAACGAAATGTTCACGGAAATTAGTTACCCGTTTAGTCTTTGTTTGATTGATTTGAACCATCCGGAAATGTGGAAAGTAATTTTTTTTATTTCGCTTTTGAATATCAGAAAGCAAATTATCAGATGAGAGTGTTGCTCGAAGGATGAGAGGAAGATGGAAGTAGAGATAGAAGATGTAGGTACATGAACTATTTAAGGGGCAAGCTCCACAGAGTAGATGCGCGACGCGACGCGCTACATAACGTCTGTCAGACGATTTGGACTTGTAGCCCAAGTTCATTTTAAGCATGTCTGACGGCAAATCCTGCTTCAATTAAGAACCGGGTTTTTTTATAATAAGACCCCGGTGAACACGATCCTGCCCAGTACTTTTCGCTCCCCGCTCCCTTCCCCCCTTTTTTGCCCAAAACCTGTCCCGCTTGGAAATGAATTAATAATCCTCATAATTTCAAGTCTCATCCCGCCCAGGTGACATTTGTTTTTTTTATTGGCTTACTTTTGGCACAGGAACTATAAAAGCGGCATATTTGTTTCGTATTTTTCCAAATACTTGAAATCAAGTTACTTTATGTAGCTTGATTGGTGTTGATAAGGAAGTTTTTTTTAAGGCGTTCCGTTATCCATACAAAAATTCAATGGAGTTATGTATGTAAAGGAGACAAGAGTCGGTTTAAAAAACTTGATGGGGAGTCCCGTGGGTATATAAGATTGTCGCAAAACACTAAAAAGAATTTTTAAATCATCAGATTTCCCCGTAAAAAGCGAGTCGCCACTTTACGAAAATAGATGGAGCTACTGCTGCAATAAATACGTTTAATTTTATTGTGCAGAAAATACTGATTATCTTTTAACTTTATGTAGTTTTGCGACAAATTTACGTGTGCCTTCATCATTCAGAATAAAGTTTCTTTAAAAAGAAACTCTACAGCTCATGTGTAACCCGACTGAAGTGCAGTTTTTCGTTTGTATGACGTAACGAACCACCTTAAAGGCTGCATATTTAGAAAGTAGTTCATTACGAACCAGCATTCAGTGTAGATAAAAAAAAATAAGGTTTGCTTGACATTCAGAAATTATAATGCCTAACAAAAATATAAATATTGTAAGAAATCAGAAGCGGTTCGAGGTTTTAAAAAACAATTTTTAATTAACCTAAAAATATAAACCAAAATTAATTAACGAAGAAAATGTTGAAAAATACAACGAAAATATCCTGAGACACTGATATCCAGATAGCACAAAAATAGCAGCAAAAATACAAAGCTTCTCGCTCGCTTCTATAGCAACGGTGCCCATACCGCCTAGCCTATTTATTTTCGGAAAAACGTAGAAAAATCTCAATGTGCGACATGTTTTGGGCAAAAAAGGGGGGTAAGGAGGGAAGGGGGGGAGCGATATGTGCCGGGCAGTATCGTATTCTACGGGGTCATATTAATCTAAAAAACCCGGTACTAAACTGAAGCACAAATTTGCCGTTAGCTAAAAGAAGCAGAATCCTACTAGAAAAAAAATTTAGTCTAATTATTGTAATATTGTCAGCCGTTGTCGAAGCGCTTGTCGCATCTGTTTCATGAATACATTGTACAAGTGTAACAGAACAATAAATAAAACCCAAAGTTCGCCAAGGTTCTCATGAAATAGAACAACTTTCCCCAATCGAAATATGAAAAGAAATTGGAACTCCCGTAGTAACACAAATTATCTGAACGGCAATTTTATAATATGGGAGGTCCAACTTTTTTTATATTTAGACCCTTGTTCTATGGGAAAAGTTGTTTAGTTTTATTAGTACCTTGACCTCATTTCGGTTCCATTTGTTGTTTTGTACTATTGATGTAAAACGCACGTTTTCGTGACACGTGAGCGATCTTCCAGAATCGTGGACCTGGAGAGCGAGGAGAGCCGCGAGGTGATCCAGTTCCACTACACGACCTGGCCGGACTTCGGCGTGCCGTCCTCGCCCGTCGCGTTCCTCGAGTTCCTGAAGCGCGTGCGCGCGTCGGGCGCGCTCGACCCCAGCGTCGGGCCGGCCGTCGTGCACTGCAGCGCCGGCATCGGCCGCTCCGGCACCTTCTGCCTCGTCGACTCTTGCCTGATCATTGTGAGTCACTACCTTAAGGGTGAGAATCCACCATAGCTGTGCGAGGTAGCTAAGCGGTGTGCGAGGAAAAAATCCACCAATAGAATCACTTCATTTTCCTAGCCTCGCTTAGCTCAGCTCTGGTGGAATAGCGTTGAGCGAAGCGAGGCCATTCTACATACAAAACAAGCGAGAAATGTGTGCGAAGGATGCGTTGCGACGAATATGTAGCGAGGAATGTGTTGCGAGAAATGTGCTGCTAGGAATATGTTGCGAGGTTTCCACTACATCGCATTCCCCCCCGCTCACACATTTCACAGCTTCGCAACGCATCCTCGCTCCGCACATTAATGCGCATTTTGACAGCTCCGCTACGCATCCTCGTACGACACATTTTACTCGCACAGCTCTGGTGGAAACCCCTACACATTTCCACAGCACAGCTACACATCCTCGTACGACACATTTTACTCGCACAGCTCTGGTGGATTCTCACCCTAAATATCCACCTCAACAGCCGCAAAAGTCCGCTGCTGGACATGGGCCTCTTCTTATCAGGGGGTATTTCCATAGTCACCACGCTTGTCATTTACAGGTAACGCTGCTGCTTATTCCTCGAAAGATTGTTCCTTTTGCGCTTTTTACGACACCCACGGGTAGAATTGGGGTGATGTTATCCTAAGCTTGCATCACAAGGCATATAATTGAAGTTAAATAATTAAAGTTTAAGTAACCTTTTTAGCACCTAATTTTAGTTTGCTGAACCAATGAAAATTTATTTAATTCAGAATCCCATAATTGAATCCTGATCACCATTAGAGGTCCATTTATGGAGTATAATATGTCGTACTTCTTTTCGGGCCGATGAGCCTTGGTGTCAACGTTCATTTAAATAATAATGTTTGTCGTCAGGTTGAAAACGAAGGTCAGGAGAGCCTGAACATCCAGGAGGTGCTGCTGCAGATGCGTCGCGACCGCATGGGGCTCATCCAGACCCCGGACCAGCTGCGCTTCTCCTACCAGGCCATCATAGAGGGCATCAAGCGGCTTGACCCCAACTGGGTTAGTTCATTTTTTTACTTGTTCTATAGCATTTGTTATTTATTTATTAACCAGTACGGTAATTTCGCAGAATGTATCTTATCATGAATATGAAGTATGTACTGTTACTACGTCGTTACTATGGGGTTATCTCCGAAATCAGCTCTTCCATACACAATATGATAACATGCATACTCGATCAAAATTAATGGCATTGCTGTTTTTTAATCGATGAACTAATATCGAACATTGAATAAATATTTAATTTCTACTAATTAAATTTTCTACCGCAGGCAGGACTTGAACCTTTTTTGTTGTTTCATACAGAAGGAAGATTCTTCCATGGAGGAGAGCATCTACTCGACAGTGGCAGAAGCAGAGGCGGGCCCGGCAGAGGCGCCGCCGCCGCCCCCCCCGCGCGGGGACAGCCTCTCGCGCCCCCCCGCGCGTCCGCTACCCGCCATACCCACCAGCGCTTCACTCGGTAACTATACTCTACTACAGGCGTATCATCATAACTTGATAATATCATGCCACACAATACGATCTCCCGTTTTGGCTATCCAGTCGCCTACCTACCTTAAGTCATCGGTCCATGTGACAGGAGCGGTGTAGTCATTCGGCTCCGCCGATTTCGGTTGGTTTGGCCTTTGAAAAGGGACGGTTTTTGAGAAAAAGAGACGGTTTTTGAAATAGCTTTGGATGGTACCACTTTTCAACGTCTTCACTAAGTTTTCAAGGCCCCTTATGTATGAAATACAGTCAGATACAAACACAGTGGTAGAGCGGTCGAAAAATTTCACTACAATTTCTGGGCACAGTGGCCCAAGGAATATTTAGTATAACACATGTATTTTAATATTATAATGAGCTTGTCTAGTGATCAATATTCAACTATTTCCATTTTAATTTCTTCAAGTACATAATTTGCTTTTTCCCTAAAATACACGATTAGGTATCGAGGACAGTAACACAAACTAGAGAAGTTACAGAGGGACAGCTCGCCCCTTTTTCCGATCATTTATTTCTACGCTCTGCTACTTTTTCTTTCCAAATATTTATTTGAATTGAGGTAATTGGCTTATCTAACTTAGGTTCATTGCAATTACATTAAATAACACTTAAACATTCTCTAACACACTAATTTACACAAATATTTATTGTACTTATGTTATTATGCCATTCGCTGGATATTCGCTGTAGACATTCGCTACTAGCCAGTTTGACACGGTTCGATTTCGCGCGTAAACAACGACATGCAGATGTCTGTGTGAGTGTAGTGAAGTTTCCTTTTAGCCGTCACTCTGTATTGGGCTCTAGCCAATATTTACTTTTGTTCCTGTTTATTATATTTTATAAAACTTTGCACAAACGTACAAATGGCGGGCCTAATGCCAAGCAGCGTTCTCTACCGACCAACCAAAGGGTAAACAGAGAGCTTAAAGCGGGTGCACTCAATTGCGAAAAAAGAATCTTGTAATATGGGAAGTTACTTACTCATTATTAACTAAACATATAAATTATAACGATGTGTATTGTTTGCAGGCGACATGAAGTACAGGGCTTCGTTGGATTCAGACAGCTCGGAGTCGGGCCCGCCGACGCCGCCGCCCCGCGCCCGCGTCTCGCCCCCGCCCGGCTCCGACGACACCTCGGCGGATGATGAAGACGATGAGCCAACTCAGCTGCAGCATGCTAGGTGAGCCTTTATAGCTTCCGTGGTCTGGTCTTGTAACTAGTACAAAATCCCTCCCAGCCACGCACGTAGTAAATATCGGTATACGCTGTATAATTTGGAACACTTCCAGTGAAATCATTTTCAAATACTCTGTATACGGACAGGGCGATTTACTACGGGAAGTCGACTTGCGTAGTTGCGAAGGGTCGCGTCGCTACTCCGTGCACCTCTTTGCAGGCAGGAGTTCCCTCACCACGCAGCATCGGCTTATACTATAAGAATCAAAGTGCAAGTTCTTAGTTGTGTGTCATTGTTTCAGCGGTAGCGGTAGCACGGCCGACAGCAGCGGCGGCGGCGGCGGCGGCGGCAGCGTGCTGCGCGCGGAGGCCAGCGAACTGCGGCAGCGGCGCGCGCGCGAGATGGCCGACCGCGTCGCCGCCATGAAGCGCAAGGCGCGCGACGCCGACCGCTGGCACCACCTCAAGAGGTCTCTGTACAAACCGCTCACCATCACGCTCGGCGTCTTCCTCGCCTCCATACTCATATACTCCTACGTCAAACACTAAACACCCACCCCGCCCGGCGCCCAGCGCCCGCACGGGGACGACGCTTTAAACCCAAACGACTCCACCACACCTGCGGGACTTTGAGATACAGCATAAAACCCCGGAAGAACCTTAGTATGAGGTGTAAAAATTGGTTTAAATATCCTGAAAAGTTAACCTTTGAAGTTGAACAGCTTTTCCTAAAAACATAAATGAAACACAATGACTAACTATGCACAATTCGCGTGGGAAGTAGTTTTCCTTTTTTTTATCGCGAAACAAGTTGTTCTGTTTCATTGGCTTGTTTATAATGTCAACAATTTTTTTACATCGAATCAACAATCTAGGTCAATTCCTGTATATATATTTATAATCTGAATCTCTGAAACGGCGCCAACGATTTTCATGATTTTTTTTAAATAAACTAATCGCTAGTAACAATGTATAAGCGATCGCCGTCCGTACGTAATGATTTTCCTACTCAACAATTAATTATTTTATTTATAAAGACGTAAACAAAAAGACATTTAAAATCACAATTCATAATAAATTATATTTATCCTAGGTTCCATCAGTTCACAATTGAAGTGAAACTAGTTATAGAATATTGAATTATTTAAGATACAAACAAATACTTGATTGAAAATACCAAATCACCCACTTCTGCTACTGTTTTTCAAAAGCAAATATCTACGTACATAAAATAACTATAGTTGAGATGGCCACTCGCTGCAAATTCAGTAGCCAAAGGTTGGGGGTATTTTCAATGAAATATATGTTTGTATCTAAAAGAATATGATATAACATTGGAAGTAAGACTAATGATGCCACATGAAAATACGCGCATCGTCGCTTAGGGTCTCGTGTGTACTAACCTTTATTCGCATTAATATGCAACATTTTCTTTAAAACAAGTAAAACTGTTTAAGAATTAAATCTTACCAAACCAGTGGCTTAATAGAGATGTAAATCACATTTTTTAAAGAATTTATTTGTTTTAATTTGTAGGCATGAGAATCAATTTATTTAAAATAAGATGAAAAAAACTAAAATAATAAGATATGTGTTTCACATCGTACAGTAACATATAACATTATTGACACCTTCGGTTATATTTTGTTTATTTATTCCATGAATTCAACGAATATTTCAATATTTTGTAATTGGTGTAATATAAACAATTGAATTTTATTTATTATTTATTAAACCAGTTATCTTTACCCGACTGCCTCAGAAGATAGGTTATGGTTTTCGAGAGTATGTTTGTATGTATGTATGTGGACAAGAAAATTATTTTTCACAGGCTACAGCTCAAACGGATAGTTGGATTTTGACATATGAGGTGTCGTTAGATTCGTCTCAGCAGGGCGAGTGACACTGGCTATATTAAAAAATTCATAAATTCAAGATGGCGGATTTTTATCGCCAAATACGACTTTGTAATTACTGCAGTCGGGTTCGTGTTTTTAATACATCAGCTTGTTTTCGTAAATAATATACAATGCAATAATGGTATACCCAGCGCTAGTCTCAAAACTGTTTTTTGTTTATACAGGTAGACCATTATACATTTCAAAAATAACTTAACGAATTTTGAAAATGAGGATTTATGCCACCCAGCATTAATTTTAGCCTCTTTAAGGCTGACGGTGTTGCATTTGGTATCGCACTACAATTGATAAATACCAGGGAACTATGGGGACATGGACATGGATTCTTGCACTTATCTTGCGATATTTCACAAGATATACGAAAATCAACTCTATCGTTATTGTAATAAAGCTGACATTGGCTAGAATCTCAAGCTAGCCAATGTCAGCTTTGTTTTAATAACAATTTCCTATATTTTGTGAAAAGTTCGCGAGAAAATCGTCCTTCAGTCTGCGTCAGTCCTAAGGCTTGCAATAACGGTGCAGTAGTACCGTATATGAAATTATGAAATGCAAGGTTCGTCATCGGGTCGTTCGTCGACTCGGTGTCCCACGCGAAAAAGAAAGAGAATGCAATGTCTCCGTCAAATGCAAAGCAACCTAGTCCTGTGTTGTATACTAAAAATGTTTGACTGTTACAAATCAATAAGCGACATTACGAATTTCTTGCACATTATTAAACAATGCACCTAAATTATTGACCTTGACCTGATTACATATATAGGTATTATTTTATTTTTTATTATGTTATTGTAAATCATCCTTGCATATTATTCATAATTTTAATTTCGCGAAGGCTATCTTGTAGTTAAATAAACTTTGTCGGAAAAAATATTATTACTCTGGAGTAGGTTTAATAGTACATGTACTGCGTTGTGAGATATTCTAAAATAGTTGGTAAATTATACAACATCAAGTCTGTCCGGGTCGACTAGATAAGTTCGCTATTCATGTTTTTAAGGCTATGATTCTTTTTCAACTTCAAAAAGTCGTTTATTTTTTATAATTATTTAGTTTATTATGTTACAAATCTGATATGAAGTTTCTTGTGGTATTTGCCTCTAAATCACAATGTTATTTTTGTAAGTTTATTAAAGCCAATCGGGTAATAGATTTTTTCAAAATGTAGCTGGTCACTAATAAATTGTAAATTGATGAATTTTGCCAATGTATAGTATTTTTTATAACTTTAACGATTAAATTATGATGCGTTCTTTTATACGACAACAGAAATCAGTTGCTTTCTTCTCAAACAAGCTATCACAAACTTATTTATTTATTCTATTTAAAACCGTGTTAAATATAATAATGAAATATTGCACTTACAATCTCTACTCGTGTCATATTCGTGTAAATTATCGTTATGGGTTTATTAAACGAAATGAAATAAAATGTGGCAAATTCGAGCGATGGTAGATGGGGCAGTGATATGCGTAGTATAGTTGTGTAAGGGTTGGAAAATACTTGAACAGCGGTTTATTATTTCAGGTTAAAATCGGAGAAAAAACCTCACCAAAGTGAAGACTGAGGAGATTAGGTAAATTTTAGAACAATTTTGAAATAACGTAATGATTGGTGATTAAGTAACGTGATGATGTGTTGCTCAGAGACGCCGAGCCGTGAGGTGGCGGCGGAGGCGGCGGCGGCGCGGGGCGCGCGGCGGGCAGTGGGCCCGGCCGCCGGCGCCCGGTGTACCACATACCTCAGGGTACTAATGTCACACATACACCCATCTCAATAAATCCCTACCTGCACAAACAACGAAATAAAATGAGCTTCATTCTCAAATAAGTATTTTATACAGAGTGACTGGACTGGCGCTGTTACCTACGCGTCAATAGCTCTGAGTCTAGCTTAAAAACTTACACCGTCATTTAAAAATGAAGCTGTTTCGAATGACGATGTTGTCAGTTGTATTCAAGAATGCTGGAGTATCCACTAAAGCTTTATATTTGTAGTGGGAGACTCCTCTTATCCATCACCAAATATTTTAAATGTACAAGTTGTAAAATATATCCGAAAAATGCCTGCACATTAAACTGAAACAATTTTCGTCGAGGATCATAGACCGAAATGTGGTAGAAATGTTGGGCTTCCCATACAAAATGTCATAGGTGACACAGTTGTATGGGAAACCAAATTTTTGACCATATTTCGACTAACGTTACTGAAGGATTGTTTTACGGTTTCATGGGCTGTTCTCCACCCTTTAAAAATATTTCCAATAACTTCTTTAGATCCTGTATGTGAAACACATTTTGTACCCTGAAGTATAAACTTCTCCACATCCTCCTGTATATCATCGTGGCTCTCACGTAAATAATAACAATTACTAGATGTTGAATGTTTAAATGTTAAATTTACGAATTTAATGTAAGCGTCATCCTAGTTCGTACTTCAGTCCATCATCTCCGTCCCACACCCCCCGCGCTGCGCTGGTTTCAATCCATCAGATTTTTTTCTCTTTCAAAGCGTGTTGAATGCAGCTTTTACTATTGATATACTGTTGCCAGCCAGTTGAGGTAAATAAGTTCAAGAAAACTTTTTGCTATGTATTTGTGGCTTAGCTATTACAAGCCTTATACATAGTAATAAGTTATAATATTATCTCAATTGCCTAGGCTCGTTGGCTGAATGAGCTTTGTATTCAATTCATAGTTCTGGCATAATAGTTTGATGTCACGACGATTTCTAATCACCTACATATGGCAGCGTATCCGTGCATCGATGTACCTTTTTTATTTAGAAGTCCAAGCTTGCAACTTTAATTTAGCTTCAGCGATTCCTTTGGTAGGAACATTAGATCTTATGTAACATTTGTATTATTTGTAAATTTAAAAAATATTTTTTTAATGAATTAGGTTCCTGTTTACCATAATCAGTCCGTAAAATAATAATATCGCTATTAGACAAATGACATATTGTGTATTTTCCGTGTCCGGTGCGTTAAGTGTTACACACTTTCCACGATTGTTCAACAAAATTTGAAATAAATAATAGGTGACACTTCCGTTCGTTACTGATGAATTGTGCACGCTTAAAGTAGCACAACACGTTGTCAAAATTTCTCGTTGGTTCCCGTTGCTAGATAACGAAGTAGAGGCGAAAACCGACTCTTATATAGAGGTGCTAATCTACCGTTACATACGAAAAACATACGTGATAAAAATATAAAAGATAATTTTCTAAAACTATAAAAGATAATAAGTAAGTTATATTCTACTTCTTTGGAACGATTATACTAGTTAACGCTTTTAGAATGCTATCGGACATATTACATCGAATTCCGAAACATAATGTCATTCATTTAACAAAATAGTAGTCCTTTTTTTCGAAACTACATCACCATGTCTGTAAATAATATAGTTATCACTTATCATATAAGCATCCCTAGTGTAAGTCTGCTCGTGGTTCTGTGGGACAATTTCCTTTTATGACGGGTGTCCTGTATGAATCCAGGCCATTATTGTACTATATACGGACGAGTGTTTCTTTGCCAACAACTATCCGATTTATAAATATGTGTACCTACAACTTAAGCGGACTGTCCTCTGACTGACGTTAGCGAGCTTATGCCCGTAGATTAAGACCTTAGTAATAGGGAAATCTAAGTACCATAACAACGAAACACCCTTCGACAATAATACCTATTATCATCTAATAATTTATTGTCAATTATAAATATAGAGATGGGGTGGGACAGAAATATCGATATTCCAAAAAACTCCTCACGGAAAATTCAGTTGGTTGAAATGGATGAATGTCCTTCGCCTGTTTGGCTTGAATCGGCCCCCAAATAACTATTTTGTATATTTTTTACTAAACTTATTTGTATGACATGGCTCTCGAAGTGTCATCATCTGTTCTATGTATTTTAGATTAAACGCGTTCTCGTCCCACCCTCAGCAAATCTGACTTGTTTTTTGGCAAAGAACTATTCACCTTACTCTAGTTAAATTAATTAATGTTAATAATATTTACCTGTTTAAGTACCTTTATTGGGGATAGAGTAAAGATTTCTTGATTCACAATTAATTTGAATAAAACATATGATTAGTTAATGTGCCTATTGGTTCAAGAACTGGGAATAAGAACATAATTCATCGTATTAAAGTACATCCGTTCGAACAGGCCATATTTTACATCTGTCAAACCCATAATAAAAGGCGAATATTGTCAACAAAGAAAAGTAGCCTTTATGTAAAAGCATGAACTTAATTTTGACAGCTGTCAAATATGGGCTGTTCGAGCGGCTCTACTGTAGTGTGAATTGTAGCATAGATGTATTTAGTCACAGAGCTAAAACTCATATCCACATTTATGTTAGTAATAGAAGTTAAAATGTAACAATAACTTATTAAGCATTTCTGTGTTTTAAATATAATCTTTGATGTTTACTTTAATTAGGATAGGATGCCGCGTGACTTGTTTATGAAACTGTAGGGTATAGTAGGACGCAGTAGTAGAAGCTTCTGCTAGACCCTCACGCTAGATTAAGTTACTATTATCATAAATGTTCTATTTATCATATTTAATGAATCCCGGTTAGGTTAGAGACTTCTCTGAAGGTTCCACAATATATAGATAGATAGATAAGTTTCACTTCAGGCGCAATGCTCTTTCATCGGTATACTAGCCGATCGCTTTACCTATCTTGCGTTGTCGTGTTTTTTTTCTTTGTATGATATGACCGACGATGTCTTTCTGTTAGTTTTTTACAACTTGGATTAGTACGTTACGATGATGGTGGATCTGCTTGCTGGCAATTGTTGAAATAGATAGAAAGTGTAGGTACTCTTTTCACAAAAGATATTTGATTTTGTTATGGGCATTAATATACTTTATTTTGCTGCAAGAAATGTGTATCCATTAATTACATCTACGCAGTACGCATGGGCTATTTCACACATTACAACTTGCGCCGATAAAGAATGGATCCCGAATTGGTAACATTATTGTTGCCATCCTGCTCATATGTCAGATAATAATGATAGACAGACAAACACCAATGTTGCGAATTCGGGTAACATTCTTTGTCTGCGCAAGTTATACGTACAATAGATAACAATCATTTGGTGTATTTTAAATAATTAGTTGTTACATGGTAAAGAAGTAGGACATTCTAAACGTCGTAGGCACTATTTTGATGTTGTTTCAATGTTATTTCAATTAAAAATAGCTGTAAAATAATACATACACTCATAATTTGTGGATGTCAGTTTAAAACTGTGACTAACTTTTCGAAACAACTTATTACCCAGTTGCTTATTTAGATACATATGATTTTTTGTTAATATAAACTTCTCATAAACAAAAATCGGGGCATCTAACACGTTTATGCTTTGTGCGGATAATACAGTAAGAGAAATATGTTGATTTAAGCAAAAATATTTGACTTTGTTCTGTAATGAATGAATATTACGAGATTTGAACATTTTATTTTTATAGATGTCATGTCTTGTTCTATGCAAAACGGAAGTGACTCGATTTTTTTGATGAGAAGTGTATTCATTCCGAGTCCAGCGTCGCTATTTAAAAAATTACGTTGTATATTTTACCCACGGCGTTGTTCTTATATAGGGTTAAATTTAATTAAGTACAAATATTTTAAGGGCGTGTTCTACTCACAAAACTGAACAACTTTTATCAGAAATCTTTCATCACAAAATGAAAATAAATAAGTTTGGACCTCCTATGGGACGAACTTTTTCAACCGGTTTGTATCGGAGATCCAATTTATTTTTCATATTTCGATAAAAAAATATATAAAAGTTGTTCAGTTTTGCGAGTAGAACCCGCCCTTGAAATATTCGTACTTAATTAAAAGTTACCTTATAATGTCTTGTTGTATCTTGCCAATTATTTATTAACTTCACGTTATTGACAATAAATAATTTGTATCTCGTAAAGATATAAATGTATGTATAGTTTATCGAAAATGCCGCTTTAATACATCAATGAGGTTTTGCGACATGCAATTCTGTTTCCTTTTTTAAGCTACTATGTACATAATATAAGCATTTAATTTAGTCGTTAAAATATAAATACGGCAAAAATTTAAAATGACTCTATCAAGTCTAAGTACTAACTAAATAGACCTTCTAATTAGGACTTTCCATTTAGGCGCATTATGTCAAGCGGTTTCATAGGGTTGTCAATTTTGGAGATTGAACCTTATATGAGTGTATTTATTTAATTGCTATGTCATTTACTACAACTTATGTTGGAATTTGTAATAGAACCTATCCTGAATCACAAAGTAATCAGGTGTTAAAAATTATAGGTAACTTGTATCGAAATTAAATCATCACGCTTCCATGAGAGTAGAGATACACCAGGAGACACCGTATAGCCGGAGGCCGCACGCCCCCAGCCGTGGTCACCGACTATCTGTTTGGTAGACGGACCCACAGCATGTAGGGCTACTTTACGACAGATTAACAGCTTCTTGATTTCCGTACAAATTAAAGTACCTCGAGTCACTGCTGGAAAGGAAGAACTTGATCGAATTATGTTCGTTTGAAGGCACTGTATAGGTTGATCCAAATTAATAGGAATTTCAGTCTCGGAAGTTCAGTCGCCGCTCTGTCAGCCAAACATGTCTGTTTTAAATTATTGTAATTTTGCCCAGTAAAGGTAAGTCCATTATGGATTTGTAAATGTAGTAAAAAAATATTAGAAAAATATATTTATATACATAATATGTAACAGAACTCTTGACAGTATTACTTGTAACTTGCATTTGTTGTTTAAATGAAAACTTTCCACCTAGAAGTCTGTTCTGCAGTTAAGTTAAATGAGTATAATTTTCAGCATTTAAAATCAAAACAGCCTATACGACTTAGGGATTAAGTTTATTAATCTATTAGAAATAGGTGGCGCTGACAGTAATTTTGTTTGGTTTATCTATGAATGCAATTCTTTTCCTATGTTCTCTCGTCAAGCGTGTTTGCACACTAAATCAGATCCACCTAAAGATTGTATTAGACGGGATTTGGATGGAAAATTGATTTATTGGATTGGGTGCAGCTGCAAAGAATGCATACTGCATAATGAACTACTCCAAATCCGTAAAATCCCTGATGTCGGGTCTGAATAGTGATTAAAGGGGTAGGATTGTTCTCTTGTGTATCAATCAAGGTGGCTGTGATTAGTGAAATGATGAACAACGAGAATCGTGCGAAATGTATTACAATTATATTTATGACTGTTTGTAATTTCATCATTGTAATAAATGAAATAGTTAAGGTCAGGTATCCATTTGGCAATTTTTAAATTGTTTACTCCCCGCAGCACTCGAGGACTCGTTGCGCAACTGTCGCGGGGCGAATGTTTCCAAGTGTAAATATCCGGCTTGTAATGTTTGATATCATTAACAGATCCAGACCAATTATTATTTGGTCCATAATATACAGCACTATTCGTACTCCTGCGAATAGTGCTGTATATTATGTTCAGCATGTTCCGACATTTAATTAGTATTTTTTATATGACAAAATCAATCTATCATCATAATATCTGACCTTAGAGTAAAGTATCTGACACGATGGTTTGTATGTAACAATATGGATAAATTCATCATTACATATATGTATAATTAACTCTAAGCATTTAGTCCTGCACCGGCTGACTTGTGGCACTCCTACCTCTTATTTATGTTTTTAATTAATCTAGACAAAATAGCAAGCCTTTGCGGGGTTCATTTTTAAATTGTCCTAAACTACAAAGTTTTGAATTTTCCAGAGGCCTCAGCGGATTTGCCCGTTTTGTTTAATTGGACCCATCACAATGTCTAGATTATAGCTGTACCTTGAAATCAATTTATTTATTAATAGATAGATTTTAATAAATTAATTAAAAAATAGGAGAGGGCGCCACTAGACGGTCGACGCTGCTGCCTAGTTTTTGATGAACGATCCAAGTCTGTCGCGTTCGCACCTTGAGAAGGAATAAATTAAAATCCCAACTTAATGTTTTGTTAGTTATGACACTTCCTCTACCGACACTACCCAATTCGGCGTACATTTCTGGATATTTCGAGTTTATTGTATAGACGCTATATAAAATCAACCGGCATGGTATGCCAAATTTAGCCCCGGTAGAGTAATGTAATAGCTACTACTGTTACTATGATATATCTAATAATTTCTTTGTAATGACGACGTTGGACAGTTTACTACTATTATATTTTGATACTAGCACTGTTTACAAGTAATCTATAATGCTTAATGTAATAATAATAGGATGTAATATTCACAAAATAAATATACGTAATAAAAATGTTATGTTTTGTTTTATTAACATTAGATGTGGTTATCCCTGGCATATGTGAAAAAAAGTCGCACAAAAACCAGATTTTTTCAGGACGCCGTTTAGAAGATATTATAACGAAAGGAATTGGCGGGCTGCAGAGCGCCTCTCAGCATTCACATAGGTTTTGCCTAAGGTATTATGATTAGGGCGTTTGTGCACTACAAGGAATTTTACTGTCCGGCATTCCGATATTTTACGGTCCGTGTGTGGCATGAAAAAAAAACAATGAATTGCCTTATGCAAATGTTGAACAGTAAAATTACGTATAGTGAGTGCACAAGCTAGTATTTAGATTAATATGGCGTGCCCAATACCGGACCGTAAAAACCGGAATGCCGGACAGTAAATTTTCTTGTAGTGCACAAACGCCCCCACGAAGAAGGTGCAAATAATAATCGCCATTTCGGATAACTTTCTTAGGTAATCGTAAATTACATGGCTACTTTCCCGCGGTACTCAATGTACTATACATTGAGTCTAATTGATATAATTGTAAGAACAGCCTAATTACTTTTAGTTATGATATGAGGTAAAGGAGGACAGACAACTAAAATTCCAATGTCAATTCATTTATTCAATGACGAATTGTGACAACATACACATACGTGTCTATTCCGATTTATACATTTATTTCTAAACTAAACAACTATACAACAATTACAAATAATATACAATAGTAATCCGACCAAACAACGCGATAGCGCCAAGTTTTTTAAACTAAATTACAACTTGCCAAATTCAATGATTTAGTCAATATAAGTACGCCTGGTAAATTAACACTGAGTGCCAGCAAAATAACTGTGTTCCTCTATGGCCGTGAAACTGCAGTAGAAACTGAACAACTTACCTAAAGAAACTGCTAAGAAATGGAATATTATGGACTCCCATACCATGGCTACATTTGTGGGTTGGTACAAAATATTCGTGTGATAAGCAGATTTCACTATTTAAGAGGAACGCAGTATTTTTTTTAACACCAGTTAAAATAAATCGACAAAAGCGACATTAATACTTAAGACATTCCATCCTAGTTACTGCTGCTATTAAGACGACATAAAATTATACTCAATTATTTTGAAAGTCAACATCAAAGTTATCTAATTGTCTTACTTAACATCAGGGTTGCTAGAAATTGAAGTTAAGATTTTATATACAAAGTCAGGGTCAAATAAAACCACACCGCGACGCGATTTCATAGTTTACTACCACCCATTGGTTTGCCCTTATCGTGAACATTAAAAACAATAAATGTAAAAATAAGGCAAAGTTCATCCTAACTGTATTAACATAACACTTCATAGATTCACTACTGATTGATGACATAACAAACATAAATACAACTATAGTTAAATGAAGTAGATGCCATCCGTTATTAAATGCAACTAAAAACTACAGCGCGTCGCGGTCTGACGTAACTCTTATTTAATTACAAGTTACTTACCTAGTTATGGTCACCAGTTTAATAAAGACTGGACGAAAAAGTTCTAACGGTAATTAGTGCGAGTTAACAACAACATTTCGTTCCTAACTAAAACCCGCTAAACTCGATTCCCGTCTTGCTTAATTCCCATGGGTTCCCCGATCCCGTAAAAAGTTTTCTTTATTTTTGTTTTTTTTTTTACTAAACAGCCACAACAATGCACTGCGGGACATGGGCCTACCGCTATTTACCACGAGAACCGCTGCTTGCTGCAACAAGAACCGCTGCTTGTTTGCAAGAACCTCTAACTTCTTCTATCTTCAAGGCAAGTATTTGATGAACAGGGGGGAAACAAGTGGGGTGGATTGACACTGGGCAGTATCGTGTTCAGCGACTAGGGGCTCCTATTGGATGAACGAAACCGTGACAAATAGTTGCACCAAATACCGTTAGCGCGTGAAACCAGAAACTTCTTGAGATATCTCTACTAGTATTTTCACATTGTAGGCATGGTACCAAGAAATGGTGAGATCTTTACATCGCATATCCTTATACATATATGCGCGTTTTCATTTGGGAAGATCTGGGGACAACCCAAATGAATACGCGCCTTTATTTATAAAAATTGCTTTGTACTTTACACTGGCTGGTTTGAATAGAAACTGGCCATACCACATAATTGCAAATTCGACATATTTGCTCTCTCAGAACCACAAATTGCTTTCAACAACACATAATAATATCAGCTATAAGTGACAAATTAACGCATTAACATTTATAAATATTACACGATCAGAAATCCAAGTAGTATTTAATGTTATGTTTATACATACATCTATAATGTTGAAAGACGTTAAAAACAGTATTACTTGAAAGGACAATAAAATTGTGTTTATTTCCACAATGGTAGACAATTAATGAATAACTCATCCTACTCTTTTATATCATACATTGGGAGTTACTTCTTTGAAGTATAATTTAATCTTGGGTACTTACTCTATACAAATGATAAATTATTTACAATATAGTTAGTTATGATTTCTCTTGGGATACCTAACTCGAAAATAAGTATCTAAAAATGCGTTCCAATTTAGAAAGGGAAAGATATAAAGTTAAAATCGTACGAAATTAATCATACAGCTTTTACTGAAGTCTGGATACTGTCCTTGGGGATAAAGTACGCATAATGTAACTTCACTATGAAGTCAATTACATTGATATAATAATAAATATAATTTGAATTTCATAAAAAAATACCGATATACATATTTTCATTATGAAGTATGACATTGTTTGGCTGGGGTATGAAGTGAACTTTACAGGATGCTTATTAATATTACAGTGGTCTACGGACAATTAACCCATACATTATTATAAATAAAATCTTTTTAATATGGGAAGCATAATTTTATTAAATCTCAACGGGAGTTATAGCATATTTCCTGAAAATCCATTTTACAGTATTACAGACAGACATACAGACAATTTATTGTACGGATAAGTAATAGTAATCCAAAGAAATCGAAGATTGAAGAAGTAAGCTGCAATGAGGCTATTCCGGAGTGGAGCTATTCCGTCGCGTGGCTGTAACTCTATTGCACCCTTTCTTTCTAAAGCTTTCATCAGTTATGGCATATTTCTACCACAAACTGTTTTGCCATGTTTCACACAGTTGTACTGGCGAATGAATAAATTTGTTAATAGATGCCACAACTTCTAAAAGCGTATAAAACAGGCGTTATAGACAGTTGACGGAATTTCTCCACCTTCTCTAACAGACCGCTTACAAAAATTTAAATTAATCCCTCCACATAATTCTGATATTTTCCTAAATACTCAAAACCAAAGATCAATAAAGCCGCCGTCGGTGATCGGCATATTAATATCTCTATTTCTTATAATCTAAGGCCGCCAGATCGCCGATTTGATATTTAATAACTACTTACAACTAGGGGGTAAAAGAATGTGTTTCAAATCGGTGATCTTTCGGCGGGCGTGGTGTAGTGACAGACGTACGCGTACGTCGAGCCACAACAAAGGGTTCATAATGGTATATAAACAGCGGTGAATGCCATGCCGGTCCTGATCCGGCCCTGAGTGCTCCAGTCTAAACCAGTACATAATTTGCCGTCTCCTCTTCTTCTGGCTCTTCTTCCTCCTGAAAAAAATAAATATTTAAATATTTTGCACCAATAAGGGTAAAATAACCGCTCCTCCGAAACCTAGCGCGGAGGGAGGACGGGAAGCACAAATATTGGTCCCATTTTTGGTCATCTGCTTATATCTCGATACGTTGTACGAAATTGTATTGTACTAGACACAACGAGAGCTAATAAAATTCTCTCCACGTTGGATTTTGTCAAAAAAAAAAAAAAAAGATTTTTACTTATTCCAAAACATTATTCGTCGTAAAAAAATGTTTTAGGGTTTTCCATCTAGAATCATTAATTTTTATGCCGTGCCGTGTGATGCCGGCTTAGAATAGCATCACCACATATCTTTCCCGTGGATATCGTAAAAAGCGACTAAGGAATCTGAGAGTTGTGTTTGTTGCAATTTTAGGCGACAGGCTGACGTCGTCGGTGGTGATACAGTCTTCTGAATGCCTCTCAAACTTATCATATGTGGTGTAAATTGGCGTTCTTACAGCCGTTTACGCTATGCCTACCCCGCAAGGGATATAGGCGTGATATATGTATGTACAGTACGCGCGCGTTTTCATTACCATCCTGCAATACGCGCATCCTTATCGCTCTTGCCAATATCTTGGCGTGTGCGACAAAGAGGCGCATACTTCAGGAAGGCAATAAACTCGCGCGCGTACTGTATCATTAATTTTCCACTGTACTGGCTACCGGGCTAGTTTTGAAAGTATTTCCGAAGGTTCTAGCTCCACACATTAACCGTGAGACGTGCGACATCGCGACGCTTGAAACCGTTTCTATGCATAATGTATGAAACAGAAGAGTCAAAGCTATACACGTGAGACGAGCCTCGCATCGGCTGACGATCACTTGTCTGACAGATGTCATCTTCGTCTCACGTTTGCTCAATGGACCTTTTTTTTAAAGTATTGGGCCCTATACTTACTTTTGACTTTTGACCTCGGGGCCATTAAAGCTACACCTAAATATTTGGTGAGGAGCGAGGGCTCACCCGGATGTGTGTGGGTGGTTGTTCAAACAATTCCTTGGGGCGAGACTGGGATTACGAGTTTTTCTGGGAAGAACTGAACGGACTGTGTCTACCCGATATATACCGGTAGTTGCCAAAGAATGGCACAAATGAGGGACCTCCGCGTCCCCGCCGGCGGGGACGACGGTTGCTTGAAGAGCTTCTGGAGTATGACCTACTCGCAATGGCTGCAGCAGCTGCTAATGTGATGGGATCGTCAACATCCGAAAGGAAGTTCGAAGTTGGATAGAGCTAGTACTTGAACGCTGCAACTATTAGGGGATTTCTATGATGGGGAGCGTTGTCAAAGTATCGACGGGACTCTATGGTGCTTGCGCCTATAAGCTTACATCAAAGCCGAAGCACGTGTCGACCTCCTGCTCGAGCTTGATGTTGCGGTCGGCCTCCTTCCTGATGCTGCTCTTGGCCGCCTTCTCGATCTTCTCCTGTTCGTCTTCTTCGTCCATTTCTTCGTCTTCATCTGCAAATAAATTAAAATATCTCAGGATGCAGTGCAGCAATGCTTTTACTATGGGAACTAGATAGCTGATGCAAACACTTTTGTGAATTAATACATAGAAATTTTCTATCTTCTTTCTTTTTTTCCTTTCAAAAACAACGAAAGTGGAACACAAATATTTCAAAATGTACTAAATAAGTTCTATCCCCAGCAAATCCACCAACTTTATGGAAACGCTTTATCTTAGTATTTTTATGAAAACCAGTATAAGTTGGCCCCTTAAACTTAAATGGGTAGGTGTAATTGCTGGCAATAGTACAGTCAAGCTCACATTCGGTTAGACACTCAGACCGCAAGGCCGCCGCAAACAGACGGATGCATTATGCGTGAACTTTTCACAGAAAAGAAAAACCGAATTGACATCGAATCACAAACGTCGTCGCTGGCTGGTCGCTGAGTGAGAACAGCCGTGCAACCATGAGAGACGTTTGTCATTCTAGCCAATGTGAACTTTATTACGATCACAATAGAGTAAATTTTCGGATTTCTGAAAGTTCGCACGTAAAACGTCGTTCTGTATGCGGGGACCATTAAGGCGTCCGGTGCACTACGCCGGCTCTGTCAAAAAGACTGGTTCGTCTGGGCTTCTATGAGATGCCAGAATGTCTACGGGGCACGCCAATATCACGCCATGCATATTGGCGCAACTCTGTCACATTGACGGCGCACAACGCCGCGAAACGCAACATCTTGCATTGCGCTCAACAACCCGCCTGCCAAGTGTGGTGAGTATGGCAAATACCCCCCCTGCTAGGGAGAGGCCCATGTTCAGCAGTGGACTTTATTGTGGCTGTTATAGTATACCTTGCGGCATGTAGTCGGGCGCGACGACCGCGACCTGCTGCTCGGTGCCGTCCTCGAGCTGGATGACCTCGAGCACGACGTACTGCTGCCCGTCGCCGTCGGCCACGGTCACCAGTTCCCCGCGCCGCAGGTCGCCGTTGCTCGACATGCCCATCTTCACCACGCCGTCGGCATCCTCGTCCTCCTCGGAGTCCACGTCGCGGACCATCTACAGTGAAATTATGCTTTAGTCACGTCTATGGTGTTAGCTTAAATAGTGACCGATTCAGAAAATGGTATGTATCCTTCTTTTATTAATTTGAGCACCACCACAAATTAGGAAAACGGCGCGCGGGGCACCTATACAGATGGCTCACTCGGTACTAGCAACGATTTTGACTTACTGTTATGGACGTAACGTATTGGCTATGTAACAAGTGATTTTCGCAAAAATCTTAAATAGGATTGAGTGAACCTTCTGTAAACTCTCTATTTTGTGCCCCAACCATTACGCACAGGAACCGTCATTTGATAAAGCGGGAAATAATCGGCTCAATGCGGCCTTCTCCAGGCGATCTTTATCAATATCTTTTCTCCGCTTCAAAAAAGGATGGTTCTGAGCATAAAAAATGGCGGATGGTGCGAAAAGAAGTAACATTTGCCAATGCCAATTGGGGTAAGATATTCCGAAATCAATTTACAATAATTTTGCGTTTCACAAATCGATCACAAATAATGTGACACACATTTAACATTCATAATGAACTGAACATTCAACATCAACAATCAATCAACTTAAAAACAATAATAGAAGGAAAAACGCAGACAAACAGATTCAGATTGCACTAAAATATTTAACAGATTTAGACAGAACTCTTTGCAACGCTTGTTGATTCGCTAGTGCAATAAATAAGTACACAGGAAATAGTTAAATAAATAAACAGTACTTAGGACGCAGTTCGCTGACTTAGGCAAATACATTGATAAAATTCTACAAATTCGCATTCAATTAGCTTTACAATATCGGAGTAGAATAATTAAGGTTTGTACAGAAAAGCTGTGAAGAAGTGAGCTTTTCGAAGTGACAGTGTTTGCGAGTTCATAAGGCTTGAGGCAAGGTTGGTAAACCCTGTATTCATTGCGGATAAAATCCCCGGTACACTGCATCTGTTATAATGTTCCCAATGAAGACGCACCCTAGTTGGTAACTTTGTCCCGCAACATTGTATAAATATCATTGGCAACATCTATTGGGGAACTTTTGTATTGTATATGCAATGACGCGGGACTTTGTCTCCTAAACGTACCCAATGAATACCTTAAGATGTATATTCCAATAATTTATTGAGACCACTCTTTATAAATCTTGATTTCTAATGTCTTTGATTTACAAAATTTTACTACAGGGTTCTTTCAAATTCACCGGGTAGCTTTGTTTCTTCTTCTTATTGTTATTTAATAGCTGGGTTCTTGCTAGCGAAGTGACAGCTATTCTTTACGCCCCCTTCCGCCCGCGATTTGATCTTCTGATACGACACTTCATAACTTTTTCCATTTGGTCAAATCCATAGACTTATATATATAAACGGTCAAATCTATGAGTCAAATACTAGAATAGGTACTATAGTAATCTTCTTCATAGAGCAGTAATGTCATTTCCGCGCGCGTGATGTAGCATTGTGAGTCAAGAGATGGCGCTACAGGGGTTTTAAAACGCGGTAGCAAAATGTTTTTGGGGTGAGTAAATAAATTTCAGACAATATATTTTTTGAGTCGACTCGACAGTAATTTTTAACATTGTAATTTTTAAATATTGTCATCGAAAGATTTGATTCAGATGATAATTTTTAAGTCTAAAATAAAAAATTAAATAAGAGAAATAAGATATTAAAAATAATTAACCTATGGCGGGTGACAGGAGGTATCCAAGTGGTGTCGGGAAAAGGGTAGCTACCCGCCTGGCCGGGTGTTGTGGCCAGGGGACCGACTGGCCCACCTGGATGAGTTTGGAAGTTGTATATATGCGGTGCGCGGTGAACACTTCGATACCGCGTTTTAGGCCCATTGTTCTGTCACGTGGCGCCATCTTACGGAGTGTTGAGAACTTCTGTTGCGTCTTGCTTGCTTGTGAACCACTTTGAGTGAGCTTTGTGTTGTAGCTCCCAGAGGTCGCTACAGTACTCCCCCTCAAGACCGGAGGTCGATACCGTGCGAGCGAAGTAGGGTTGATGACGTCATGTAGCGTGATGATGCAGTCTGGCTGGCGTGGCGATGCAGTGCTGGTTCCAATGTCCACGGTGAGTCGGGACGTCTACGGTGAGTCGAGACGATGATGGAAGACCAGTGAAGCGGCCGGTGCTGTGCTGTGACTGCGGTGGATGCTGATGACGTAGTGGTTGGCTCCGTGCTGCAGTGGTTGATGCTTGGTTGAAGGCTGCGAAGTCCATGGTAGGGGTCACCAATATGGCGGGTGACAGGAGGTATCCAAGTGGTGTCGGGAAAAGGGTAGCTACCCGCCTGGCCGGGTGTTGTGGCCAGGGGACCGACTGGTCCACCTGGATGAGTTTGGAAGTTGTATATATGCGGTGCGCGGTGAACACTTCGATACCGCGTTTTAGGCCCATTGTTCTGTCACGTGGCGCCATCTTACGGAGTGTTGAGAACTTCTGTTGCGTCTTGCTTGCTTGTGAACCACTTTGAGTGAGCTTTGTGTTGTAGCTCCCAGAGGTCGCTACAAACCGAAGAAAAAACAGCGGAGGTTCTCAATTCATCGCGAACTATGAATTAAACGGCACGTAACTATTTTATTGGATACTTTTATTTTGAAAGCAAATCTTTCGCAGGACTACCAATGGTTATTGCGGAATTTATAAAAGCCTGCTTATGTGTATGTATGTGTATATCTGTTGTGGAATTTATAAAAGCTCTAAGATAAAAGCGAATTTAAAAGCGTAAAAATATTTAAGGTTCACTAATCCAGCAAAGTTAGTCAGGTTAGTTTCTTTTTACCCGACTGCCGCAGGAGGGTTTTGATTTTCGAGAGTATGTATGTATCCAGAAATTCGTTTTCACAGCCCAAACGGCTGGCAAAAATCTTTACATGTGTGGTGTCATTCGATTCGTCTTAGCAGCGTTGGTGACAGTGACACTGGCTACATTAAAAATTCATAAATTCTAGATAACGGTTTTTTAACGCAAAATACAACTTTGAAATTACTGCAGACGTGTTTTTGTTTTTTAATACATCTGCTTGTTAACTGTGACATCAGGAGGGGTCATTGGGCCAATTAAGGGTCCTACACATGAATGTGTCTTTGTCCTCATTATCAAATATAAGTCGTAAAATGACCCGCTTTTAAGGCACAAATAGAGTAACACTCGCATACGCATTTGCTATTAAGTATAAGTTAAATTAGCTTTCTTGGTAGTGAAAAGATTCGCAATGCAGGATAAGTATAACATAATTTAATAACAAATGTTTTCTTCTTTCGCAAAATGCCAAGGAGATGCTGTGTCTTGGAAACAATAAGCGTGAAACTTGAATACGTCCATAGCTCCAACTGGTATAGGGGTGCCATGCACATAAACGAAACAAGCACAACAAACACCCAAACCCCAGAACATACGGAAAATGAAGACGCGTATATTCTTGGGTACATTATATTGTATCTAAAGATAGTACCCGAGTATATATATGTATATCGACATATTATATCGACAACGAAATACAATTGTCGCAATTTTGTTACGTGACGTGTCGTCTTTCGTTGTCACGAACGTCTTGCAGAACAATGTCGCTAAATAAATATTTCCAAATGAATACGCGCCTTAAATATCTGCCTCTGGCAGAAAACATCAGAAAAGAACTTGTCGTTCGTTGGACGAACAAACATTCACGCATTAGGAGTTTAAAAATCTGCCCACTACCTCGTTCGGCGATAGCCCATAGATCTAAGCGACATTTGTATTTAATTACGCGTTGACTACACAAATAACAGTACTTTTTGGATATAGGTACGTATGCAATTTCAAATAAAATAGTGCACATGCCGCCTACCGCAGCAGGTTACAATTAGCTAGTATCACGTCTGGTACACAAATAATATTGAAAAAATGGCAAAATAAAATATTAAGAAGCTTATCTATCCGTCAATAGCAGAGCTATAATTTTGGAAACAATGATGACACTATTCCAACACACAGGACACCAAAAAGATGAATTTACGAAAGTCGCTATTTAAAATGTTAGTAAACATGTTGTAGAGGATACTGTTAGACAAGGAAAGGTATCTCTGTAGACAGAGTAATGAAATAAATCAAGAATTTGTTTAAGTTTTCTGCAGGATTAAGATCATTTGCACATAATTTACTAACTTGTTATATTAAAAGCGACTTCGTAAATTACACTTACGTGTCTAGTGGTCAGGAACGGCGTCCTCGGCCCTTTGTAATACTTTTAACAAAAATAACAACAATTATTTTCATCTCTTGAGTATTTTCCAAAGGGCCTAAAGTAATAGATTGTTGGTAGAATAGGGCGGAGGCGAGATTGGCTCTAGGGAGGGTATTGAAAGGTCTCGTATTCAAAACTCAAGGTTTGTCATGGGCCAAATATATGATTGTTTTACATAATTAATTAATTTAGACATTCAGCATCAGAAAACAGTAATATTTACTCCTGGTTTAAAAAATTATCAAATGTTGCATTGCATAAGAATACCTTTTCGTATTTAGTTCAGGTAATAGAAAAAAAATATAAGACCAATGTGGAATATTGTTTTTTAATATTCGAAGAAAAGAAATGGTTCTTCTCATACTTATAATGCAGACTGATAGAACATTTATGCAGGGTCAAAAAAAAACTTCGAATATCGAAAAACAATATTCCAATAGTACCCTGTATAAGTATAATACATTTTTACAAGAATGTTCTATGCCTATAATTTATCTTTAAAGTAGGAGCGCTCAGATCTAAAACGGCGTGAAGCTTTCCTAGCGACTGTTGTTACATTTATTAGAATAGATATTTTTGGAAAACTTGCAATATTTTTCCACCGCAGGCAGGATAATTAATACCAGCCAAGTGCGATGGCGATGGGTGAAAATATAAATCATAGGTTTTATCATCACAATAGGATACACTTTTTTATAGTTTAATTAAGCCGTTCCTTTCAACCATCAGTTTGCAGTATCGGTAACTGTACAGCCGTTCGAATAGGCCATATTTGACATCTGTCATACCCATACTAGAAAACATTTCAACAAAGAAAAATAGACCTTAAACAGTAACATAAATTTGACAGCTGTCGAATACGGCCTATTCAAACGACTGTATTGTATAGTGCGTTTCATCAAATAGTTCTTCTGGCGTCTTGTTGCTAGCATTGTAAATGGGCACCTTCTTAATTTAACGATCTGGTCAAAAGTTCGCAGGGAAATGCTGGATGCAGGCCGCTTCTAATCGGACAAGGTGGAAATATTTAGGGGAGGCCTATGTTCAGCAGTGGACGTCCTATGGCTGATATGATGATGATGATATGGTGGCTTTATTATTATGTGTGGCTCAACATGGTCACCGTCCGAATTTAGAAGGCACTCATTTCCAATGCTACCAACATGACGCCAGAGGAACTATTCGATGAAGCGCACTATAGTGAAATTTCAGTCGGTGAATATATGAGTGAAAATATCTTGTACTAACCTTCATGCGTCCGTCGACGTACTTGACCTTCCTCTGGCGGCCGATCTTGAGCGCGAGCGCGCGCTCCTGGTGGCCGGAGTCGGGGTCGTGGATGGCCAGGTGCCGGATCAGGTTGCCTTTGCGCGCGAACGTCCGCTTGCAGTTGTGGCACGAGTGCGTCTTCTCTTTGGGCGGCTTTGGCACGTACTCGGGGTTGTGGTACAGGTTCTGGTGCCGACGCAGCAGTTGCTTTTGTCTGTGACATGCGAGGCTCTTGTATTAGACAGCAGTTATTAAAAAATTACGTAAAATCACTAAATTGCTAAATTGTCGAGGCGAACTTAGAGATTGAAAATTAGGCAAGGGTCGGTCGAGGCATCGCTAATTCTGTCGAAGAGCAGTGGGACGGTACTCCATGTGACCCTGATTCGAGCCCCGGCCGACGCTTGTATTTTTTCCATTTCTTATTTCCTAATACTTGAAATCATATTAGACAAAGGATCGTGGTTGACAAACCTATTTTGTTCAAAATGGAGAATATTTTTTGGATACTTGCAAAATTTATCACCACAGGCTGGATTTGAACCAGCGACGTCACCATCTGTGCTGGCGACGCCTGCAACATCTGGACTACAGCAGCTCACTCCAACTCCACAAATTTGACAAGTATCTTCACCATAGTACGCTTAAATAATAATTTTAGTAACTAATTCCCAGCGACTAATCGACACACTCACCGGAAAGCTTGGTCGCACAAGTCACAAGCGAACGGCTTCTCGTCTGTGTGTTTGAGCATGTGCGACTTGAGGTGGCGCAGCGTCGTCGACGCGTACGAGCACAACTCGCACTTGAAGTGGCAGTATTCTTAGCCGCTACCACACAGCTATGAGTCAAAGGATCGCGGTTGATAAACCGCTTATGTTTACAAGCTAGGATATGAACATTATGAACACACTCACCGGAAAGCTTGGTCGCACAAATCGCAAGCGAACGGCTTCTCGTCTGTGTGTTTGAGCATGTGCGACTTGAGGTGGCGCAGCGTCGTCGACGCGTACGAGCACAACTCGCACTTGAAGTGGCAGTATTCTTAGCCGCTACCACACAGCTATGAGTCAAAGGATCGCGGGTTGATAGACCGATTTTGTTTATAAGCTAAGCTATGAACATTATGAACACACTCACAAGCGAACGGCTTCTCGTCGGTGTGTTTGAGCATGTGCGACTTGAGGTGGCGCAGCGTCGTCGACGCGTACGGGCACAACTCGCACTTGAAGTGGCAGTATTTTTAGCCGCTACCACACAGCTATGAGTCTAAGGATCGCGGTTGATAAACCGATTTTGTTTATAAGCTAGGATATGCTTATAAGCTAAGATATGCTTATAAGCTAGGATATGCTTATAAGCTATGTTTATAACACACTCACCGGAATGCTTGGTCGCACAAATCACAAGCGAACGGCTTCTCGTCGGTGTGTTTGAGCATGTGCGACTTGAGGTGGCGCAGCGTCGTCGACGCGTACGGGCACAACTCGCACTTGAAGCACTTCTCACCCTCGTGCGTCTGGAAATATTAACATGTCTGTGATAGCGGTATCATAATAAAACTAAATAAATAACATGTGATTGAAAATATGGCGGTGGATTTGAAAATGGAAAAATTTACCAGCACAGAGTTTCTCGGTTTTAAGATTGGATGTATGTTTAAATAACATTTTATAGCGCACAAACTACGCTTAGGTCTGTATCGCTGTCTGAATGTGAAGTATGTAATAATCACGGTTGCAATGGAATGACAGTTATCATTGTCGTTACAATAATACAATACTAGCTAGAAATAAGGGAATCGGGGCCCCAGTTAATTAATTGTAAGCTTCAAGTCGTGGAATTCGCTTACTCCTCCTAAACCACGCAACGGGTTTTGATGCGGTATTTTGAAATAGATAGGGTGATTCAAGACGAAGGTTTATTTGTATAACACATGCCACAAAAATTACTTATGCCTACGGGAATAGTAGGTTGTTGACGAGGACGGGAAATAAGACTTTGACTGACGAGTAGAGTTTGAAGTCCGAGCCGCAGGCGAGGACTTTAAAAATACGAGTCTGGCAAAGTCATTTTCCCCGAGGCTTACATAGTGCTTTTCTCAAAAAAATGCTAGGAAATTATAAAGATTTTAATTTATTTTATAGTAATTTGATATAAAAAATTGTTTTACTGATTACTAAGTCAAGATGTGGATTAGGAGTTATTCTTTTTTTATTTTGTAATTTCTGAACGATTTCGATATCGCGCCAGAAAAGTTGTATTGGAATTCATTGCTGGTGTGTAAAAAAGAAATCGTTCAGAAATTACAAAATCACAGACAATGTCAAACTTTCTGGATTGTTTTCTTGAAAGAAATTGTCATATTTCCTAGCATGTTTGAGAAATAGTACATTACGTCACAGGCCGAGTATATAGCAATTTCTGGTCGAGTGGCCTTCTAAAGTAAACGTGACTAGAAATTGTTATTTCGGCCGAGGTTTGTATAGTGCTTTTCTCCAATTTGCAAGGAAACAAATATTTAAATCGTGATAAAATTTACACTTTGTAACTTTTAAAGTTCGCAAAGCGTTGGCGCTGGTTTTGCTTACGTTCCGTTTCATAAAGAATGCGCGGGAAATTCACATTCAGCCTTCAAACTTCAAACAAATTGTGTTCCATAAAACACCTAATCACGAAAGTGTGAAGTTTAAGAACTCTTTTATTACCGGCCTAGTCCGGCAATTTCTATTACAGTCCTCTGCGCCTTGACAACATAAATGAGCCCATTGACGTATTCTTTTTTTAAAGTAATGAAGCTATTTCCGAGCAAATTGGAGAAAAATGAATTACAGTGGGTAAAACTGCTAACCACCTAGTGTGACTAGTGTTGAGATTTACCTTGTTGTGTATCTTGCACGAGTACCGGTCGGGGAAGGTCTTGCCGCAGCGCTTGCACTTGAGCGGCTTGTCGGAGGTATGTAACTTCTGGATGTGGATGCGCAGGTCGGTCTTGCGGCCGCACTTCGCCGGGCACAGCTCGCACGCAAACTGCGGCTTCTCGGACACTGCACGGGAAACAAAAGATACATTAGATTGTATACCAAATTTTAAAACCATAAAAATACTACGTCAAGTGTATTAAGTGATAAAATAAAGTGTATTCAGTCATACCTACTTCAAGAGTATTAAGCGATATTTTAAGTGTATCCATTTATACTTCATATTCAGTGATTTTTCAAGTGTACTCACGCCACACTTCGAGTGTATAAGTGATACAATTCAAGTGTATTCTATCATACTTCAAGTGTATTCAGTGATACTTTAAGTGTATTCAGTGATACTTTAAGTGTATTCAGTCATACTTCAAGTGTATTCAGTGATACTTTAAGTGTATTCAGTGATACTTTAAGTGTATTCAGTCATACTTCAAGTGTATTCAGTGATACTTTAAGTGTATTCAGTGATACTTTAAGTGTATTCAGTCATACTTCAAGTGTATTCAGTGATACTTTAAGTGTATTCAGTGATACTTTAAGTGTATTCAGTCATACTTCAAGTGTATTCAGTGATACTTTAAGTGTATTCAGTGATACTTTAAGTGTATTCAGTCATACTTCAAGTGTATTCAGTGATACTTTAAGTGTATTCAGTCATACTTCAAGTGTATTCAGTGATACTTTAAGTGTATTCAGTGATACTTTAAGTGTATTCAGTCATACTTCAAGTGTATTCAGTGATACTTTAAGTGTATTCAGTCATACTTCAAGTGTATTCAGTGATACTTTAAGTGTATTCAGTCATACTTTAAGTGTATTCAGTGATATTTTAAGTGTATTCAGTAATATTTTTAGTGTATTCAGTTTCAAGTTTATTTGGTGATTCTGTAAGTGTATTTAGCGAAACTTTGTATGTACGTATTTAGTGAAACTTCAGGTGTATTTCAATAGTGCCTTTTTCGCTGAAGTGTTCCTTACAGATGTAGATGATTTGCTGGACTAATAGTTACCGTTGTGCACCAGCTTGTGCGCTTTGAGCGAGTTGGACTGGCTGAAGCACTGCTTGCAAATGTCGCACTGGTAGGGCTTCTCGCCTGTGTGCGTGCGCAAGTGACTTTGTGTTCCTTACAAATGTTGATGATTTGTTAGACTAATAGTTACCGTTGTGCACCAGCTTGTGCGCTTTGAGCGAGTTGGACTGGCTGAAGCACTGCTTGCAAATGTCGCACTGGTAGGGCTTCTCGCCTGTGTGCGTGCGCAAGTGACTTTGCTGAAGTGTTCATTACAAATGTTGATGAATAGTTAGACTAATAGTTACCGTTGTGCACCAGCTTGTGCGCTTTGAGCGAGTTGGACTGGCTGAAGCACTGCTTGCAAATGTCGCACTGGTAGGGCTTCTCGCCTGTGTGCGTGCGCAAGTGACTTTGCTGAAGTGTTCATTACAAATGTTGATGAATAGTTAGACTAATAGTTACCGTTGTGCACCAGCTTGTGCGCTTTGAGCGAGTTGGACTGGCTGAAGCACTGCTTGCAAATGTCGCACTGGTAGGGCTTCTCGCCTGTGTGCGTGCGCAAGTGACTTTGCTGAAGTGTTCATTACAAATGTTGATGAATAGTTAGACTAATAGTTACCGTTGTGCACCAGCTTGTGCGCTTTGAGCGAGTTGGACTGGCTGAAGCACTGCTTGCAAATGTCGCACTGGTAGGGCTTCTCGCCTGTGTGCGTGCGCAAGTGACTTTGCTGAAGTGTTCATTACAAATGTTGATGAATAGTTAGACTAATAGTTACCGTTGTGCACCAGCTTGTGCGCTTTGAGCAGAGTTGGACTGGCTGAAGCACTGCTTGCAAATGTCGCACTGGTAGGGCTTCTCGCTGTGTGCGTGCGCAAGTGACTTTGCTGAAGTGTACATTACAAATGTTGATGAATATTTAGACTAATAGTTAAAGTTGTGCACATGCTGTTTCTGTTTTTGAGAGTTGGACTGGCTGAAGCACTGCTTGCAAATGTCGCACTGGTAGGGCTTCTCGCCTGTGTGCGTGCGCAAGTGACTTTGCTGAAGTGTTCATTACAAATGTTGATGAATAGTTAGACTAATAGTTACCGTTGTGCACCAGCTTGTGCGCTTTGAGCGAGTTGGACTGGCTGAAGCACTGCTTGCAAATGTCGCACTGGTAGGGCTTCTCGCCTGTGTGCGTGCGCACGTGACTTTGCTGAAGTGTTCCTTAGAAATGTTGATGATTTGTTAGACTAATAGTTACCGTTGTGCACCAGCTTGTGCGCTTTGAGCGAGTTGGACTGGCTGAAGCACTGCTTGCAAATGTCGCACTGGTAGGGCTTCTCGCCTGTGTGCGTGCGCAAGTGACTTTGCTGAAGTGTTCATTACAAATGTTGATGAATAGTTAGACTAGTTACCGTTGTGCACCAGCTTGTGCGCTTTGAGCGAGTTGGACTGGCTGAAGCACTGCTTGCAAATGTCGCACTGGTAGGGCTTCTCGCCTGTGTGCGTGCGCAAGTGACTTTGCTGAAGTGTTCATTACAAATGTTGATGAATAGTTAGACTAATAGTTACCGTTGTGCACCAGCTTGTGCGCTTTGAGCGAGTTGGACTGGCTGAAGCACTGCTTGCAAATGTCGCACGGTAGGGCTTCTCGCCTGTGTGCGTGCGCGTGACTTTGCTGAAGTGTTCCTTAGAAATGTTGATGATTTGTTAGACTAATAGTTACCGTTGTGCACCAGCTTGTGCGCTGGAGCAGTTGGACTGGCTGAAGCACTGCTTGCAAATGTCGCACTGGTAGGGCTTCTCGCCTGTGTGCGTGCGCAAGTGACTTTGCTGAAGTGTTCATTACAAATGTTGATGAATAGTTAGACTAATAGTTACCGTTGTGCACCAGCTTGTGCGCTTTGAGCAGTTGGACTGGCTGAAGCACTGCTTGCAAATGTCGCACTGGTAGGGCTTCTCGCCTGTGTGCGTGCGCAAGTGACTTTGCTGAAGTGTTCATTACAAATGTTGATGAATAGTTAGACTAATAGTTACCGTTGTGCACCAGCTTGTGCGCTTTGAGCGAGTTGGACTGGCTGAAGCACTGCTTGCAAATGTCGCACTGGTAGGGCTTCTCGCCTGTGTGCGTGCGCAAGTGACTTTGCTGAAGTGTTCATTACAAATGTTGATGAATAGTTAGACTAATAGTTACCGTTGTGCACCAGCTTGTGCGCTTTGAGCGAGTTGGACTGGCTGAAGCACTGCTTGCAAATGTCGCACTGGTAGGGCTTCTCGCCTGTGTGCGTGCGCAAGTGTCGCTTCAGCTTGAAAGTGTCCGGCGACGCGTACGTGCAGTGTGGGCACTGGGGACAGAAATTGTTATTATAGATTTGATTTATAAATACATAGTTAAAACTGAGGAACAATAAATAGAATAAGCTACATTTTCGTGTAAATAATAAAAAGTCGAAAATACATTAGAACCTCCATGCAGATTACTTCCGATGAAGCTATCCCGCATCGCCACGTACTAGTCCAGGCAAGTCTGGTTTAGTATCAAATATAACTCGCTATCAACACATTGAAGTAGCTTCATATTTGTTTCAAGGCTGGGCCCTATACTTATGATGTGGAGCGAGGGCTCATCCGGAAGTGTTTGGGTGGTTGTTCAAACAACCAGCCCAATCACGCCCTTGGAGCAAGACTGGGCTTACGAGCTGTTCTGGGAAGAACGGATCTATGTCTACCCGGAATATACCGGTAGTTGCCAAAGAAGGCTACAAATGAGGGACCCCCGCGGCCGCGCTACGGTTAGTAGCTTCACCTGGTAGGGCCGCTCGCCGGTGTGGCAGCGGACATGGCGACGCAGTTTTGACAGCTCTACTGAAGCGTAGTCACACTCGGTGCAGCGGTGCGGTACATCAACACACTACAGTAGTAGCTTCATATAGAGTAGGTACCTGGTAGGGCCGCTCGCCGGTGTGGCAGCGCACATGGCGACGCAGTTTTGACAGCTCTACTGAAGCGTAGTCACACTCGGTGCAGCGGTGCGGTACATCAACACACTACAGTAGTAGCTTCATATAGAGTAGGTACCTGGTAGGGGCGCTCGCCGGTGTGGCAGCGCACATGGCGACGCAGTTTTGACAGCTCTACTGAACTGAAGCGTAGTAGCGGTACATCAACACACTACAGTAGTAGCTTCATATAGAGTAGGTACCTGGTAGGGCCGCTCGCCGGTGTGGCAGCGGACATGGCGACGCAGTTTTGACAGCTCTACTGAAGCGTAGTCACACTCGGTGCAGCGGTGCGGTACATCAACACACTACAGTAGTAGCTTCATATAGAGTAGGTACCTGGTAGGGGCGCTCGCCGGTGTGGCAGCGGACATGGCGACGCAGTTTTGACAGCTCTACTGAAGCGTAGTCGCACTCGGTGCAGCGGTGCGGTACATCAACACACTACAGTAGTAGCTTCATATGAGTGGGTACCGCTCGGGCCGCTGCCGTGTGGCAGTGGCGACGCAGTTTGACAGCTCTACTGAAGCGTAGTCGCACTCGGTGCAGCGGTGCGGTACATCAACACTACAGTAGTAGCTTCATATGAGTAGGTACCTGGTAGGGCCGCTCGCCGGTGTGGCAGCGGACATGGCGACGCAGTTTGACAGCTCTACTGAGCGTAGTCACCTCGGTGCAGCGGTGCGGTACATCAACACTACAGTAGTAGCTTCATATAGGTAGGTACCTGGTAGGGCCGCTCGCCGGTGTGGCAGCGGACATGGCGACGCAGTTTTGACAGCTCTACTGAAGCGTAGTTGCGGTACATCAACACACTACAGTAGTAGCTTCATATAGAGTGGGTACCTGGTAGGGCCGCTCGCCGGTGTGGCAGCGGACATGGCGACGCAGTTTGACAGCTCTACTGAAGCGTAGTCACACTCGGTGCAGCGGTGCGGTACATCAACACACTACAGTAGTAGCTTCATATAAGTAGGTACCTGGTAGGGCCGCTCGCCGGTGTGGCAGCGCACATGGCGACGCAGTTTTGACAGCTCTACTGAAGCGTAGTCACACTCGGTGCAGCGGTGCGGTACATCAACACACTACAGTAGTAGCTTCATATAGAGTAGGTACCTGGTAGGGCCGCTCGCCGGTGTGGCAGCGGACATGGCGACGCAGTTTTGACAGCTCTACTGAAGCGTAGTCACACTCGGTGCAGCGGTGCGGTTTCTCGTGAGTGTGCTTGTAGCGGACGTGGCGCACCAGCTCGCCTGACAACCAAACACATATTTTTTACATAACATTTTACAGTCCAAGTTCTCGCGTGCGACCTTCCCTAGGGGTGACAGACGGTGGGGGGACGAAGTATCCAAGATGTCAGCGGGTAGCGGGAGGTGTAGCAGGGAAGGGCCCCCGTGTACTCAGTGATACTGCAAGTGGATTTTCCATGATACTTCAATTGTATTGAGCTAAACATCGTGCGTAGGTAATTTGTATTTCGCGAGCATTGCTGTGTAGTCGTGTAGACTTGTTGTACATCTTCTGCGATTCGATGAGTATTATACCGGGAGTAACAGAAAGGGTATAACAAGCCGAAACGGGGTCAAGGCACTCATGAAACTGAACAACTTTCCACATGGAACATGGGTCGAAATACGAAAAAAAAATTTGGACCTCCCATACAAAATCGCCGATCAGCTACCTAATTGATTTACTATGGGAGGTCCAAATTTTTTTTCATATTTCGACCCTGTTCAATGGGGAAAGTTGTTCAGTTTCAAGAGTACCTTGACCTCCTTTCGGGTTGTTATACCCTTTCTGTTACTCCCTGTATAAGACGGGCCCCCTGGTGAACAAATGTAATGTCCTTACCGGACGTGGTGAACGGGCTGTGGCAGTACTTGCACACGTGCGGCTTGACGCCGTTGTGCATGTTCACGTGGTTCTGCGACTGATGAGTGTTATGTAGATCCAGTCCCTTACCGGACGTGGTGAACGGGCTGTGGCAGTACTTGCACGTGCGGCTTGACGCCGTTGTGCATGTTCACGTGGTTCTGCTAGTGATGAGTGTTATGTAATGATCCAGTCCCCTTACCGGACGTGGTGAACGGGCTGTGGCAGTACTTGCACACGTGCGGCTTGACGCCGTTGTGCATGTTCACGTGGTTCTGCGACTGATGAGTGTTATGTAATGATCAGTCCCTTACCGGACGTGGTGAACGGGCTGTGGCAGTACTTGCACACGTGCGGCTTGACGCCGTTGTGCATGTTCACGTGGTTCTGCTACTGATGAGTGTTATGTAATGATCCAGTCCCTTACCGGACGTGGTGAACGGGCTGTGCAGTACTTGCACACGTGCGGCTTGACGCCGTTGTGCATGTTCACGTGGTTCTGCTGTGATGAGTGTTATGTAATGATCCCCTTACCGGACGTGGTGAACGGGCTGTGGCAGTACTTGCACACGTGCGGCTTGACGCCGTTGTGCATGTTCACGTGGTTCTGCTAGTGATGAGTGTTATGTAATGATCCAGTCCCTTACCGGACGTGGTGAACGGGCTGTGGCAGTACTTGCACGTGCGGCTTGACGCCGTTGTGCATGTTCACGTGGTTCTGCTAGTGATGAGTGTTATGTAATGATCCAGTCCCCTTACCGGACGTGGTGAACGGGCTGTGGCAGTACTTGCACACGTGCGGCTTGACGCCGTTGTGCATGTTCACGTGGTTCTGCGACTGATGAGTGTTATGTAATGATCCAGTCCCTTACCGGACGTGGTGAACGGGCTGTGGCAGTACTTGCACGTGCGGCTTGACGCCGTTGTGCATGTTCACGTGGTTCTGCGACTGATGAGTGTTATGTAATGATCCAGTCCCCTTACCGGACGTGGTGAACGGGCTGTGGCAGTACTTGCACACGCGGCTTGACGCCGTTGTGCATGTTCACGTGGTTCTGCTAGTGATGAGTGTTATGTAATGATCCAGTCCCTTACCGGACGTGGTGAACGGGCTGTGGCAGTACTTGCACACGTGCGGCTTGACGCCGTTGTGCATGTTCACGTGGTTCTGCGACTGATGAGTGTTATGTAATGATCCAGTCCCTTACCGGACGTGGTGAACGGGCTGTGGCAGTACTTGCACACGTGCGGCTTGACGCCGTTGTGCATGTTCACGTGGTTCTGCGACTGATGAGTGTTATGTAATGATCCAGTCCCCTTACCGGACGTGGTGAACGGGCTGTGGCAGTACTTGCACACGTGCGGCTTGACGCCGTTGTGCATGTCCACGTGGTTCTGCTAGTGATGAGTGTTATGTAATGATCCAGTCCCTTACCGGACGTGGTGAACGGGCTGTGGCAGTACTTGCTCGTGCGGCTTGACGCCGTTGTGCATGTTCACGTGGTTCTGCGACTGATGAGTGTTATGTAATGATCCAGTCCCCTTACCGGACGTGGTGAACGGGCTGTGGCAGTACTTGCACACGTGCGGCTTGACGCCGTTGTGCATGTTCACGTGGTTCTGCGACTGATGAGTGTTATGTAATGATCCAGTCCCCTTACCGGACGTGGTGAACGGGCTGTGGCAGTACTTGCACACGTGCGGCTTGACGCCGTTGTGCATGTTCACGTGGTTCTGCTAGTGATGAGTGTTATGTAATGATCCAGTCCCCTTACCGGACGTGGTGAACGGGCTGTGGCAGTACTTGCACACGTGCGGCTTGACGCCGTTGTGCATGTTCACGTGGTTCTGCTAGTGATGAGTGTTATGTAATGATCCAGTCCCTTACCGGACGTGGTGAACGGGCTGTGGCAGTACTTGCACGTGCGGCTTGACGCCGTTGTGCATGTTCACGTGGTTCTGCTAGTGATGAGTGTTATGTAATGATCCAGTCCCTTACCGGACGTGGTGAACGGGCTGTGGCAGTACTTGCACGTGCGGCTTGACGCCGTTGTGCATGTTCACGTGGTTCTGCGACTGATGAGTGTTATGTAATGATCCAGTCCCCTTACCGGACGTGGTGAACGGGCTGTGGCAGTACTTGCCCGTGCGGCTTGACGCCGTTGTGCATGTTCACGTGGTTCTGCGACTGATGAGTGTTATGTAATGATCCAGTCCCCTTACCGGACGTGGTGAACGGGCTGTGGCAGTACTTGCACACGTGCGGCTTGACGCCGTTGTGCATGTTCACGTGGTTCTGCGACTGATGAGTGTTATGTAATGATCCAGTCCCCTTACCGGACGTGGTGAACGGGCTGTGGCAGTACTTGCACGTGCGGCTTGACGCCGTTGTGCATGTTCACGTGGTTCTGCTAGTGATGAGTGTTATGTAATGATCCAGTCCCCTTACCGGACGTGGTGAACGGGCTGTGGCAGTACTTGCACACGTGCGGCTTGACGCCGTTGTGCATGTCCACGTGGTTGTGCGACTGATGAGTGTTATGTAATGATCCAGTCCCTTACCGGACGTGGTGAACGGGCTGTGGCAGTACTTGCACGTGCGGCTTGACGCCGTTGTGCATGTTCACGTGGTTCTGCGACTGATGAGTGTTATGTAATGATCCAGTCCCCTTACCGGACGTGGTGAACGGGCTGTGGCAGTACTTGCACACGTGCGGCTTGACGCCGTTGTGCATGTTCACGTGGTGTTGCGACTGATGAGTGTTATGTAATGATCCAGTCCCCTTACCGGACGTGGTGAACGGGCTGTGGCAGTACTTGCACACGTGCGGCTTGACGCCGTTGTGCATGTTCACGTGGTTCTGCTAGTGATGAGTGTTATGTAATGATCCAGTCCCCTTACCGGACGTGGTGAACGGGCTGTGGCAGTACTTGCACACGTGCGGCTTGACGCCGTTGTGCATGTTCACGTGGTTCTGCGACTGATGAGTGTTATGTAATGATCCAGTCCCCTTACCGGAGGTGGTGAACGGGCTGTGGCAGTACTTGCACACGTGCGGCTTGACGCCGTTGTGCATGTTCACGTGGTTCTGCGACTGATGAGTGTTATGTAATGATCCAGTCCCCTTACCGGACGTGGTGAACGGGCTGTGGCAGTACTTGCACACGTGCGGCTTGACGCCGTTGTGCATGTTCACGTGGTTGTGCGACTGATGAGTGTTATGTAATGATCCAGTCCCCTTACCGGACGTGGTGAACGGGCTGTGGCAGTACTTGCACACGTGCGGTTTGACGCCGTTGTGCATGTTCACGTGGTTCTGCGACTGATGAGTGTTATGTAATGATCCAGTCCCTTACCGGACTAGGTGAACGTGATGTGGCATAACTTGCAAACGTGCGGCTTGACGCCGTTGTGCATGTTCACGTGGTTCTGCTAGTGATGAGTGTTATGTAATGATCCAGTCCCTTACCGGACGTGGTGAACGGGCTGTGGCAGTACTTGCACGTGCGGCTTGACGCCGTTGTGCATGTTCACGTGGTTCTGCGACTGATGAGTGTTATGTAATGATCCAGTCCCCTTACCGGACGTGGTGAACGGGCTGTGGCAGTACTTGCACACGTGCGGCTTGACGCCGTTGTGCATGTTCACGTGGTTCTGCGACTGATGAGTGTTATGTAATGATCCAGTCCCCTTACCGGACGTGGTGAACGGGCTGTGGCAGTACTTGCACACGTGCGGCTTGACGCCGTTGTGCATGTTCACGTGGTTCTGCAGCGACGCGAACGTCTTGAAGCCGCGCTCGCACACGCTGCACTTGTGCGGACGCTCCTCCGAGTGCGACTTCATGTGGCGCAGCAACAGGTATCTGGTGAACAAATTAATAGTTTAAAAGAAACTCTCTCTTCGTGTGGGACACCGAGTCGTTCAACGACCCGATGAACCCTGGTGTCAGAGTTTTTCAACCGCCTACAGCAAGTAGCAGGCCTCTGACATGGTTGTGTAACGACCGCCATCATAGACTGCAACCGGGACCGACGGCTTAACGTGCTCATCCGAAGCACGGAACCATCTTGCTTTTTGGAAAATCAGGTGGTTCAGCCTGCAATGTCCTAACCAGAATGGGAACAAATTTACAAAGTGATAAATATCAACTTCACGGGAAGTGTGGCCGCAGGTTGTACTTGCGCTTCTGCTTCGGCTTGGGGTTGGGCACCTTTTCAACCCGCCCTCCACGCCCTCCTCCTCTTCATCCTCGAATGTGTACAGTCTCTCCCGCTCACTTATGAACAATTCAATGGAATTGTTCATGAGTTAGCGTGAGAGACGGTACATTATCCTTAATAAATATACGCCTTCAAGTGCACTGACCTGCGGTGGCTGGTGTAGCTGCAGAAGTTGCACGGGAAGTGTGGCCGCAGGTACTTGTGGTTGCGCTTCTGCTTCGGCTTGGGGTTGGGCACCTCTTCCACCTCGCCCTCCGAGGAAACCAATTCAATATATTTCTCCCGGACTATTTAGTGACTAGTGTCAATCAAGTGTACTGACCTGCGGTGGCTGGTGTAGCTGCAGAAGTTGCACGGGAAGTGTGGCCGCAGGTACTTGTGGTTGCGCTTCTGCTTCGACTTGGGGTTGGGCACCTCTTCCACCTCGCCCTCCGAGGAAACCTCTCCAATTCAAGTATTTCTCCCGGACTATTTAGTGACTAGTGTCAATCAAGTGCACTGTGTAGTGTGTATTCTCTATTTAGTGACTAGTGTCAATCAAGTGCACTGACCTGCGGGCGCCGGGTAACTTTTTTGTGAAGGCCGGACAAACAACATGTACTAAATGAAAGTAGATTCTTCGGCTTCGGGTTGGGCACCTCTTCAACCTCGCCCTCCGAGGAAACCTCTCCAATGTATTTCTCTATTTAGTGACTAGTGTCAATCAAGTGCACTGACCTGCGGTGGCTGGTGTAGCTGCAGAAGTTGCACGGGAAGTGTGGCCGCAGGTACTTGTGGTTGCGCTTCTGCTTCGGCTTGGGGTTGGGCACCTCTTCCACCTCGCCCTCCGAGGAAACCAATTCAATATATTTCTCCCGGACTATTTAGTGACTAGTGTCAATCAAGTGTACTGACCTGCGGTGGCTGGTGTAGCTGCAGAAGTTGCACGGGAAGTGTGGCCGCAGGTACTTGTGGTTGCGCTTCTGCTTCGGCTTGGGGTTGGGCACCTCTTCCACCTCGCCCTCCGAGGAAACCTCTCCAATTCAAGTATTTCTCCCGGACTATTTAGTGACTAGTGTCAATCAAGTGCACTGTGTAGTGTGTATTCTCTATTTAGTGACTAGTGTCAATCAAGTGCACTGACCTGCGGGCGCCGGGTAACTTTTTTGTGAAGGCCGGACAAACAACATGTACTAAATGAAAGTAGATTCTTCGGCTTGGGGTTGGGCACCTCTTCAACCTCGCCCTCCGAGGAAACCTCTCCAATGTATTTCTCTATTTAGTGACTAGTGTCAATCAAGTGCACTGACCTGCGGTGGCTGGTGTAGCTGCAGAAGTTGCACGGGAAGTGTGGCCGCAGGTACTTGTGATTGCGCTTCTGCTTCGGCTTGGGGTAGGGCACCTCTTCCACCTCGCCCTCCGAGGAAACCTCCCCAATGTATTTCTCTATTTAGTGACTAGTGTCAATCAAGTGCACTGACCTGCGGTGGCTGGTGTAGCTGCAGAAGTTGCACGGGAAGTGTGGCCGCAGGTACTTGTGGTCGCGCTTCTGCTTCGGCTTGGGGTTGGGCACCTCTTCCACCTCGCCCTCCGAGGAAACCTCTCCAATTTAATGTATTTCTCCCGAAACTCGTGTACAATCGCTATTTTGTGACTAGTGTCAATCAATAGAGTATATATGTCAGCAAGCTAGAGTGCGCATTAGGCCCCGCGCCGTACTGTCAAAGCGTAAGCAGTTCCTTCCGAGATACAGACGTCAAATGTATGTTAAGTTATAGATGTTCAGTAGTACTGTCACTGGCGTTTTGCTACTGACAGACAGAGAGGATGCGTCCAGACTACTGCCGACAGTTCTAACTTTTAGGCGCACTCTATAGCTTGCTTATATATACTCTAAAATTCTATATTTAGTGACTAGTGTCAATCAAGTACACTGACCTGCGGTGGCTGGTGTAGCTGCAGAAGTTGCACGGGAAGTGTGGCCGCAGGTACTTGTGGTTGCGCTATTGCTTTGGCTTGGGGTTGGGCACCTCTTCCACCTCGCCCTCCGAGGAAACCTCTCCATAGTAATGTATTCTTTATTTAGTGACTAGTGTCAATCAAGTACACTGACCTGCGGTGGCTGGTGTAGCTGCAGAAGTTGCACGGGAAGTGTGGCCGCAGGTACTTGTGGTTGCGCTATTGCTTTGGCTTGGGGTTGGGCACCTCTTCCACCTCGCCCTCCGAGGAAACCTCTCCATAGTAATGTATTCTTTATTTAGTGACTAGTGTCAATCAAGTGCACTGACCTGCGGTGGCTGGTGTAGCTGCAGAAGTTGCACGGGAAGTGTGGCCGCAGGTACTTGTGGTTGCGCTTCTGCTTCGGCTTGGGGTTGGGCACCTCTTCCACCTCGCCCTCCGAGGCCGAGACCTCCGCGCCCTCCTCCTCTTCGTCCTCGAATGTGTAAACGTCGTCGGTGCCTTTTTCGTCCTGGAGGAGATTTATAATATAATTTAAGCTTTTCGAAAAGTTTGGACAGAGAAATAGACATTTCTATTTAAATTCTTTCTTTCATCCATATCATTTATTCTTACTCCTTGGACAAATTCTTTCAATAACTAATGATGAAGACGCAACTCAGTATGTAATATCCACGAGTCCATAAGTCGCCTCTCGCGCGAGTCGCGCCCTACTCTCTAAGGAAAGAAATGGTACATTTGACACCCAATGGGAAAAAGCTTTGCGTAACTTAGCGATTGAAAGCGCCAAACAAGACACAAGACTTGGACAGACAGATTTCCAAATAAACGTAGGGAAATGGTACATACAAGAGTGGCTTCTTCTATCATCAACCAATGATTTATTGTAGGCTTCCTTCAAACTTCTCCACTTCCTTCTGTGTTGGGCAGTAAGAGCCCATATGCCAACTAAAAACTACCCGCCAACTTTTTGATATCATCTTGCCACCTACCCCATCTGTGGGTGTCCTCTCGGTCGCTTCGGGTCCCAGAATCCCCATTCTAGTGGTATTTTGCACCACGATTTATATATTCTCTGGTAAATCCTGTCAAGTAATTGATAAATAAGCACAGGTGAGGTTCACCTTGGTCACCCTGTGTACATATAGCTTACTTTGATATTGATATTGACGACAGGCTTGGTCTCCTCCTGCACCAGGGTCACTGTCTGGTACGACTCGTTCTCAACCACCATGGGGTCACCTTGGTCACCATGTGTACATATAGCTTACTTTGATGTTGATGTTGACGACAGGCTTGGTCTCCTCCTGCACGACCAGCACGTAGCTGACCTCGCCCTGCCCATTGTCCGACGGCACAAGGGTCACTGTCTGGTACGACTCGTTCTCAACCACCATGGGGTCACCTTGGTCACCCTGTGTACATATAGCTTACTTTGATGTTGATGTTGACGACAGGCTTGGTCTCCTCCTGCACGACCAGCACGTAGCTGACCTCGCCCTGCCCATTGTCCGACGGCACCAGGGTCACTGTCTGGTACGACTCGTTCTCAACCACCATGGGGTCACCTTGGTCACCCTGTGTACATATAGCACACTTACTTTGATGTTGATATTGACGACAGGCTTGGTCTCCTCCTGCACGACCAGCACGTAGCTGACCTCGCCCTGCCCATTGTCCGACGGCACCAGGTTCACTGTCTGGTACGACTCGTTCTCAACCATCATGGGGTCACCTTGGTCACCCTGTGTACATATAGCTTACTTTGATGTTGATGTTGACGACAGGCTTGGTCTCCTCCTGCACGACCAGCACGTAGCTGACCTCGCCCTGCCCATTGTCCGACGGCACAAGGGTCACTGTCTGGTACGACTCGTTCTCAACCATCATGGGGTCACCTTGGTCACCCTGTGTACATATAGCTTACTTTGATGTTGATGTTGACGACAGGCTTGGTCTCCTCCTGCACGACCAGCACGTAGCTGACCTCGCCCTGCCCATTGTCCGACGGCAGGGTCACTGTCTGGTACGACTCGTTCTCAACCACCATGGGGTCACCTTGGTCACCCTGTGTACATATAGCACACTTACTTTGATGTTGATATTGACGACACTTGGTCTCCTCCTGCACGACCAGCACGTAGCTGACCTCGCCCTGCCCATTGTCCGACGGCACCAGGTTCACTGTCTGGTACGACTCGTTCTCAACCATCATGGGGTCACCTTGGTCACCCTGTGTACATATAGATGTTGATGTTGACGACAGGCTTGGTCTCCTCCTGCACGACCAGCACGTAGCTGACCTCGCCCTGCCCATTGTCCGACGGCACAAGGTTCACTGTCTGGTACGACTCGTTCTCAACCATCATGGGGTCACCTTGGTCACCCTGTGTACATATAGCTTACTTTGATGTTGATGTTGACGACAGGCTTGGTCTCCTCCTGCACGACCAGCACGTAGCTGACCTCGCCCTGCCCATTGTCCGACGGCACAAGGGTCACTGTCTGGTACGACTCGTTCTCAACCATCATGGGGTCACCTTGGTCACCCTGTGTACATATAGCTTACTTTGATGTTGATGTTGACGACAGGCTTGGTCTCCTCCTGCACGACCAGCACGTAGCTGACCTCGCCCTGCCCATTGTCCGACGGCACCAGGGTCACTGTCTGGTACGACTCGTTCTCAACCACCATGGGGTCACCTTGGTCACCCTGTGTACATATAGCACACTTACTTTGATGTTGATATTGACGACAGGCTTGGTCTCCTCCTGCACGACCAGCACGTAGCTGACCTCACCCTGCCCATTGTCCGACGGCACCAGGGTCACTGTCTGGTACGACTCGTTCTCAACCATCATGGGGTCACCTTGGTCACCCTGTGTACATATAGCTTACTTTGATGTTGATATTGACGACAGGCTTGGTCTCCTCCTGCACGACCAGCACGTAGCTGACCTCACCCTGCCCATTGTCCGACGGCACCAGGGTCACTGTCTGGTACGACTCGTTCTCAACCATCATTGGGTCATCTTGGTTACCCTGTTTGCATATAAAGGTATGGTCAACATAATTGTAACTTGAGAAGTAACAATAGGTAGGCATGATGAATAAACTGATAAAAATACGAAAGAAATGCAGCCAATCCAACTAAGTTCAATAATCTCTTAACACATGAGCTTGTAAGCGATAGCTTGTAAGCGATTTTGGGTACAAAACCCGCGTGCTGACTTAACTCGCCTAACGAGTGCGCCACACTGCTGCCGTGCTGACTTAACGCGCCTAGCGGGTACGCCGCACTGCCGTCGCATCTGAATCAAGATTTTGCTACAGCTGTGCGGGCGCACCCGCTTGGCGTACAGTGTGTTCATTCTTTATCTCATCCCAGTCAATGTGCAGTGTGCCTTCATACGATAGGTACGCTCACAATATTTATTTTGTTTGTTTAATCCATTCACCACCACCCTCGCGCACAAAACAGAGCCACGCGCCTACCTCATTATCATCACCAACAGCATTGGGCAAGGAGACCAGGTCCTGGTTGGCCCCGGCCGGCTGGTAGTAGTAGCGCCCCTCCTCATCCACGAAGTAGGTCACCCCATTGTCGGCCTCTTCTTCTACTGGCTGGTTCACTATGAGAGACATAACATGTGTGATCATTTTGTTCATTAATGGTGCGTTTTCAAACAGGTACACATTTGTCGAACATTGAATAGACTAAACTTCCCCAACAAATCTCCCTACGAAACATCCGTGTCAACGTCACTGTGAAATTACGCTAGATCAATGGGTCGTTAGCAGGTCGTCCCATTCGCAACTCGTCCCACGTAAGAAACATGTCCCATTCGCAATTCGTCTCGTTCGCCACTCGTCCTGTGTGCAACTCGTCCCGTTCGCAACTCGTCCCATTCGCTACTCGTCCCGTTCGCTACTCGTCCCATTAGCAACTCATCCCACCAACTTAGAACATAAAACAACCTAAAATCCGATAATCAGTTCTACTCTTTACAAATTTTATCAAAATCTGTTGTTTCTTTCGTGGGACGACGAGTGGGACGACCTGCTAACGACCCATTACAATACAGGTTATAGAAAAATTAACAATAGGCGCGTCCACACTGCGCGAGGCAACTGCCGAGACATACGCACGGGCTCACAAAAGGTCATGCTCGGGCGAGCGCGCGCAGGCAACTCAAACGTACGTGTCCAAATTGGGCCGAATTGGCTCGCGAGCCTCACGAGCGTATGCCTCACGAGCATTTGCCTCGCGCAGTGTGGACGCGCCTAATTACAGTCCGACAAGTTCGTGCGCGACCTTCCCTAGGGGTGATAGACGTTGGGGGGAGGGATGTCAGCGGGTAGCGGGAGGTGTAGCGGGGAAGGGAGACGCGCGCATCCGCGCCGCACGTCATATTAAAATGACGTGCTTCCTCGCCCTCCCACCGTCTGTACACCTCAGGAAGATCGCGCATGAACTTGTCGGACTATAACTGCAAATGTTTTAAGGGGTGAATCAGAAGCTATGAAACTGAACAACTTTCCCCAATTATTAACAACTTCAAGCATGTCTCGCGGCAACTTCCCGTGTTTTGAACCAGCCCATGAAACTGAAAAACTTTCTTTAAGGAAAATGGGTTGATTTTTTTTATTGGCCTCCTAAACAAATTGATTTGATTGGCTGGTACATTTTTTATGGGAGGACTAATTTTTTCTTTCTTATTTCGACCCCTGTTCGAAGTTCGTTGTAAAGTAGGTATTTATGGACAAAATGAATAAGTTCAATTTAATTTGCCACTTGATCATCCATTTTAACTATAGTTACACAGATTGATATTCCCTGTGTGGTACATACAGTTTTAGGCGAAAGTGGAAAAAAAACGAATAGGCGCGTCCACGCCAAGCGAGGCTGCTCGCGTGCTCATCGCCTCGCGCGGCAAAAAACCAATCGTGCTCGGGCGAACGCGCGCGGGCCGAGCCAAAATCAACGCGCATCAGAAGTATGCCTGTTAATTTATTGAGGCGTCCAAATTGGGCCAAACTTGGCTCACCTGGCTGCTCGAGGCAATGAGTACCCGAGCAGCCTGTAGACGCGCTTAATTTAATAAATCACATTTTAGGGGTTGGTGGAGTAGAGGGATCCCCCTAAAAAGAGGTTTGTCTGTTCTAGGTACAAAATGCATTTTTATGACATTTTTGTACCCGCAAATGGTGTTTCTATCCCTCCTTTTAAGTAGATTTTGAGGTCAGTTCTATACAGGGTGTTAGGAAAAGTAGTACGGTCACATACAGTTGTGGTTGCACCGTTGTAGACCATATCGCGAGTGGCGAAGGAACTGTGCAAAGTAATCCCAGCTGGATTGGAACGGTGCAAAGTCATCAATGGACTGTACAGTTTGCTATGCTGTATGGTTGAATAATTTAATTTTACAAGTTTTTGAAAAATATTTTATACCTTCTAATATTTTTTATAAAATGTTTGAACATGCTTGACATACTTTATTATGCTTATAGAATGCGTAGTTTGAAGCCTTTAGGCACGAAAAGTCTACTTTACCAAAATGACCACTTTACCAAAATGACTACTTTACCGGAATGACTACTTTTTTTCACAAAAAGTCTACTTTACCAAAATGACTACTTTACCGAAATGACTAATTTTGTTCACAAAAAGACTACTTTACCAAAATGACCACTTTACCTAAATCAAATCGCTAATAAATAGAATTCTGTTGCCTGTGGTCCACGTTTTCGAATAAGTCGCTGTCGTGCTCATGTTAAGAGCTTTCATCAGCGAGCATGCAAATTTGTTTTTTTTTTAAGTTGTAGCATTGTTTTAGGCCTTGACGAGATCTACCTTTGAAGTGACAGCTGTCAAACTTAAAACTTATTTATCTTGTTAACTGAGAATGATACACCACTCTTTTCTTTGAAGAAGTTGTAGGCCTTGATGAGATCTTCATTTAAAGTGACAGCTGTCAAACTTAAAAGTCGTTTATCTCCTTATCTGAGCGTGCTACACTACTAGTTTATTTGAAGAAGTTGTAGGCCTTGATGAGATCTATATTTTGGGTGACAGCTGTCAAACTTCAAACTCATTAATCTCGTTAACTGAGAATGCTACACTACTAGTTACTTTGAAGAAGTTTGACAGCTGTCACTTAAAATGTAGATCTCTTTAAGGCCTACAACCATACTACAACTTCTTCAAAAAACTAATTTGCATCGGCCATATTTGATAATCATGCTAATGCTTTGACATAAGGTCTATTTTTCTTTGTTGACATATCTTCTAGTATAGACTTGTCAGCTGTCAGATATGACATTTTCCAAAGCCAGCGTTTTACATTTCTGAAAAGTAGTCATTTTGGGAAAGTAGTCGTTTTGGGAAAGTAGTCATTTTAGGAAAGTAGTCATTCTAGGAAAGTAGTCATTCTAGGAAAGTAGTCATTTTAGGAAAGTAGTCATTTTGGGAAATAGACATTTTGGGAAAGTGGACATTACGTGCCTAAAGGGTTTGAAGGACCGTGCTACTTTTTCTAACACTCTGTATAAAGGAGCAGAAGGGCCCACCCCTTATTAGCACCGAATTAAATCCCACTAATTTAGGTAAATGCAAGCTAAACCCTTGCCCCCCTTACAAAACAGCTCTTTCCATGGAATAAAAATCTATAATCTTTTTTAATTAAAGTTAGGAGCTTGATTTTTTTACAACTATTAGCAACCATAGACTTGAGAATATGGTTTTAATTTCAACTCAATATCTTAACCAGTTCTTGAGATAAAGGGTCTTGACAGACCGACAAACAGACAACAAAGTGATCCTATAAGGGTTCTGATTTTTACCTTTTGAGGTACAGAATTCTAAAAAATTAAATATATTGAAACAGTATTGAATAACAGCATTTTCAAAAGTTATTATCTCTACTTCTAGTTATTTGCGGTAGTTAAGTGTTATTAAATGAAAGGTAGGACCACCCCCTACAAAGTCCACTCCCTGTCAACCCCTGCAAATAGATTTAAAAGCTAACACCTTTTTGGCATGAAGTGTGCTCGTGGACACAAGAAGCTTGAGTGGTCAAGTGAAATGGATGTTAGTCAGTATGATATTGCTAAATCAAGGACTCAATGTACCCTGGTGTATTATTGTAGGGCTAAATAAGGACTGCCATGTGGTGCCGGCTTAGAATATCTTCAACCCAGTTCTAAACATGGATGTTGTAAAAGAACACTTAGGGATGAATCCGGGGAATAGCAGCAGTGTTCCCTGTGAATACAACACTTTGCATTGCCCTAGCCGAACAGCCTGCCAAGTGTGGTAAATACCGCAAACATGGGGCATTGCAGGAGGCCCATGTCCAACAGTGCACTGCCATGATTGAAGCTGAAATAAGGACTTACCGATGACAGTTTGTGTCTCCTGTTGTTCATCATCAATGGGATCTATGTCTATGTAAGTCTGCATCATGTTTTTGTTTTTTACTGAACTTTTTTTATCTGGAGGAGGCATGGCTGAAACAAAAATATTATGATATTTTTATTTTTCTGGAATATTTGACTTGCTTACCAGAAAGTTTCGGTTCTGAATAGAATCAATTGCCATTGTTCATGAGTACGTAGGTAGGAAGGTACCTACCTGGGAAGCTGCCTGTAGCATAAGCCTCCTTCAGGGCCTGTAATAGGTTCAGGTAGCTTCCCTTAGTATACCCCAACCTAAAGGTACAATCACGTTTGGCGCAGAATTCAGAAAAGCTTTAGGTCTTAAATGGGGATGCTGCACTCCTTGCCATTTTGATAGTAACTATAGTATGTATAGGCAACTCACTAACAAGTGTTTGCAGTAACAAACATTGATAAAATACACAAAACACACAGTTCACACTTCACAAGTAATTTTCGTATCATGAAATATCGACGAAGAGCAAATACTGTACACGGTACGCGGCAAATACAGAAAAATTCTGGTCGATAGAAAATATTACCTACCGAAAGCGCATTTATTCAGACTGTGGCCGCCATCTTATGCATGCATGCGCAACGCAACGCAGATTATTGAACCGTGCCCCGACCCACTTGGTAGGTAATTGAAATCATTTAGAATTTACGAAAAATTATCAACGAACGTAACAACAAATTACCGCCAGAAAAAGAAAACAGTCTTGAGAAATCAGACGGCGGCGCTGTTGTCACCCCCAAGTACCTAGGTAATCGATGTAAGATATGAAATTAGAAATAGAAAGATCTTCACAAGTAGCGTCTTTTTTACTCACTTGTAAAATATTCATAATAAAGGCAGTCGCGTATTTATACTAATCAAAATATTTATGAAAACCACAAATGAAAAGCACCTACCTGAAACCAAGCCTGAAACTCCAGATGAGCTTCTAAATTTTCACAATGAGGGCGTTTCAATCAATGAAGAAGCGATAGTGACGCCAAAATGGCGGCGGTTGACAGAACTAGAATTTTTTAATACAGTGTTGCTATTTGTGAAAATACCTGCGGTTCTGTCGTTTACATACTGCCCCGTCCGTTTGTAAGCGAAAAGTTGTCAGTCCAAAAATTGCCTTCGGCAATATGGATTTGTAGTGGACTATTTTGAAATGTCCATGTGGCTCCATGTGATGATGTGATGATTTTGAGGATCACTTTATGTTCGTAAAATTTAACTACTGTTAGATTACATTTGTTACGAATAGTAGTCTCGTTATCATAATAAACAGAAAATTGTGTGTGTCATTCATTTTAATAAACAGAAAATAAGAGATAACGATTTGAAACACAAAATAAACAGTAATTTATAAAGTGATGAAGTAATAACAGACTTTCCGTGTAAAGAAATTTCAATACATCTTAGCTCAGCGCCCTCTACATGACACTTGAGAATCCATAGAAAGTTTACCATGTCATTTGTGTGATCTTTTGTTTAAGTAAAGTCAATTATAAGAAGATTTATAGGTATTTATGAATTTAATTTAAAATATATTTTTTGATACTCGATACTTACGGCATCGGTAATATACTTACGGCAACATGAATGTTTTTGGCGGTACTTGCACATAATGACGATATTAGAAGTGACTTCTCGTTTGTAAACGGACGAGCTATTATGTAGAAAGCAGAATCAGGCGTGCTCGGGTCGGTGTCTTGATTAGTTTATTATCAACCAGTAGATGGCGTTAGACAGTTTGCCTTTGAGGTGGTTACAAAGTTACTACAAACGTTACAAACCACTGGTTTGTACTCAAACTAACTAAACGATTAGAGATTGAAGGAGTAGCTAAAAAAATACAGCAAAATATTATAGAAATCCTGTTTGTGATCTCTGTAAAAACCATAGTGCCAAACCTCTGCCAAACTCACAAATCATGCCTACAATTTCTCCTGCTTCAGGTGTCCATCACTATGGTCACTACAATCTTTCCAACCATTTATTTACTAAACAAATAAACTCTTGGAAGAACCCGGAACGGGACGGAAAATCCGCGTTACTGAACCTATACTGTTGCCCAATGCTAAAATGAGATATCCTAACTTTTCGAGTTTTTAAGTAGTGAGTAGTGCGCTGTGTAGCGCCTTCTAGGTCAGAACAGGAAAACAAACTTGACAGAGTCAAATGAGCAACTTTTTTGTACGTTGATTTTGTAATCGATTTATAGATATGAGAAAATATTGAAATAAGACGTTTGTTTCAAATAATATTATGGACGTTCCCCAAAATTGGTACCAAAGATACGGTTTTCCAACTTCTGACCAAATAGCACAACTTTTTCGACCCGCTGACATCATCTTCATTTTCTCGTCTTGATCTTGATGTCATGTAAATGTGACAAAGCAAAGGTACTTCCTGGATGGGCCGACACGCCCGACGGACTTCCAAACTGTTCCCAGGTAAGAAGTAAAATAAAAATATTGCCTATATTTTATTAAATATTTTTACGGGATCTTTTAACGATACTAAACCTACCCTGAAGCTATGTCAGGCATTTAAATGCAAAGCCTGTAGGTATATGTATTCACTTCATGATTTCCCTTCTTCCTCATGGACAAACTATTTACGAGGAATACTTGGACGGCCGTAATGGCCAGGACATTATCTACCAGTACCTCAGAATTCCTTTTATTGAAATGGGCCTTACTTTCTCATTCATTAAATTAGAAACTGCTATTGATTGATTATTTAGTTAATTATAAAGACAGAAAACTTGCTTATAGTGTACCAAAACCAAATTTTAAAACACTTGTCTACTAGGGTAATTAGGTATACAATTTTTAAGTATACAATTTGGTTAACTGGCGAGTGAAATTCAACATAACTAAAATAGTTAAAAGGCCAAATTAAAAAATAAAAGTATAACAAATATTTTATAAAACTTTATTTGGAGTAAAGTGCTGTTACAGTAAACCACTACATCTATCACAAAGAAAACGAAACAGTAGGCAATTAAAACGAACTTACTATCACAGTACTAAACGATATTTTAATAACACAAATAATTACTAATTATTATAAACTCACCTACCTATCTATAGCAGCAGGGTGGGTTACGATAGGTAGGTACTTACTTAGTTTTATAATATAACAAAGCAAAGAAAAAAATAAACATGAAACAAAGTAGTAAACAAGTTAAGACTAATAATAGAACATATCCATATTATCATCTAAATAAGGTAGGTACAACATATCAGCATTCATCATCATCATCATCAACTAAGAGTTACACTCTTATCACTGAAGTAAATTCCTTCACACACATGTCGGTCTATATCCCTGAGTGTGGCAGTGTCAAAATATAGCATTTCTTACTTAAAAATGTTAAATTACAGTTTTTCTAGAGAGTGACAGTCTGTAAAGTAAAAAAAAAGTTAAGTGAAGTGAAAAGGGACAAAACCCTCTGCCAGATGTGCCAAAGGGGGAGGAGAGTTCCACAAGCGAACAGTTTGTATAGTGAAGGAGTAGCCATAGAACTGGTTCCTAGCACTAGGCTAGGAAAAATACGGGGTCGGATAGAAGAATTAAATTGGAATCTGTCTCCTAGGTAAAATTAATGGCACCCTGTGCGCCGTCTCTCTAATTTGTGGTCAGACGGAGAAGAAGGACTGAAAAGAATGGAATAGAGAAGAGAAAAAATGTGACAGTGTGTTCGTCTGCGTATTGGGAGCCATTTGAGTTTCGCTTGGAAAGGTGAAACTTTGTTGTACTTGCGAAGCCCGGACACAAATCTGATCGCTTGATTTTAAAGTCGCTCAAGATTTTCTTGTATAATTTATATCATTCCCGTTTCGAGATTTTACCACACTAAGGGAATAAACTGTTACAGTAACCCACTATTTCCAGTCATTTAGGTACACTACTTTTAAGTAGGTATCTAACACAATAAAGAGAATTACGCCTGCCAATACTTATTTTGTGTCTATAAGTACATCTTCCTCGATTGTATTGTTCTTACATTGGCACATTATAGAAGGTAGGCCCACATAATAAATTAAGGTCTTAAATACAAAAATATTCTTAAATTTAAAATATAGGTACCTTTGTTTAAAATTAATTATTGTAATAAATGCGGTTTACATTAGGCGTTCTATTATAAATTAACAAAAGGAAATTTTGGTGCATAGAATTCCTATTTACCTAATTAATTCCCTGCACAATTTTTATGTATATACAAAATACAGCTTTCAGATCATCTATTTAATTTTGTTTCAACAAGTACAAGGTCCAAGTGCATTTTAATAGTGGTAAGTACAAGCTCTGACTAATTAAAAGATCCGGTACGATTAACGTCTTAAAATAAATATAAAAGACCAAATAAGTTAACGCGTATTTTAATAATTAAAATACGTCTTTTAAAAAAAAATTCTTCTTTCTTTCCTTATTTTAAAAATATTTATATAACAGTTAACCATTTATGTACTTACTACACGACCTTTGTTATTCAGATATACCTACTGATAGATGTTGGTTAATTTTATAATGCCACAATGCTTACTAAATAAGATGAGCAGGCATAGTATTATTTTATACTTATAATTATAAACAAACACTAATAGCAATGGCACGATGAATCAAACAGATCTCTTTTGATTGCGTGCTATCTACTATAGTTAAAGATAGAAAGAAAGTGGTTGCTTATTTTAGTATATTAAACAAACAATCAAGGCCGCCTGGAATGCCGAAAGAACTTGGCCTATAAACTTACTCTATTATGTATAACGAATGATAATTACGAACGCTAAACTAAGTTTACGAACTCATTCAAGTAACAAAATAAAAACAAAATGCATAATAATTTGGATTCAAGCATCTCCGCAAGCTTTCTATTACAAGAACATGAGCAAATAACACTTACAAAGTAACAATGCTGCATAACAAAGGCTGCATATCTAACATTAACAGATTTGAGCATATTTTTACATTCTTAATTATTAAAACTAGGGTCCTATATTACATAACATTCTTGTGCCAAGCCAAGATACCTATTTAGTTTTTATACCTCTCGTGTCATGATAAATTCTGAATTCTTAATAAACCATAATTTGAGCAATCATCCAGCAAAAAGTGGCACATATTATGTACAATTCAATGCTTATGCATGACAAAAATACAACATTATTACAATTTCAATAATGTCTTATTTGAAATTTACTTAGTGATGTAAAAATTAAACAATAAAATTACAATAACTTAAATACCTAATACTTCTAAAATTAAACAATTCGGATTAAATTATCCCAACAGACGCGCAGCAGCTCCCTAAAAAACATTTATATCGCTGCGCATAATTCGCCAAATAGCACAAGATTAGCAGTAAGTTTAATTCAATTAAAAAAAACAAATAAATTCTTTATTGTGTCCCATTTTACATAGATAACTTTTCGAAAAGTAGAAGTGGTGAACCAGCCCATGAAACAGAACAACTTACCCCAAGGAACATACCTACCTAGGTCGAAAAGTGAAAAAAAAATTTTGACCTCCCATACAAACTGACTCGCTCGGCCGGAGCCATAGGAGGACCAATTTATTTTTAAAATATTTTGACCTATGTTCCTTGGGGAAAGTTGCTCAGTTTCATGGGATGGCACCCCTTCTACATTTTACGAAAAGAACATTATGAGCTGAGACGAGCACGACTGACCAGTTTCACGTTGATGTAGTCTGCTTGGATTATCCTTCATCGGCCTCACTGTGATTAATTTACAAATATTTTGAACGCCAGTCTAAAATAAAATAATGAATATAGGTACAAACGTTCATAATTACTCAAAACTTTACCACAAGTTTTGTGTTTCTTTGACGAACAATAATGCGTAGTACTTATGAGATAAACCTTTATAGTCACAACTGCATCCATAGCAGTCACAATTTAAGCTTACTCTCGAAAGTGACCGTTTCCCGAAATATTATGTGAAATAGGTATTGATTAACCAAATATAAATAAATAGCTTCAGGCGGGTTGCGATCCCCGCGAGTGCGTGCGCAAGTGACGCGTGATCATGTCACGGCGACAGGCTGCGTAAGGGCAGACAGGGCAGCGGTACGGCTTTTCGCCTGTGTGCGTGCGCTGATGCGTGGCGAGGTGGTCGGACCGAGAGAACACCTGCCCGCAGGCCATACACGAATATGGTTTCACACCACTGTGCAGTCTTGCGTGCCGCGTCAGCATATCAGAGCGCGCGAAGCGCCGACGGCACACATCGCATTCGTACGCGCGCGCTGAATCTGGTGTACGATGACGGTGACGAGAAGCAATATGTTTCGCGAGTCGGTCGTGCACATTGAAAGTTTGGCCGCAAGTGTCGCATATGTATTTTGGTTCTTCGGGCAAATTAGTATTAGTGGGCTCCGATTTGGTGCTAAGATCGAGAGGAGCATCCTCAGCCTCAACCTCCTCCTCGAAGCTGGTATGGAACATGAGCCAGGGTGGAGGAGGATAGTGGTTATTGTTGCGAAGCTGGACTGCCAGCTTGTCGAGAAGTCGGGAAAGCCGTCGTCGCTTGTCGAGGTGCCGGGGATTTTGCAGAGTCGTCTCCGCCATGCTACCCACGCACCCACTGTTGCCTGCTCCAGGCACACCCACCTCCAGAGCTGGGTTCCATTGACCTGAGAAATAAACAACTATTAACAAATGTCTCGTTTTATCGTATTATACATTTTTTTGAAATGGGGCCTAGGTATTATTTTAAGACCGAGGCCCTTAAAGCTAAAACGATCAATTTGTTGGATAAAAAACGCGGAAGTAGTTGTGTGATTGATTATTTCGATTACTAGCCCAATCGTGCCATTGGGAAGGTAGTTTACATATTCAACTTGTTTCTAAGAGTTTGCTCACTTTGTTCCACAGCGAATGCTGGTAGTGCTGCTCAATAAGGAATACGGTGCGAGAATAAGAGTAGGGTTAAGGCAGAGCCTGGGGACAGGACAGATTCTTGCATGAACATAGTGAGGGTAAGACAGTGGTCCCACATAAGCTGCATTCCGCAGAAAGTTATGTAGGTAGGTACTGAAAATACGATAGGATCAAGCACATCGAGCTAATACAGCTTGTGTACTAGCACATTGTGCTAATCTATTCGAAGGCTTTCGCCAAATTGAAGATGGAATGTCTGGTAGGGATTTAACTAGACGAAGCATTAAGGTTAAGAAGCGTATTAAGATGATTCATTATACCTTAAGCAAAAGGCATTGAAGATTATAATTTTTTACCCGATGATAATGGGCGTTTTTTGAAGAAACTAAACCGCAAGATGGCGTTGTACGCTGCCATAGACTAATATGGAATAAGTGTCAAGATTTGACAACTAATCCCTTTAAGTCTATGGAGGCGTACAACGCCATCTCACGGATTAGTTTCTCCAAAAAACGCCCATTAAATTTCATGAGCAATTCAATTTTTATTATCTGTTCTTAAACAAGCTATGTAAAAATCTATAAATGAATGAATGAATCGGGAACGGCAGTCTTGTCTAAGGCAGGTGGGAATTTTGCTTAATATTTATATAGTGAGATGGCCAAACATGAACAAATATTGCTAAAGAACATTACACCCTTGGTTTCCATCGGCACATCTGTCCATCGATCATTATAAAAGCTAATCTTATCGTTTGCACGCTATTGGTAAATCGAAGGGCCCTGTGTAACCAATAAGAAGTGTTTGCGACGTGGAGGTATAAAGATCCCCTAAGAAGCTCAGTTTGGGATGTGGTTTGGGGATGTCCCAATACCGGAGCTTAGTTTTTTACATGTGCTTACTATAGTACGGCAGGTAAAAGGCGTTGCTATGCTTTACAAAAGAGAGGTGGGCTCCGTTTGTGTTGTATTTTCAATGATAAAGAGAACTTACTGACAGTAAGGACCTAGGTAAGAACTTTATATATTTCAAACATTTCGACATAGATGATCCTGTAAAAAAATCTTCAGTTTCATAGAATAGTTCATCAAATATTTTGCAGTAAATTTTTTACACCTCTTATACTATAATCGAAACATTTCCTTCTCGAATTATGTTGACCTGTTCTTCTTTATATAACTAAAACTGGTATAGATGTAAACAAACATGGCAGAATGTTATTTTTTCTGTGATCTATCATGTGATGTGAGGTATAAAATTGAGATACAGTTGTGCTGTAGCCCCACCGAACCGCAACTAATACGGGCAAATTCGTATTCTATGATGCACAAGCAGCACAAGGTAGGTAGGTACACATTCATACTGGTTTTAGTTTTGAAGAAGAGAGGTAAAAATAAAACCCTAACTGCTTAATCGCAGACTGCCTATTATAATTTAGTAGTTATTTATTATCGTGAAACTACATTTGAAATATTATTATTTAAATATTAGGTTGTATACGTTCGTTTAGATTTGTTTGAAGGATTCGGTCGAAGTTAATTAAGTTGAAACGAATGACCCACCGGACTTTTCACTCCTTCTTCAACTAAAAGTGTAATAGGGTGTCAGAAAAAGCACTACGTTCCTTTAATCTAAGCGGGCTATATTTGTATAATAAAGTTTGTTAAAGGTGTTCAAACATTAAAAAATATATTAGATTATGATATTTATGATATTAAGGTGTTCAACCCTAGAACACAGCACACTCTAGGTACAGCTGTTAATTGCCACTCGGATAATTTGCACCATTGCAAGGGTGCAACCGCAGCTGAATGTGACTGTAACTACACGCTTTGTCGCGCTGGGAACTAGGGTTAAACATTTCATAAAAAGTTTTACTAAAATAATAAAATCAAAGTGTGAAACGAAAATCAATCAATTCGGTAAAACTACCTATTTTGTGAAACAATTTCATTTCCATGAAATAATTTGGTATAGTCACCAACTAGTTTGATTGACAAAATAGTTCGTAGGTACCAAACTGTGCCAATGAGAGCTTGAGTGAAATGTAGTATGTAATTATAAGAAAATATAATTCAATATTTCAAATAAAATTCAAATGTAGTATGTAATAATAAGAAAATATTGAATTGAAATATTTTCTTATAATTACATACTACTCGTACATTTCACTCAAGCTCAGTATGGTAAGAACAATTTTGTCAGTCAAACTAGTTGGTGACTATACCAAATTATTTCATGGAAATGAAACTGTTTAACAAAATAGGTAGTTTTACCGAATTTTATTCTTTGCTCAAGGATTGATTTTCGTTCCACACTTTGCTTTTATTATTTTAGTAAGGACCTAGGTAGGCAGACAGGTAATTTGTAACAGGTGGTTGCTGATAGTGTTGTGTGGTTAGATAGTATGGTCGTTTGATAAACAACTTTCTATTATAATGCATGGAACATAAATAGCTACTTTAAAAATCACACCTTTTCAAGTTAGAAGTATGTAAACTTCCATAAGTCCGTTTGTTTCTCAAAGTAGTTTTTACACCCATTTTCATCCTACTACCTAGGTACATAACATATTTGCATATGTTTTATAGTAAATACTTAATTAATAAACATCCAGTCAATATTTCTTCTCAAATTCATAATTTTGTTGAAGACCAAAAGTTATAGTACATGTGATTGCAGGTGGTAGGTACTGGCAATACAATATTCTTGTAAGATAAATAGGTACCTAATTTCAATACACAAAATAAACGCAGAGTTAAATTCATAGCCTACAAGCACAGTTAACCGAGACCCTGACATCTTTATTTAATAATTCTTAACTTAAGCGGTAATGTAGACAACATACGCATACGCACACACACACTAATTATAATACGTAGCAAATATGTACAGTTAGTTAATTAAATACTTATATCTATTTAGGTTAGCTAAGTCAGCGTTTTTAAAGACAGCATAGGTTGGTACCTACTCTACCTACATACTGCATACAGTTGTTCTTACATGTACAGTCTTAAAACTAAAATTACATACACGACTGTTGAAGTTCTGCGCGTAGTCAGACGAAAACAGATGCATCTATCCAAAAGTGTCCGGCACAAGCACAAAGTTTTTTCTTCTATTTATCTATCACATTTATAAGATGCACTCGGTTTTAGCACAAGCTTCGAGGTGCGTGGAGTGAACGGTACGTAAGGTCGGCGGGTCGGCGTGCGACCGACCGGTCCCGCCGCCCCCCCTGCGTGGTGGCATTGGTTGGAGTGACAAAGGCGTAGGCGCATGCGTCCGACAAGCGGCGCGTGTCGCGGCCGACTGACACGCCGCGCGCCGCCCGCGCCTCTTCTCTTCACCGCACCTGCCGCGCCCGCGCGGTCGCATCGTCCGTCGCGAACTTGCGGTGCATCCAACTCAACCTACTACCAAGAAGGATTGTGCGACTGCGCAAGTACTACTTGGTTTGGTAGGTACTTGTAGTAAGTAATTCTCGCTACTTACAATAAACTAGATGTCCGCTCCACGCAGCGTGGTCTAAATATCTGCGACTTGTACCTACCTATTCTGGTGACAATATTTGTCCGTCGCCGACTTGCGGTGTATCGAACCCAAACTACTAGATCTACCAAGGAGAAGGATTAGGCGACTGCGAAAGTAACTACCCACTTCTTGGTTTGGTAGGTGAGTAGGTACTTGTATTAAGTAAGTAATCTCGATTCTTACCTATCTGATCCTATGCCTTACTTACAATAAACTAGATGTCCGCTCCGCTCAGCGAATACCTATCTGCGACCGACCTATACCTACCTACTGTGGTGGCAATAATTATGTTTTTTGTTTTGCGATCTATGCTAAAATGCATCAACCTATTAAATACCTAACCTACCAACTCTTAGCTTAAGTGAACTAAGGATGCGATTATTGCATCTATCGAATTCAAAAATAATTACGTTATTTACTAACAATAACAATGGCACCACATTTAATAAAACCTTTAAAACAATAAATAGATCCCGACTAAAGGGTTAATACGATACAATACAACAGTTTAGATACTTTTAAAAGGAACGTTATAATGTAAGTGTCCAGCAAAAAAGAGTAGACAAAAAATGAGGGCGCCACTTTGTATGAAATTTGAAAATTAAATGGCAACATTGACTATGAATGGCAACAATTTAGTATGAAAAATGTTTAGTTCCATTTTATTTAATTTCTACTCTTTTTTGCTGGACTGTACCTTCACTAGACGGCGCTAGGTTTGTTTTTTAATTGATTCCGAAAAACATAAATTTTTAAGTTATGTCACTTTTACTGTAGACATGCTTGTTGGCAGAAGGATTTTTTTTTTACTTTTAAATGCGATGTAGAGGTAGTGCGAGGTGTAATATTTGCGGGCAAGAAATTGTTACGAAACTGGACAACATTCTCAAACAAAATGACCAAGTGCGTGTTAGACACACATAAGATTCGCAAATAATAAAAACAAATGGCAATACGTAAAACTTTTAGTTTTCAAAAAACTTAAGTTACCTACTTACTGTCCGTTATAGTTTTCATTGTACCTAGCTACAGATTGAGACAGGTAGATTGTGGTAGATAGGTATTTCATATTTTTAGGGTGCCGTACCCAAAGGGTGAAAACGAAACCCTATTACTGAGACTACGCTGTCTGTTCGTCTGTCACCAGGCTGTATCTCATAAACCGTAATAGTTAGAGAGTGAAAGTTTTCAGATGCCGTATTTCTGTTGCCGCTATACCAAACTTTGGTATTTAATAGCAAAAAGTTTATAAAATAAATATGGAAAAATATTTTTGATATATTTGGTTATTTTTTATTACTTTTTCTCTAAACTGTCGTTTTTTATTATTCTTATACTTTAGAAAATAATTAATATTAAAAACATATTCAAAACTTATTTTATGGTTTGTTTATCAATTCAAATTTTCTTTTTTATTTTGAATTTCTATCTAGTGTGGTAATTTTTTTTATGAATTTTTCAAAAATGTCCAGTTTTTGGAATGCTGACCGTTGGTAGGGCAGTCTGGATAATTTTAGCGCAGAATGTAATAATAAAATATCTAAAATAGGTATATAATTATTTTTCTTACTTTAACTATCTTTATCAGCTTGTTTAATCTTTTTAAGTCAACCAGTTTTAAGTATTTAACAAAAAATATCTTAATGACTGTTGCAGTTCTGCAACAGTGCGCATTTAAGGGTTAGAATGAAATAAACATTAAGGGGCTCCCATACAAAGACCCGTGATTTTTTGTCAGATTTTAGCTTTGATGGTTCGGAGGCTGTATCTGATGAACGATAATAGTTAGACATTTGAAATTCGCATAGAATATAATCGCATAGAATATAATTGTATTACCTACCTATAACCTACTATTGCCACTATGACAAAAAAATACTAAAAAAAGTAAAATAAAATAAAAATCAAGGGGGCTCCTAGAGGGCTCCCAAACAACAAACATGATTTTTAAGCGATTTTCATTTTTATACAAAATGATCCGACTCGCACAACGGCGAAAATTAAAATTTTCTAGCATTTATACTTCAGCTGGAACTAATTATGGTTTAAAAACGCCCCCTTCAAAAGCAAATATTAAAATTATTTTTATCCGACTGCTCAGGAGGTTTATATTTTTGAGAGTAGGGTCAAGTAGGGATCGGTGACTCAGGCGGGTACATTGACTCACGCTTATATTTCGTAATAGGACAGCTATATCTATCTGTATTCTTAACATAATGGTAGCTCTTGATAACCAAACACATACAAACCAATCATCCGTCCACTCCAGTGCGGTTTGATTGTGAAAAAAATGTGCGATTGGTTTTGCGCCTCTAAAAATGCTTTTGAAGGTACCCTACATACATTTTTATCCGTTAAGATTAAAAGATTTAGGAAAATGTAATTATTATGATCGAAAGTGGTGTTCATATACTAAGTAATAAGCTAGATTTACTAGCTCTTAGAGTAGTCTGGTAATATTTGTAGGATAATTATTTCAAAATAGCGTTGGCGTCTACACTGGCTCAAATTTGAGTGGTACACAGTGACTCTAACATTTAGTACTGGCTCATCTCTCTATTTTTAGAAACATTGACAGACAATTATAAAATATTTCTTATGGCAATAGTAATGATATGAAAAGAATACTTTAACAAATATAATTGATTAAAATGCATAGTTTCAATAAATATTATACTTGTACGAAAGGGTTGCTAAGTCCATATAAACTGTTAGAGTCACTGTGTACCACAGGGGTTGAGTCAGTGTAGACAGGTACTAGTACACAGTGACCCACCTTTTTCTAGAAAATCTGTCTGGTGACCTAAGTGTCGTGTTATTGCAAAAAATGATAATGCCAAACGAAAGAGTAATAATCAATGCATCCAAGATATGAATTTCAGTTTGATACTTCAAAGTTTTCTATAAAATTTTATTGATTGAAGAAATCCGAGTCACTGTAGCCTACCTGACCCTATTATATCTAGACATGAAATCCGTTTTCACGGTCTATAGCCCGGGCAGATCTTAACATGTGAGGTGTATTATGATCTATACAACAATACCCTACTCAATATACCTAGCAGATAAAAACTATTTTTGGCCCTCTTCACATGTACCTATGAAAAAAACGTATGATTATTTTTTTGCCTGCTTTTCTAAGTCTGGGTTAAAACGATCTATTTTCGCACAAAATTTGAAATTCATGTGGGCGCTGCGCATTCAGACACGCAGACAAACTGACTACATAACCCTAAAAGAATTCGGAAAAGTTTTATAAATTATGACCGGCTCCATCAAAAAATTTAAACCAATAAAGTTGTATGAAGCGGCGGCGGTGCAGTGCCATAAAAATGATACAAACTGCAATCGCTTTTGGCGTCTTTTTTATAAGAGTATTTTAGATAAAAACTATGTATTCTAATTCAATCAAATCGCGTGCAACTATCTTTGTTCTGTGGTTCTTTGTGAAGTCAAAAACTCGTTCTCATAAAGCACCACCGCGCGGGCAACATTATTAATACCTGAGTACTGTTTTATTAGGACAAATACAATCATAAAAATGTAAATAAAATATGTTTTTGTCGAAGATCTAATAAAACATCGCAAAAATTTCGGCGAAATATTATTGGCTGTTTCTTTCCGGCGCAGCGCAAATGCAAGGGACAAACTTTTCAGGAAAACGGGCGCTTCGGGCTTACAATGGCTTACACTGGGATAGGTATTGCAGTGATTATTGAACAAAGCATTTATAAGTAACTTAGGCACGTTTATAAGTAAGTGCTTAGGTAGGTAAAATATGTAACTACAAGCTGTGTGGGCCGAGAAGTGAATTCAGTTCAGACTCAGAGTCAGAAGAGCTTAGGGTGGAAAACTTGTATAACGAACTTTCAGCATTTCAAAAAGTAAGGAAATCTATCTAAACTCACCGGATAGAATCAGGCTGTGCTTCTGTGGATCAATGAGTGCGTTCATTTTAATTGTAGAAAATAAAAACTAAATAACGAGAGAAATCACGACTTCCGCGTCACACTTCCGAGTGCACACACAAAAAAAAACGGAGATGTCGCGCGTGCAAGGTCCACGCGACGAATGAGTATGTAGGTACCGTTACTCGAGTAAATCAGTGGGGTTGAAATAATAATAAATATAAGTAGGAGATTTGAAGGTGGGTCTTGATCGGTGGGGTCCGCGGGTAGCGGGCAGATGCACGTCGCGGCGTGGGAACGGGGGTGGCGCGCGTCAAGCAAGACTCCCGCCAGGCAGCTGCTGGTGTCTTAGCCTCGCTCACGAGAAAGTCAATCTTCTTCTTTTTGAGTGGGACACCGAGACGTCTAAGCCGATGAACCTTAGTGTCAGAGTTATTTCAACCGCCTGTTACAAATAGCAGGCCTCTGACATGACACAGCAACCGGGACCGACGACTTAACGTGCCCTCTGAAGCCATCTTGCTTTTGGACAGTCAGGTGGTTCAGCCTGCAATGTCCAATCCTAACCAAATTGGGAACAAATTCACAAAGTTTTAAATATCAACTAGTGACCCATAGCAGATATTATTATTAAGACTGTGAGGGCCATTACGATTAACTAAATAAAGTGACCCACCGGGAATCGAAGCTGGAACCTTCTGCGTGGCAGGCAGTCGCTCTACCACTACGCCATATCACGCCATATCAGCTGTCGACGACAAAGCCAATCAAGCACCAAGTAAAATAGATCCTTACCTTGATCTTTTCCGATAGAATATGAAACCTGAAGCATGTTCGGAATTCTTCCAGCCGTGTGGGACATCGAGTACCAAACAATACAATTGCTGTGTAATTGTAATATAATAAGTATATAGATAGGTACTTCTTGTCAATGTAAACCACTTTCTTCGTAATGTGAACGCTCCTAATCACTCGTAATCCTTTTAATGCTGCGTTCTGCTAGTTTTCCCTACTTTTGTTCGGTAAAATTCTGAAGCTAAAATTGTAAAATCAAACTACAGAGTCAAAATCTCAGGTCAATATAGTCAAAGCTGAAAGTCTGAAACTATGGTCTGAAAGCAATCTTCTTCTGTGACCTTCTTGTTTTGTCGTGCTAGACTTGTCATCATGAAAACCGTAAGTAATTTTATGGTTCCGTAATTAAATAAAAATAAAACAGACAACGAAGACGCCGTTCTTCTTTGATCTTCTGTATATATTTTTATTAATTAAGTAGATATCTACAACAAATACATTATCACGTATATACCTACATTACATACTAAATAGAAAACTAAACAAAAAATGCCAAAATCCTTTCATGAGAGTGCAACAAGCGAGCGTGAGTGTGAGAGGGGTTTAACCTGTTGAGCCTGTACTCGGTGGCCTAGCCGCACCGCACCGCATAGCGGCGCATTTTTATATGCGCTGCCTACTTGCGCTCGCCACGCAGTACATTGATGCATGGAATGCAAGCTTGCATCCTCCATGTGATGCGAATGCATTGATGGATGGTTCGGTCAAAATCTCTACAATACAGCGTCAGGAGATATAATGAATACGGGGCTCGGCGGCTACGATCATATTTGCTACGCCGCCACTCCTATCGTAGCACGATGTGTTTACTAGAAACTTGTTTATTTTTCTTCATGCCGTGAAGTGCTTGGTGTTAGCCAAGAAAAATATGCACCTATCTAGGCACATGGGAGTCATGAAAGTAGTCTAGGGAAATAGTACAACAGAACTATATACAGTGTGGGATCGAACGACGGACTTTCCCGAAAACTGAGCTCAGCTCAGCTCTGCTTATGTTTAATGTTTAAAATGCTATCTCTGCTATACGTTACTGTATAGTACCCTTACTAACTGGGTGCCATTTCATTGTATTGTACTTAATAATGGATGGTATTTAACTGTGCCTCAATTTATTCTTGTTTTTTCCATCAATTTTTGCCATTTTTCTATCAAAAATACTGATTGTGCACAAAAATATGCTCACATAAATATTTCTTAATGAGCTCTTATTTAAAGACTGTTGCAAATATGTAAAACTAATAATTCACCTAATTTATTAAATGATTGTTTTTTAATTAAGTTTAACTTCAAACAATGTTCTGCAAAGTATATTTAAATCAAACATCAATTAAATCACAATGTAGTTTTATTTATTACAAATTATCACGTAATAAAGCGAAATGCTAATCTTCAAAGCTATTTTGTACTAATCAGTATTAATCAAAAATAAAACAAAATTATAACAAAAGTCTTTACTATTACAATGTTTTATTTGTCAATACACATAATGAGTTCAGTTATTTAGGATTTTGTACAAGAAACCTTTACCATTTCGTCAAGCCTGTCCTGTATGTCTACCTGTATGCCGCGCCCACATAATTAAGTTTAAAACCGATCGACAAAAAATTTTGAAATGATAGAAAAAGATAAAAAAAATATTGGACCCCCTCCTATACACGTAAAAGGGGGGGCAAAACATTTTTTTTTCTTTTAATATTGAGCAGGGTATCGTTGAATAGATCTTCTTAAACTGAGTGGAGGTTTTTTTAAAACAAAGTCTTTAAAATCTTTCTGTCTTGAGATATTTGTATTTAATAGGGGCCATATTATTAAGCCATAATTTGTTCCATCTGTGACTTCTAAAGTACCTATCAATTCCAAAAAAAAATGAAAACGATGTGGAATATATTTCTCAACCCAAAATAACTCAGAAAATCTGATAATTTTTAAACGATGACTACGCAATCCTATTTTGGGCGTGTCTGACAAGCTCTTGGCCTGTTTTTTATTATAATTGCACTAATAAGTCGCGAGGAAGCAAGAGAGCAACGCGCCGCAAACGCGCGAATTGTTTTATAAGTAATTTTAATGTTTTTTCAGAATTAATGTAGTACGAAAGACATTATTAGTTGTCCAATAATAATTATTTAAGTAACATAAACGTTGTACAAAACTGTTTAAAATATGGGTACGATTTTAAGATTCGTAATAGATATTTTGTGTATCAATTCAGAAAAAAATGTGCAACATTAGTATATTTTGGGCAAGAATAATATACCTACTGTAATAATAGAATATTTGCTGCGCGTGAGAATAAAAATGTGTTACATATTGGTGCAAATTTTGAAAATGTTTGGCGCAACAAATTTTGATAACGGATTAGTTTAATTGTGGCAAAATAATTTTAAGTGTTTTAGAATAATATTTTAGAGGGAAGTACATATGTGTAGGATAAGATGTTTGATGCAAGGTTTAATATTATCCCTTAATAATTATGTAAGTTTAGTACCTAATATATAAGTAGATCTCAAATGACAATGCAAATGAAGACCAGGATTATTTCCAAGAAACAAAGGACCAAAAAAATAACCTCGCATAGAAAATTGTTTGGTCAGCTGGTATTTTTAAATATACTTTGACCTTTTATCCATAAGGAAAGTTGTTCAGTTTGACCTGTTGAGATCAGTGTTTGCAGAAAAGACCATCGTTCAGTACCACCGTGTGTGTAATTCTGTGTGTGGATAAAACCTGAACATTAAGATATAGGATCCAGCGCAAAGGAACGCCATACGATATGATGATGATAAGTAAGTTTTTTTTTTTGCAAATATTAGCACTTAACTACTTAGTAATGAGGGTTTATGGCACCAGAATAAGCACGTCATATTATTTCGCTTCACATTAATAAGTCAGTCAGGCAGGCACCAGCTAGTATTTTATTGAATTAACCCTAAGTAAGAATTATTTATTCTAGCTCCGACTAATAGTTTTGTTTTGTAAGGGCAGGTGTGCGCCGGCGCCGCCGCCGCCTCCGTGAGAAAGCGCCCCTCATCGGAGCGGCCACTGGGAAGCGCTTCACGGGGGCGCTAATTCGATACTGACTCGTAAATAAAATACAAAAGCTGTATGCTACAAACTATTGTCCTAAAATACTACATACCTCATTCATCATTTTGCAAAATATTAAAAGTTAGAATAATTATAAAAGTTTTTGTCTTGACGCTATCCAAAATATTGAATTTAGTATGACAATATATCCAAAATATTGAAAATTTCGTTTCAGATCGTTCTTAAAAGTAAGTATGTACGTAAGAATATTTTTGTGATCATCTCAAAAAATAACACGGGTGATGAAGATTTGATATTCGCCAGGTCTGAAGTCCAGTCAAATCTAGAATAGGTAAAAATGAAAACCATTAAATCTTGTAAATATCCCGTAAATAAAAAGTAATTCTGCCCAGTACAGATTTTTCATTGTGTTCAAATACAAACTTTGCGATCCGATTAAACTTATTCCACCCCAAGGTAATACGCAGCCAGTAGTATGGGCAGGTGTGCGCAAGCGCATGGTATAGTATCGTAATGGAAGGTAGGGCGGAGGGTTCCGCTACTCCGCGCAAGCAGTTCCCAGGTTCCCACGCATACGCCGCAATCACTTGCCTTTTCTTTGGGGGGTGTGAAAATATTAATAATAACAAGTAAAAGTTATTTGAACGGTACTTATTTATGATTCTTGCGCACGCATACCTATACTTTAGGTACTGCCTAGTCTTGATTGCCTATTTGGTCCTTCTTCATGAACATTTTCGCTATTCGGAAGATGAGTTTGTGACGACTGTTTTGTAGTTCATTTCTCGCAGTTTTTTTTATAGTTTCAAAGCATACTTACGTACACCAGGGCTTTACCATATTAATAATAATAATACAGGGTGGTATGGAACCAATCAACCAGATTTTCCTAAATTTTTCGGACATTATAACTTGGGATATTTTCAAGGCAAAAGTGAATAGATTGGCACTTCCTAGGCAAGCATGCTTTAACATTGTCTGCGGCATCATCACTTACCAATAGGTGAGATAAAAACGTGCTGAAGTCAAAAATTAACCACTTTACTTAAGAACCAAAGTTTAAATAATAATAAAAAATGGGCAAACCGAAAAAAATGACTAGCAGACCGAACAAACTTTGGTGGGCTGATCTATGTTCTTTGGAAAAAATTGTTCAGTTTCATGAGCACCTTGACCTCTTTTCGGCTTGCTATACCCTTTCCGTACAGTACACCGACCGTTCCTTACCATGTAGGTACAGTTTAGGACTGTAGCGCAATGTTATGGTGTATTATCATCCCCCAACTGGAATTTGTATAAGGTCTGTAATCTGTAGTGTGGCTACTAGGGGGCGAGCAGGTGTGCCCTTGCGTCGCGTCACGAACTGTTAGCAGCGAAACCCTTATTACACGTTAGGCAACCCTGCCACATTAAACTTACATTGCCGATTACCTTGTGTGTGTCCTTTAGATTGTGTATGTCAGACTGCAATGTAGGCCAAAATGCGTTGCACCCTGGATCTTGTGTTCAAGGCGGACTTAGGCGGAGGGTTTTGCAGTGCGAGGCCCGTTCCCACGACTTGGCGACTCCTTTTGTAACACCGCGTCATTCTTCTCGGGATAATTTATACCTAACTACTTGGGGCGCTTTGTTTGCTTGTAGATGAAAGCTATTATGAGAGCAGACGGAGAGGGACTGCGGCTGATTCGTCACATACTCACATTTGAGTACAATGGTCATTTATTTCTGACTAAATTTAATGAAATGTCACTTCAGCACGACATTTTTTTATTTATTAAACTTAATTGCACAGAAAGTACAAAAGGTGGGCCTTATACCAAACGGCATTCTCTACCGGTCAACCAAAAGGTAAACTGAGGGAGTCAAAGCGGGTGCACCCATTAATCGATGGAAACTCCTCGAAGGTACCGATTTCGATTGAAGTGCTAACTCATCTGCCATTTTATACGTTTCATGTGCATTCCAAATCAATTATAAAATGACCTTGATTGCCATCAAAACCGAGGGCGTAGCAGCGCAAGCTTGTTTCTATGACAAATCATCGCGGTGGCGTAGCAAATATCGTAGCCACGATGGCTTGTAAAAATTACTTAATGGTACTTAATTAATATAATAACCAATAAATCTTTTTTATTATTATGAAAGTATAGACTAATACTTTTGTGCTACGCCATTAAGAATATAACTTGCATTTACTAGTATTACGACAGACCGACGAAAAGTAATTAGGAAATATACTTTTTAAGTAATCTAGAAAAGAAACCCATCATTATGATAATTTTCAACTTGCCATGCTGAATCAAAATGTTAGCGAAGGGTGAGCAAAGGGTTAAATACACGTGTCCAAGGTTTAGGGCAGGTACACAAAGAACTTCTTGGATACGAATGGTTGTAGCCGTAGCAACACAAGTAAGGTATTATTATAAGCTGGTCCTATATTACGTATTGGCAACTGTAAAGTCATAGTCATTAGTCAACATTTTAGTCCATGACAATTCGTTCGATTGACTTGGTCGTTAATAAAATACAAAAATTGAATTCTTAAATCAGTCGTCCAAAAATGGTACAAACTTCATTTATCGTTTTTGAAAAAAACATGCGCAAGAATTATTAAACTCAAAATTAATATAAAAGCTGGTGTTTTGACTCCACCGGAAATAATGAAATTGACGCAATATTTCAATAATTTCACACAAAATCTCATTTCAAAAGGTTTAAAAAGTTGCTCATTTGACCTGTTCGTCAATTAGCCAGAATTCAGTTACCTGTTCTGTGAAAATACTTACTTAATATCAATATTATGATAGTTTTGTAGTTATATTATAAATTAACATATGTAATGCGTTCATTGGGGACAGTTTTTCCTCCCTTGTTTGCAAATATATGAATATTTGCTATCACATACCTATGATAAAACGCTCATGGGTCCTACGGATGTAAGTGATAATTTTTATTTAAGTTTGGTTGATAAAGTGGACTAAATATATCACGAAGATTTGGTGAAAAAAGAATTAAGTACCTATGAGTTCCGTACTTAAAATACATCAAGATTTCTTAAATTAAAATATTTAAATCTTTATAGCGTGTTCCATGGCACAATCAGTACCTATGTATCTATTGGTTGGAAGACCGTTATTAGGTTTAGATAGGTAGATAATAAAATAATAGTTCAATATAATTTTGTACATACAGAACTACCGTAGGTGCGCGAGTTCCACTCGCACTTGTCTGTCTGCCGGTTTTGGGTTTTTGAAAACCTGACGGGTGGTAGTAGGGGGCGCCACTATCGTCATTCTTTGGACGACTTGGTTTCCCACTCGGACTGTGCCAAAGAGTATGTGGACCATATGTGGACTGTGCACTCGGAGAAGTAGAAGATAGCTTAAAATGAAAATAATAAATCAAAACCATTAAAAGGTACGGAAGCCGGAACTCTCCGTACTTTTAATTTAGAAAAATACCATTAATATCTATGACTTCGCATATCGAATCGAACTATTCCTTACATTTCAAAATTAGTTAGGAATCCACATTATCAGTTACGCCCGTCTATCTGTAAGCCGTTGTGAGGTAATCGTGGGAACGCTAGCCCTATGCAAACAACTCCTATCCCCACAATGGTGGAGCTTCCCTGATAAGATCAATCAACACAGCAGTGGACATTCGCGAACGCGGGTAACGTCGAAACTTGGAAAGATTTTACACCTACACTTTGCGCCTGAGTTTCTTGCAAAGTCATATCGCTCTACTCAATGTATTTTTGTATTTTTTTGTGGAAAGTCATCTTAGCGTCGAACAATCACGGAAAATAGTCTACCTACCTACTACCTACAGTCATAGTCTAATAAAACAGGCGGAGTATCTTATTATACCATGCCTACAGTATTTTGCGGCAGTGCAGTCGACGAGCATTCCGATGAAAGCTTAGATCTATGCAAAGACTTTCAGGATGCAGATCGATCTGTTATGGAAAAGAACGCTATCTAAGTAACATACGGCTTCGAAGCATAGAACAATTATGTTTTCTTACAAAAAACAGGTTAACCTCCCGTAATCGAACCTGGTTACCTGAACTTGATATTACTGCCACGGAGGCATTTATAACGTGCCCTCCAAAGCAAAGGACCAGATTTTTAATTTCAGGTGAAATAGACGAGACGTGGGTAGAAAACTTTGGTAGAAAGTACTAGTAGCGCCATCTATTTTCCTTTCAGGGTACTATCTATAGTGCAAGGAGGCAAGCACTGCAGTAATTTTACCAGTTTTACCTCGGCATTTTACATAACGCTTGAATAATTTGACTCATATGGCAACATCGCCCTCCAAATGTCATTTGTGCGCTTTTCTGGAATACATGAAAGTACAGTTTGAAGCTGAAGTTTTGAAATTACACCACCGCATTTTTGCACTTCATAGTTGGTAAAAGTACAAGGCGTGGTGGAAGTGATGTCACTATATTAGTCTAAAAGCGTACAAATAAAACGCGACTGACGTGTAAACTTCTGTGCATGTTGTGCGAATTTTATTGATTTTCGTGATTTTTAGTCAAGTAAAATTGGATTTTGTGCCTTAGGGATACACAAAGGATTTCATAGTTCAGTATAAATCACCTTTCTTCTTTCTATCAAGTATGGCTGCTAAAATACAGGAGGCACAGGAGCACTGCAGGGCGGCTGAGAAGTTGTGAGTATGCATTTTCGCCATTTCCTTGTTTTTTGAAATAATAAACATTAATTTTGTAGGTAACAGCTACTACAAGTATGGGTATTGTGGCCAGTACTTCCAAGTGCACCCTAACGAAATCAGGAAATGATCATCACACCTTTCTATTGTTCCTATACCATGCATATACTTTTCTGAATTTGTTTTCTGAAGTCAGTTTGGTATTGGTTTTTAGATTGTGTTCTGTAAGGTTTGGATTAATGATGTACCATAATCTTTGTATAGCCTTTCTGATATCATAACATGAATGCATATAATAAACATACTTCAATGATATCCTTGATTGGTACATATTATGTACTTTTTTTGTGTAATAATCATATAATCCTCCATCCAACACTTGTTGTGCTCCTTGCCCTCATTATTGTATAATAGGCTCAAAACCACCAAGGTGGCGAATTTAGAGTTTGGAATTTCGCTAAATTTATTTAAGAGTTTTTGATTTTAAAATAGGATCAAATTGTTGTTTGACCTCAGTTCTACACATGTTTTACAGGAGCACGCATAATAATAATATTTTACTAAATTACAGTATGTTAAATCATACCATGTCAAAAAATTTCGTCATCTCGGGAACGATTTTGAATATTCTATTAAAAACAAAATAAGTTTGACATAATGTTTATTAGAATAAACAGTATATTGCTATATTTACTAAAAGGAAATGTTTATTTCTGTAAATGACTCATATTTTTTGAATAATTTTGAAACAAAGCTGGATTTTATGGTAAGGTTACGTTTTTTAACCCTCGGGGTGCCTGGTGAAAAAAAGTTACATGGCATGCCTGGTGGGTCTGTGAGACCCTAATTTAATTAATTGTTTTCTCCAAAAATCGTTATCAATTAGTAATATTTATGATTTCACAACAAAAATAAACATGTTTTTTAGGAGTTCAAATAACATACATGTTAGAATCAATCATGTGCTTTAAGAGAATGTATGAGTGAACTTTTACCTCCTAACGGACGTAGCAGGCGGAGGGCCTCAATTAGCTCACTACAGTATGGAAATGAGAGCAGTTGCGCGCGAAATTAACGGAATTTTTAAGTTAACTTTTACTTGTTAACTGAGGTAGTGGGCGGAGGGCCTCAATTAGTTCACGATGGTCAGCTACTGAGAGCGGTTGTGCGTCAAATTCGAAATACAATAAATTATTACAGTTTAACGGCTGCGATGGGTCTCACAGACCCACCAGGCATCCCGAGGGTTAAATTAATAATTTGCTTTAACTACATCTTTTGAACAATATTTAATGTTCATCTATACTCTATCCTACAAACAGGAACATTTTCTCAATATTCACATACAAATTTATTGATAAATATTAGAATTTGTGGGAAAAAGCAAGTCAAAGTGTAATTCATGTGACCAATACGTTCCCGGAATGACGAAGACAATGAAACTGAGCAACTTTCCCCAAGGAACATAGGTCGAAATATGAAAAAAAAATGGCCCTCCCATACAAATTGACCCGGCCGGCTAACACCCTTAGTATGGGACAACCAAATTTTTTTTTCGTATTTCGACCTATGTTCCTTGGGGAAAGTTGTTCAGTTTCATTGATAGAACACACCCTTAACGGATCAGCCACTAATAAAATTACACCCTATATATTAAACATTTATTTTTAAGAAATTGTCGGCACTCAAAGTCTTTATTAGTGTAAGATAAGTTATAAACAACTATGTACATGACTGTTTGTTGCCAAAAAATGAATATTATTTATATTTTATGCCGCTTCGCTATGCAAAATAAGATTTTCAAAATGATTTATGTAATTTTTTCCTGATTTTAATGTGATATAAAATGAAAATAACACATAAAAAGAAGAATTACTGTGGTGTGAAGTTTTTGCCTTGTGATGCCGTGTGTTTGCCGGCTTAGAATAGCATCACCCCATTTCTTTCCTGTGGGTGTCGTAAGAAGCGACTAAAGGACTCGAGAGCATCATGTGTATTGCAATTTTAGGCGACAGGCTGACAACCTGTCACTATAGCGATACACGACAATAGCTAAAACGGCCCTCAAATATGTGTCAGACGTGGCGATAACAAGCGTACTTTTACGGCCGTTGACGCTCTGCCTACCCCACAAGGGATAAAGGCGTGATATATGTATGTATGTATGTATGAAGTTTTTGCAAAAAATCCTAGCAACTGAATGCATTTCTTTCGAAATTAAATTCTTTATACACCTTATTAAAATTTGTTGTTGCTTGCAGTTTGAAAACCAGTTTGATGCGGTGGAAGCCTGATTTTGACTCTGCAGCTGATGAATATAGCCAAGCAGGTATAGTTTTGTCTTTCAATACTAATTTTATTTATTGCTGTTTTGTGTATGGAGTAACATGACATGATTATTATAATTTTCTTTCAACATGTTTGTTATTTCATTCTTAGTATTTTGGCTACAGGATAAATTTTATTAAATGCTAATTTTCATTTGCTTTCCGACTTTTTCATTGGCATTATGACACTCAATAAGTTATAAATTATAGTGACATAAATTGGTTATTTTATAAAATGTAAAGTAAGTAACTTGTTCAAGGCATTTATTTTTGTTGTAGCTCAATGTTACCGTATCGCTCGGGATCTGAAGAACTCGAAGCAGTGCCACATAAAGGCGTCGGAGTATTACGAGAAAAACAAGTCACTGTTCCACGCGGCCAAGGCGCTGGAAAACGCTATGCTCGTCAGCAAAGAGAGTGCTACGCCTGAAGAGGTATGTCCAGTTAATATCAATCGGTACCAGGATACCGGGTACCAGAGTTCTTTGGGTTGTGTCGTGTGTTGTCTCTCTGTCTCACACGAATAACGAAGATGAAGTATAGACGTAGTATATCTTATAATTATTTTAGGGCTGCATTGCAGTTTCATATTGCAGTTATTGATGAGAATAATTTCAAATGATAGAGCGGCAGACTTTACATAAGCATGTCAGTTGCCTGATATAGGTGGTAGGTGGTTCTTTTATTTCGGACCGAGCCGCGACTAGGTTTAAAGGAATGCAAAAATTTTATAAAATAAGAAAACTGTGTTTTTAATTTTCTCTTTTCTACAATGACATCCATTTCTGTGTAATAAAATGACTATCAATAATGAGTTTGAAGTTAAAGGACACTCACGCCAATGTTCATCGGGTCTTCTATCTGCTCCGTATCATACACGACAACAATCTAATACTTAACGGAATTTTATTTGTACTAGGAATTTTGATACACTCACAATGCTATACCCTAGATGCAAGTCTCAGCCGCCGCCATAATTTTTTCAATATCTTATATCATACGTGTGCTTTTTTCTTTATCAGGTATACAACCTAGCGTCGCAGGCGGCCTCGCTGTACCAGCAGCACGGGTCCGGCGACTCCGGCGCGAATGTGCTCGACAAGGCGGCTAAGATCATCGAGCACAGCGCGCCCGAGCTCGCCGTCAAGCTGTACCAGCAAGCTGCTGACGTCTCCTCGGTAAAACTTTTGCACACATATTCTTCTTCTTCTTAACCTTCTTCAACCATTTTGGCGTGGGCTTCCTTTTTTCTACGCCATTTTTGTCTGTCTTGTGCCACCTGTATCCACTTGGAACCAGCCGCTCTTTTAATATCGTCACTCCATCGCATTCGGGGTCTTCCTATACGGCGTTTTTCTCCCTTTGGTCTGCACTCAACAACCGTCTTGCACCATGTATCATGTTTACGGGCTATGTGACCTGCCCATTCCCACTAAAGTTTCGCTACTCGCTGGGCAACATCGGTTACTTTGCTATGTTTATGCACACAGCACACATATTATCTCACCTTTATCTCTTGTGGGGCCAATATTGCGATGTCTAACAATAAAAAGAAATATATGGCTGTTTCAAAAAAACATGTATCATTATTAGTGATCGGTTGACTCATAAAACCCTCGAGTACCTTAGTCGACTCTTGCGACACCCGCGGAAAAAAAATACGGGACGGCATAAGCATATTTAGGGGTGAGAGAATGCTTGTGTAAACCAATGTTACCAACAGTTATGGGTTAAGATTTCAATGGTGCATGTTCTTGGATAGGTGATACATACGCGAACGACATTTACTTAGGTACCAGGGGTCCTGTAGTTAATCGTCGCAGATATTTTCAATTTTAATTTACTTTTTAACCGGCAATATTGTTACAGAGTTCAAGCAGTTCTCACTCGGGAGGCGAGTACATCAGCAAATCTTCCAGAATTCTCGTCAAGCTTGAACGGTGAGTAGAAACTGGAATATTGAGTAAACCCATGGACTACTACTACTACAGCCACAACAGTCCAATTAGGGGTATCGCCATACTTAACACGCTTGGTAGGCGGATTGGAGAATGCAAGGTGTTGCAGATATTCACAGAGAACGCTGCTGCCCATTCCCTACAGGCATCCCTTAGCACAGAATAAATAATACAGTCGCCTTTTACGAGACCCTCGGGTAGAAATGGGGTGATGCCATTCTAAGCTGGCACCACACAGTGGGTTCAAACGTTATAGAAATCAACGAGTAATTAACAGTAGGTCGCTTGACCATTTGTATAACTTGCGCAGATAAAAAATGGATCCTCAATTGGCAATATTCTTGTTTGGCTTTCTATCATATTCAATGAGGCCTTATTATTTGCCTGCCTTTCTATCATGTTATAAAAAGTATGACAAATTGCCTAGTGGCCTGTTAGCGGTTCCACCCGCTGCAACTCATTTTCCGACAGGAAGAAGACATTTTCCGGCATGCGTTATGCATATAAACCTTTCTCTTGAATCGATCTATCTATTGCAAAAAACGCATCAAAATCAGTTGCGTGGTTTAGAAGTAGTTAGCGAATTCCACGACAGACAGAGATACAGACAGAGAAATGCAAAAAAGCAACTTCATTTCATACTATGTATTGATTGATATGAGCAGTATGTCAAGAATAATGTTGCCAATTCGAGTCCATTCTTAATTTGCTCAACATATTTTGTCCATTCTTAATTTGCTCAACAAGATTTTATAAGGGCCTTATTGTTTTTAGGTACGACGAGGCTGTGGACAGTCTCCGTCGCGAGATAGGCTTCCACCAGGAGAATAACAACACCGGTGCGGTGGGCAGGCTGACCGTGGCCATAGTGCTGGTCCAGCTAGCGAGGGGAGACGCGGTCGCCGCTGAGAAGGCTTACAAGGTAACTAGCGGGGGGCTGGCAACACCGGCTGCTGGGCTGGCAACACCAGTGGCCATCGTGCTGGTCCAGCTAGCGAGGGGAGACGCGGTCGCCGCTGAGAAGGCTTACAAGGTAACTAGCGGGGGGCTGGCAACACCGGCTGCTGGGCTGGCAACACCGGCTGCTGGGCTGGCAACACCAGTGGCCATAGTGCTGGTCCAGCTAGCGAGGGGAGACGCGGTCGCCGCTGAGAAGGCTTACAAGGTAACTAGCGGGGGGTTGGCAACACCGGCTGCTGGGCTGGCAACACCGGCTGCTGGGCTGGCAACACCAGTGGCCATAGTGCTGGTCCAGCTAGCGCGGGGAGACGCGGTCGCCGCTGAGAAGGCTTACAAGGTAACTAGCGGGGGGCTGGCAACACCGGCTGCTGGGCTGGCAACACCGGCTGCTGGGCTGGCAACACCAGTGGCCATAGTGCTGGTCCAGCTAGCGAGGGGAGACGCGGTCGCCGCTGAGAAGGCTTACAAGGTAACTAGCGGGGGGTTGGCAACACCGGCTGCTGGGCTGGCAACACCGGCTGCTGGGCTGGCAACACCAGTGGCCATAGTGCTGGTCCAGCTAGCGCGGGGAGACGCGGTCGCCGCTGAGAAGGCTTACAAGGTAACTAGCGGGGGGCTGGCAACACCGGCTGCTGGGCTGGCAACACCGGCTGCTGGGCTGGCAACACCAGTGGCCATAGTGCTGGTCCAGCTAGCGCGGGGAGACGCGGTCGCCGCTGAGAAGGCTTACAAGGTAACTAGCAGAGCTGGCAACACCGGCTGCTGGGCTGGCAACACCGGCTGCTGGGCTGGCAACACCAGTGGCCATAGTGCTGGTCCAGCTAGCGCGGGGAGACGCGGTCGCCGCTGAGAAGGCTTACAAGGTAACTAGCGGGGGGCTGGCAACACCGGCTGCTGGGCTGGCAACACCGGCTGCTGGGCTGGCAACACCAGTGGCCATAGTGCTGGTCCAGCTAGCGAGGGGAGACGCGGTCGCCGCTGAGAAGGCTTACAAGGTAACTAGCGGGGGGCTGGCAACACCGGCTGCTGGGCTGGCAACACCGGCTGCTGGGCTGGCAACACCAGTGGCCATAGTGCTGGTCCAGCTAGCGAGAGGAGACGCGGTCGCCGCTGAGAAGGCTTACAAGGTAACTAGCGGGGGGCTGGCAACACCGGCTGCTGGGCTGGCAACACCGGCTGCTGGGCTGGCAACACCAGTGGCCATAGTGCTGGTCCAGCTAGCGAGGGAGACGCGGTCGCCGCTGAGAAGGCTTACAAGGTAACTAGCGGGGGGCTGGCAACACCGGCTGCTGGGCTGGCAACACCGGCTGCTGGGCTGGCAACACCAGTGGCCATAGTGCTGGTCCAGCTAGCGAGGGGAGACGCGGTCGCCGCTGAGAAGGCTTACAAGGTAACAAATAGTCCTGCAATAGAAGAACCAAACTGTACACGGCGGCAGGTCTCCCGCAGTATACAGTTTGCGACGGCACCGGTGCATCATGTTTTGTGAGAGCACAAAATCATGTTGCAAAAGGATTTGGCATTGTTTATAACTGGCTGCCTGCCTGTCAACCCTCTTTGGGAATGCTATTGAAGGCGGAATCGCTGCCACCATGCGGTTGGCCATAAATGACAGATACTCAGCCGTGGTCAAAAACTTTACGTCGCGTTTTACGAAAAACCTAGGGGTGGCAGTATTCTCCACACGGCATACAGTGTATGACGTACATTTCTTATCACGGCATCACAACTAAGCCATTTCGTATTAACCCAACTAAAAAGATTTGGTCGTATAATGGTCGGGACAACGTTATCGTTACGTCTTGAAGTCGGATAGTTTTGGTCGTATAGTAGTTATGTAAACGATTATACGACGCGATTTGGGCACAAATTATATGACTTTTGTCCGTGTAAAGATCGTATTAAGGTCGTATTAATGGGCTAAAGTCTGGTAAAAGTCATATACAAGTCTGTTTCGCGACGTATGGTCGAATAACAGTCGTATAAGTGACTGTTATTCGACCATTTAGCCGTGTAGTGGTCGTATTATTGTCTTTAAACCGATCAAAAGTCGTGTAGTGGTCGTATTACTGACATTTACATGACCTGAAATCGTGTAGTGGTCATCGGCGTTACTTTATCGTGCACGGAATTCAGTGCGCTATCAACCGAGTGAAAGTGAGGTTAAAGACAAACAAATCATTCAAAATAATTAATGTCTGCCATGTTTGTTATTGAATATAATCTGAAAAGTTGTGAATGGTGTTAAGAACTGTTTAGTGTTGAGTTTTGAAGTGGGAAATTGTTTTATCGACTATTTTGTGTTATTATTCAAACAAAATTTTAATGCCCCCTACAAATAATAACGATTTGAATTATTTTATTTATGTTATTAATTCATTATTTATTTATATAACGTTTATACAACTTTATGTAGTGATCGCGACTGTTAAAGGACACTTTATGACTAAAGGTCGCGTTATATGACTAGAAACCATTTTCTTGTCCACCATTTTCAGGGTACCGTTTAGAAAGTGAAAACCTTGAAAGACATTGTATTGTACAGCATAATACTGGCCGGCAGTATACTGTACACCACACCAGAGGAACACAACACAACATTATGGATGGAATCAAAACAATGCCGCCATCCTTCACCCCGTACCTAAAATGTACGGGGGTGTAATGCACGACATTTTGTTCGGAGACATCACGTGAGTAGTAGCGTAGTCTTCTTCTTCTCCTTCTTTTTTCGTGTGGGACACCGAGTCGTTCAACGACCCGACGAACCCTGGTGTCAGAGTTTTTCAACCGCCTACTGCAAGTAGCAGGCCTCTGACATGGTTGTGTAACGACCGCCATCATAGACAGCAACGGGGAACCGACGGCTTAACGTGCCCATCCGAAGCACGGAACCATCTTACTTGCGGACAATCAGGTGGTTCAGCCTGCAATGTCCTAACCCGACTGGGAACAAATTCACAAAGTGATAAATATCAACTTTGTGTGACCCCACCGAATTGAACCCGGAACCTTTGCGTGGCAGGCAGGCATACTAACCACTGCGCCACATCGGCTGTCGTGATGTGACTTGATCGATAATTTTACATACATTCGTAACTAAATCGATATCGTTTTATTTAAAATAATATAATTATATAATATTCTTTATTGAGCTTAGTCGCTCAATTTGTTCGCTCCAACTCTAACCTTACCTAACCTACTGTTTTGGAATTGTGTCAGAGGTGGTTTTTTATTGTGGGGGGCTGCACCCCCTAAACCACCATCCCGCCTCGCTGGGTTGCCTTGTATGTTAGGTTCGAATAATGAATCTACAGGAGTTAGGAAAAGTAGTCTGTCCTATCGTATAATAAAGTATGTTAAGGGTGTTCAAATGATTTTTAAAAAATATTTGAAGATAAAAATATTTTTAAATTATTTTAATCAAATTGTTTAACTCTACAACACAGAGCGCTTTACAGTGTATGTACTGTCAATTACCACTCCAATAACTATGCACTGTTCCTTCACAGCGCGTAATAAGATCTTCAACGGTGCAACCGCAGCTGAACGTGACAGTAACGATGTGCTCTATAACGCTCAGACCTAGGGTTGAACATTTCAATTAATTTTTTTAAATTATGTTTTGTATAAAATATTTTTAATATTTTTTAAACATGGTCAAGACACTATGTTATACCTACGTAACAGAACTTGTGGTTTAAAGAAACGTACTACTTTTCTTAACACCCTGTATAAGTCGATTACAGCCAACACTGTCACTTCACTTCATCCGCTGTGACGTAACTTGTTTTGATTCTATTTGCAGCACTGTACATTATTAGTCTGGGCCCGTTTTTCAAACCATAATGCCGTACATTATTCTGTAGCACAATACGTTGTCGGGCATTACCGTGTCGTGCATTGTATGTACTCCACGGAGGAAACGTGGTGAGACGTAAGATAACATCTGTCAGACAAGTGATAGTCAGCCGTACGTAACTGATACGACGAGTCCCTACAATGTACGACATTGTATTGTACAGCATAACTATTGCTGACAGAGTAATGTACGACATTATGAAGTACGACATGATGAATGGAATCAGGACCAACTATAGCCCCGTACAAAAAATTAACGGGGGTGTACTACACAACATGATGAACTATTCTCAAGACTGGCAGTAGTGATCTGATTTAATCGTTAATTTCACATACGTACTTATCAATGCCATCTTCCTGTCCTCATCCCAATGACCTGGGGTCGGCGCAACACGTTTTGTTGAACACAAAATCGTGTTGCAAAGTATTTAGCTTAATTTTACGACTGTTTGTCCATCTGTTTATCCATTTGTCCATCCGTCCCCCCGTCCATCCATTCATTCATTTATCCATACATACATTCAGTCTGTCCGTCCGTTCGAACATATATTTCCTATTTTATTACCTACAGAACCACGACCACAATAATTCGCACCACAGCGAGGTCAAGTAGTTGTGAAGAAGTATTATGTACGACTACTAAACAATGAAAAGGTTTTTAAGAGTAATATAAATAGCCTTTTTAGGTCTTTTAGTCGTTTAATCGTTATGTTACACCACGTTTATACGACATTGCGTTGTGTTTCAGGTAATAATATAATCATAATACAACTAATGATCAAATTACAGTTGTAGGCTTGACTGAAAGTCATATAAAGGTCGCAATGACGATTTTTATACGACTGTACGGTTTATTGAAGGTAAATTATATACCTAATGGTCTGGTAACAGTCGGTGGCCTGACTAAGAATCATCTTACGGTCGCAATAGCGACTTTTATATGACGTCGAGGTTTATTACAAGTAATACGACCTTTATATACCTAATGGTCTGGTAAAAGTCGGTGGCATGACTAAAAGTCATATAACAGTCGCAAAGGCGACTTTTATGCGACATTTAGACAAGAAATTTATTCGACTTTTATACGACCTTTATACAACTTATGGTCTGATAACAGTCGCTAAACTGACTTTAAGTCATATAACGGTCGCACTGGCGACTTGTATACGACTATACGGTTTATAAAAGATAATGATATGACCTTTATATACCTTATGATCTAGTAACAGTCGGTGGCCTGACTGAAGGTTATATAAAGGTCCCAACAGCGATGATTAGTCCTATAATTTAATCGTATAGCGATCATCTATACGACCTTTATACGATGGTCGTATAATTAAGTCGTATAAACGGTTACTCGCACAGATTATACGACTTTAGACGTTTACGACTAAAAAGTCGAATAAGACACCACTACACAACTCAGTGAAATTCTGCTTACCACTATACGACCTTTTTATAACCAAAAGTCGTTTAGTCTGTTTTTTATAGGACCAAGTTGTTAGTTGGGAAGGTCGTTTCCAACCTTTGTACGCAAAAGTTAATCAAATTCTTCTCATTTCCAGGAATGGGGTGCCAACTGCGAGATGGCCGAAATGCAAACCTTAGAGATGCTTCTCCAAGCTTACGACGAGGAGGACCGCGAGGCGGCGAAGCGTGCACTGCGCTCGCCGTTCATCCGCAGCATGGACGTGGAATATGCAAGGCTGGCTACTATAGTGCCTCTGCCAGAGGGCATCGACCCCGCGCCCCGGGCCGCTGTCAGGGAAAACGCCGCGCCGTCATACGTCAGCGCTAATGCGGTATGTATAAGAGACTGTCACAGTGACAGCTCATATAGTGACAGCTGTCAGATTCATACGCAGCATGGACGTGGAATATGCGCGTTTAGCGACGATTGTGCCACTGCCAGAGGGCATCGACCCCGCGCCCCGGGCCGCTGTCCGGGAAAACGCCGCGCCGTCATACGTCAGCGCTAATGCGGTATGTAGGACCTTGTTTGACACTACTATCTAACTACTAGACCAATGACAGTAGACATGAAGGTTCATCCGCAGCATGGACGTGGAATATGCAAGGCTGGCTACTATAGTGCTGCTGCCAGAGGGCATTGACCCCGCGCCCCGCGCTGCTGTCAGGGAAAACGCCGCGCCGTCATACGTCAGCGCTAATGCGGTATGTAGGACCTTATTTGACACTACTATCTAACTACTAGACCAATGACAGTAGATATGGAGGTTGCTAAGCATGCACTGCGCTCGCCGTTCATACTGGAATATGCGCGTTTAGCGACGATTGTGCCACTGCCAGAGGGCATCGACCCCGCGCCCCGGGCTGCTGTAAGGGAAAACGCCGCGCCGTCATACGTCAGCGCTAATGCGGTATGTAGGACCTTATTTGACACTATCTAACTACTAGACCAATGATAGTAGACATGAAGGTTCATCCGCAGCATGGACGTGGAATACGCGCGGCTGGCTACTATAGTGCCTAGTGTAGTAGTTATAGTGTATAGGACCTTATTTGACACTACTATCTAACTACTAGACCAATGACAGTAGACATGGAGGTTGCTAGTGCACTGCGCTCGCCGTTCATACGTAGCATGGACGTGGAATACGCGCGGCTGGCTACTATAGTGCCTCTGCCAGAGGGCATCGACCCCGCGCCCCGCGCTGCTGTCAGGGAAAACGCCGCGCCGTCATACGTCAGCGCTAATGCGGTATGTAGGACCTGGTTTGACACTACTATCTAACTACTATACCAATGACAGTAGACATGAAGGTTCATCTGCAGCATGGACGTGGAATACGCAAGGCTGGCTACTATAGTGCCACTGCCAGAGGGCATCGACCCCGCGCCCCGCGCTGCTGTCAGGGAGAACGCCGCGCCGTCATACGTCAGCGCTAATGCGGTATGTAGGACCTGGTTTGACACTACTATCTAACTACTATACCAATGACAGTAGACATGAAGGTTCATCCGCAACATGGACGTGGAATATGCAAGGCTGGCTACTATACCGGGAGTAACGGAAAGGGTATAACAAGCCGAAAGGAGGTCAAGGTACTCATGAAACTGAACAACTTTCCCTATGGAACATGGGTCGAAATATGAAAAAAAATTGGGCCTCCCATACAAAATTGCCAATCAGCTGATCGATATACTATAGTGCCGCTGCCAGAGGGCATCGACCCCGCGCCCCGCGCTGCTGTCAGGGAGAACGCCGCGCCGTCATACGTCAGCGCTAATGCGGTATGTAGGACCTTATTTGATACTACTATCTAACTACTAGACCAATGACAGTAGACATGAAGGTTCATCCGCAGCATGGACGTGGAATATGCAAGGCTGGCTACTATAGTGCCTAGTGTAGTAGTTATAGTGTATAGGACCTTATTTGACACTACTAGCTAACTACTAGACCAATGACAGTAGACATGAAGGTTCATCCGCAGCATGGACGTGGAATATGCAAGGCTGGCTACTATAGTGCCGCTGCCAGAGGGCATCGACCCCGCGCCCCGCGCCGCTGTCAGGGAAAACGCCGCGCCGTCATACGTCAGCGCTAATGCGGTATGTAGGACCTTATTTGACACTACTAGCTAACTACTAGACCAATGACAGTAGACATGAAGGTTCATCCGCAGCATGGACGTGGAATATGCAAGGCTGGCTACTATAGTGCCTAGTGTAGTAGTTATAGTGTATAGGGCCTTATTTGACACTACTATCTAACTACTATACTAATGACAGTAGACATGAAGGTTCATCCGCAGCATGGACGTGGAATACGCGCGGCTTGCTACTATAGTGCCACTGCCAGAGGGCATCGACCCCGCGCCCCGCGCTGCTGTCAGGGAGAACGCCGCACCGTCATACGTCAGCGCTAATGCGGTATGTAGGACCTTATTTGACAATGCTAACTACTAGACCAATGACAGTAGACATGAAGGTTCATACGTAGCATGGACGTGGAATATGCACGGCTGGCTACTATAGTGCCGCTGCCAGAGGGCATCGACCCCGCGCCCCGCGCCGTCATACGTCAGCGCTAATGCGGTATGTAGGACCTGGTTTGACACTACTATCTAACTACTATAGTGCCTAGTGTATAGGACCTTATTTGATTCTAGCTAACTACTAGACCAATGACAGTAGACATAGAAGTTGCTAAGCTTGCACTGCGCTCGCCGTTCATCCGCAGCATGGACGTGGAATATGCGAGGCTGGCTACTATAGTGCCTCTGCCGGAGGGCATCGACCCCGCGCCCCGCGCTGCTGTCAGGGAAAACGCCGCACCGTCATACGTCAGCGCTAATGCGGTATGTAGGACCTTATTTGACACTACTATCTAACTACTAGACCAATCACAGTAAAGTAAGGCCAGCCAGACGAGATAAAGAATGTAAACAAACCAGAAAGAGACAACTGACATTATACCATATGACAGATAAGGACAGATAGTAATAGCTGTCGTTGAGTCTTATTAAAATTGTTCACAGTATTTATCTCGTTTCGTTGGTCTTACTTTAGACATGGAGGTTGCTAAGTGTGCACTGCGCTCGCCGTTCATACGCAGCATGGACGTGGAATATGCGAGGCTAGCTACTATAGTGCCACTGCCAGAGGGCATCGACCCCGCGCCCCGCGCTGCTGTCAGGGAAAACGCCGCGCCGTCATACGTCAGCGCTAATGCGGTATGTAGGACCTTATTTGATACTATCTAACTACTAGACCAATGACAGTAGACATGAAGGTTCATCCGTAGCATGGACGTGGAATATGCACGGCTGGCTACTATAGTGCCGCTGCCAGAGGGCATCGACCCCGCGCCCCGCGCTGCTGTCAGGGAAAACGCCGCGCCGTCATACGTCAGCGCTAATGCGGTATGTAGGACCTTATTTGACACTACTATACTAGCTAACTACTAGACCAATGACAGTAGACATGAAGGTTCATACGCAGCATGGACGTGGAATATGCGAGGCTAGCTACTATAGTGCCACTGCCAGAGGGCATCGACCCCGCGCCCCGCGCTGCTGTCAGGGAAAACTCTGCGCCGTCGTACGTCAGCGCTAATGCGGTATGTAGGACCTTATTTGACACTACTATCTAACTACTAGACCAATGACAGTAGACATGAAGGTTCATACGCAGCATGGACGTGGAATATGCGCGGCTGGCTACTATAGTGCCTAGTGTAGTAGTTATAGTGTATAGTACCTTATTTGACACTACTATCTAACTACTAGACCAATGACAGTAGACATGAAGGTTCATCCGCAGCATGGACGTGGAATACGCGCGTTTAGCGACGATTGTGCCACTGCCGGAGGGCATCGACCCCGCGCCCCGGGCTGCTGTCAGGGAAAACGCCGCGCCGTCATATGTCAGCGCTAATGCGGTATGTAGGACCTTATTTGACACTACTATCTAACTACTAGACCAATCACAGTAAAGTAAGGCCAACCAGACGAGGTAAAAAACGTAAACAAACCAGAAAGAGACAACAGACATTATACCACATGACAGATAAGGACAGATAGTAATAGCTGTCGTTGAGTCTTATTAAAATTGTTCACAGTATTTATGTCGTTTCGTTGGTCTTACTTTAGACATGGAGGTTTCTAAGCGTGCACTGCGCTCGCCGTTCATACGTAGCATGGACGTGGAATATGCAAGGCTGGCTACTATAGTGCCCCTGCCAGAGGGCATCGACCCCGCGCCCCGCGCTTTTGTCAGGGAAAACGCCGCCCCGTCATACGTCAGCGCTAATGCGGTATGTAGCACCTCATTTGACACTACTATCTAACTACTAGACCAATGACAGTAGACATGAAGGTACATCCGCAGCATGGACGTGGAATATGCGCGGCTGGCTACTATAGTGCCACTGCCGGAGGGCATCGACCCCGCGCCCCGGGCTGCTGTCAGGGAAAACGCCGCGCCGTCATATGTCAGCGCTAATGCGGTATGTAGGACCTTATTTGACACTACTATCTAACTACTAGACCAATGACAGTAGACATGAAGGTTCATCCGCAGCATGGACGTGGAATATGCGCGTTTAGCGACCATCGTGCCACTGCCAGAGGGCATCGACCCCGCGCCCCGCGCTGCTGTCAGGGAAAACGCCGCCCCGTCATACGTCAGCGCTAATGCGGTAAGTAGGACCTTATTTGACACCTGTCACTCCAATGATAGTGCTCAAAGCTCTAGCGACCTTCGTGCTCCTACGTCAGCGCTAAAGCGGTATGTAGGACCTTATTTGACACTACTATCTAACTACTAGACCAATGACAGTAGACATGAAGGTTCATACGCAGCATGGACGTGGAATATGCAAGGCTGGCTACTATAGTGCCCCTGCCAGAGGGCATCGACCCCGCGCCCCGGGCTGCTGTAAGGGAAAACGCCGCGCCGTCATACGTCAGCGCTAATGCGGTATGTAAGACCTCGTTTTCATACTCGCTATAGTGGTGTCGAAAGTTCTCAATCCTTGAATAAGCGTGTTTTGAGTCCGGAAGATGATACACAAAGTTTTAATAACTGACAGGATTGAACACTGACAACCTGGGTGACAGAGACTCCTCTGATTTTGAACAAATGGCGTTCGATGAAGTAACTATTTTTGGAACTTGAAACTAGATCGTTCGTAACAGCCCCCAAGAACACCGATTACGAAATGTGAAAATCGTTGGAGAATCCCGATATACAATTCTTGCTCATTTAAAGGTATAAGATTAAAAAATACACTGTATAATGTTTATTATCTGTTAATATCCAGGCGAGCGGCGGCGAAGCCCCGGCGCCGGCGGACGATGCCGAGCCCCTCGAGGAAGCGAAGAAGACGGACGACGAGGACGACCTGTGCTAGACAGAGACAAAACTAACACCACGTAAGGCAGCCAACATTTAGATACTTTGCTGAGCGATCGTTTCACTGTCCATGGTGTAAACTGAATGTGTGGAAATAGCGCAAAACCAATCGCGATAACTTTAGAATTTTTGAGGTCAAGTAAGGCCAACGAAACGAGTTATAAGAATTTGGAATAACTAGACCTTTGAGTATATATAAGCAAGCTATAGAGTGCGCGTAAAAAGTAGGAACTGGTGGCAGTAGTCTGGGCGCACCCTCTGTGTCTGTCAGTAGCAAAACGACAGTGACAGCACTACTTAATCTCTATAACTTCTCATACATTTGACGTGTGCAACTGCTTACGCTAGGGCCTAATGCGCACTCTATAGCTTGCTTATATATACTCTAAGAACTAGACATAAATAACTTCTTCTTCGTTCGTGTGGAATTCCGAGTCCGGCTATCTTCACAAACGACATGTGCGACGCAAAACATAAGATGACATCTGTCCTGTCCTGTCAGACAAGTGATTGTCAGCCGTCATCGACGCGACACGCGTCTCACGTGTGTTGACGGCGTGAGGCGGAATTGGTTTCAAGCGTCGCGAAGTCGCACGTTTCCTGTCTCCATCTCATGACAAACGTCGCGCCTAAAAAAAGATCGTTTCTTCTGAATAGAAAGATAGCTTACATTCTGCATCTTGTTTCGTTGGACTTACATGATGCGTACTTCCAAAAGTCATGAAACAAAAGCTGTTTAGTTTAATAGACTATCTTTACGAGATGGTTTGCGCTATTTCCATGCACCATGTTTAAAGAGTGCTATGTATGGATATGGCAAATCGTATTTTTAATACGGATCATCTATTAGAGAATTTATTGTAATGAAGTTACACTATAAGCAATATATCAGGCTTGCTTTTTGCGTTGGCTTCTGTACAGATCAAGGTACAGGCGTATGTTTTGTTTGAGATTGAATTGAAAGATAGGCGCAATGATAAGAGACCGCTTAAAGAAATTCCTGGTACGATTAAAACTTGCCTATATCGCGTATATATTTGTTTCGATAATGCTGTCAGTTTTTTAATACATTACTAGTCGAACGAGTCCTTCCCTGTCGTTTTATTAAATGCCTAAGTCGTGCTGGAGGTCCCATCGGTAGATTAAAAAATCATGCATAGTTTGACTGTTCTAATTTATCTAGTGTTTCATATTCTTAAATGTCTATACTATTGTTAGCTCAGTTGCGTTTATGTAGATACATAAATGAACAGTTATCACGTTTTGATTGAAGCTTTCTGTACCTATAATTTAAAATAATCTGCTATCATGACAATGTCGAACATCGATATTCTCATGATAGCAGAATATTTTAACTTTTAAGTTATTTATTTTTTATTATAAATGAAGGTAAAATAAAACGTAGCCGTATCTAATAGCTTTCAAAAAGTGAGATCCGCACTTACTTATTCTTCTCATTGATTTAGATTCTCAAATTCACACCACTGCCGTGGTATATGCAATTTAAAATCATTCCATTCGCCGCTCAATCAGTAATAAATATACATTACAATACCATTTGACCTGAAAAAATATACAAACTATTATGGTCAAATGCGTATAGGATAAATTTTTAGAGAGTTTTAATCAATGTTATTTATATAATATGTCTTCTAAGTTTGTTAATTAATATTAAATATTGATTGTATAGATCATAGTTTAGTTATAATTGCAATAATTTTATACAAAATATTTATTTAATAATACGCATCGAAGTATGTATGCACATTAGAGACACCATGTAGATAATAAAATTTTAATAAAATGCGATATTAGTTATATTTTACATAAAAAATAAGATAAGATGATTGCAAATATTCTTCCGAATATAAGTACTACGCGATTAGCTAGCTATATTTAGTATTCTTTGGTACTACACGAATTGGGTAGTATGATTTTCTAAATTATTACCCTCTTTATTCAATGTTTCAAGATTTCAAAACTTTTATTGTCAGTTATACCTATATCCATTTATTTATTATACGTATATACCTATATATCAATTAATTATACTCAAGCATCATTTGATTTCACATACTTAATACTCTAAAAATGCAGTGTTCTTGGTTAGAAACTGATTTCGTATAAGCTATTTTGGAATAATCGGTTTAACCTCTTAAATCAGCTACATAATAGACTATCTAAGTACTACATTCTAGAACCGACCCGCGCGCTGTCTCACATTTTTTTACTAGAATAGATCAGAGTTCTTCTGATATATTTGGAATTCCTGGTTTAAATAAAAATAACTCACCTACCAACCACATTCTTCTACCTTTTGCTCTATTATTTACATAAGTATTCGTAGGTAGATGCATTTTGGTGCAAGCATTCTGTAGTAGCAATAAATAAATAATAAGTACAATGCAATAATTCTGTAATTATGGTGGGTGATACATGTTAGGTCAGCCCATATCGTCTAAAATTGTAATTCCCTATCTCTGACTCACAATTTCTAACTAATACAGCACAAAAATGTTGTGCTGCTACGCTTTCACAATAAACACCAATTTATAAATTGTTGTGCAGTGTTAAGGGTTATAGCCATTATTGATATATAAAAACTAAGTTATTTAGATATTATAAAGAATTGTTTTTTCAAATCTAGTAATGTTATCCATGATTAGGCGCGTCCACACTGACCGCGGCAGCTCGCGTGCTCAACGCCTCGCGCGGCATACGCTCGGGGTCACCCAAGATCATGCTCGGACGAGCGCGCGCAGGCCGAGCCAAAACCAACGCCGCTCAGGCGGTTGCCTCGCGCATAGACTACGCTCTTAGCGTGTTGGTTTCTTTTTTTTCGTTTTCGTACAGGCGAAGGTCTTCAGAATGTACTGCCGGGGAACCACAATGCACGACATACTCAATGCACAGCAGGTTAATGCACGGCAGCGTATTGTACAGCAGATCATTGTACGACATGATGGATGGATGGTCTTGAAATACGGGCCCGGACCGATAATGTACAGGGGTGGAAATGGAATCAAAACAAATGACGTCACAGCGGATGTAGTGATGTGACAGTGTTGACTTTGATCGACTTATCGATTAATTATTCGAACATGACATGCAAGGCAACCCACGGAGGGGGGGGGGATTGGGTGGGCAGTAAAAAAAACCACATTTAAGGCTCAACGTTAGCGACACTAAAAAAATTCACTGACTGAATACGCAAGTGATTGAGAAACCACATTATGAATTACCGACAATAACTCACAACAAAGAATTTTTAGAATCAGTAAAACCTTGGAAAACTGTGTACTTTAGTTATGTAAGCCGAAATTGCTAAAAGTGGCCACTTTAAATAAATGGATACCAATTTTTATACATTTTATTGATCTTTGTGGTTGTTTATTGTCGGCAATTCATAAATTGGGCTCCAGATGACCAGCGTGTTCAGCCAGGGATTTTTTTTCCTGTTTGGGGGCGCCACTAGTCTGAAGTTTAGCCTTAACGCAAATCCGACACAGTAGGTTAGGTTAGGTTAGAACAGTGCCCCCCTGGAGCAAACGAAGTGAGCGACCAAGCTTACTAAAGAATATATTTAATATAAAAACAATATCGATTAAGTTAGAAATGCATATAATATTATCGATCTAGTCACATCACTATTCTACCACAACACGTGATGTCGCCAACCATCATGTTGTGCAATCCACCCCCGTGCAGTTTCGGTACGGGGTGATGGATGGCGACATTGTTTTGATTCCATCCACCATGTCGTGCTTCATCACGTCGTACATTACTCTGACGGCCAGTATTATGCTGTACAATACAATGTCGTACAGTGTAGGGACTTGTCGTGCGAAACAATGTCGGGCAATGTCGTCCATAGACAACAAAAGAGGAATCTACCATCTTGTTTTGACTGTCAACTAGCTAATCAAATAGCTTGTTTGAGTGCTCGGCTGCCTCGGTGCTCGTTAGTTTATCTAAGCGTCCAAATGGGCCGAACTTGGCTCGCCTGTTTGCTCGCCTGCTACCCGAGCGTATGCCGCGCGAGGCGTTGAGCACGCGAGCTGCCGCGGTCAGTGTGGACGCGCCTATTCATAAAACAGTGCTTACGAGTCATAAATTATGTTAATAATTTTATTCATGGTTAATTGTGTCCCTTCACTCAAACGTAAAAATATTTTTGTTAGTGTGAAAACGAAGTGATTGAAGAGTCGTTTCTTTACACATTTTGCAGGCTATGTTATGTATGTACCACATTTCGATAAATACACAGTAAAACCGACACCTTATACTTTCTGTAAAATAATTGTTATTTTCTCTTATTACTACCTAGTAATAAAGTAGGAAACAATTTAGATTGCTAGGTTAGGTTAGCTTAACTGATACAATTTGTTATTGTTATTATTTTGGTAACCAAACCATTCGCAAAACCATAGTAAGACAAAAACAAGCCAGGCTTGAAAATCGCAGTACTGTTATTCTTAATAAAGTATAATCAGCACCTACATTTCTGTAATTATGTACTTAAAAAACAACAAAATTAATAAAATAATAAAAAGAACATCTAATTTTATGGCTTAAATTACGTCCGTTGGAGTAGGTCATATTCGACAGCTATCAAACCCGTACTACCTAGAAGATATATCAACAAAGAAAAAAAAACCTTATGTCATAGAATTAACATGATTTTGGTAGCTGTCAAATATGGCCTATTTGAACGCCCGTTCTGTAGGTAAACACGCAACACAAAAACCTGTCTATTACTGACGTATTAATAATAACATCTGAATTTATCGGGGTATTTATTCTTTATAGATTTGAAGGACTAAAAGTCAATTGAAAGTTAAAATTAATATAATATTTTTTGTAATATTTTGTCGCAAATGTGTGAATTGCATAATATTAAAAAGTCGCTCCTTAAAGGACAGAACACACCGCCTCCGTATGCAGGACGTTTGCGTGCGCGTCAAGACGAGTATATGTATGGGATTGTATGAAAGGCGGCACCGCGGTGGTGTGCCGTGTCTCATACGATCCCATGCATTACAACGTCATAGTTACTCGCGTGATGACGTGCACGTCACGCATCCGGAGGCGGTGTGATCTGCCCTTTAAACTTAAGTATGTGTTTAAAGGGAAGGAATAGCTCGAGTCATTATTGTGCTTTTATCTAATATCTTAGAATATTTCGTGTCCGTAGAACAACTTAATATTTACATAAAATATTTAAGGAAATAAGGTACGTCTGTTATTTTATTGTGATTTACAAACATGTAAATTAGACTTTAGATATGTTTGGATTAAGTGTATATTATTACGTTATTGTCAAAAATTAAGGTGGAGCCTCAACAAAAATAAAATTATTAAGTTAACCTAAATTAGTTATGATTTTGCGGAATACCTTTATAATTATTAGGAACGAAACGAAACCCTATAAAAATTTTAATGAGCACCGTAACAAAACCCTGTCTCAAAAGAAATCTCATATACCGACTAGAAGAGTAACAAATCACGGGTCTAATCAAGATGCGGAACTGGTTCCCTGGAACCAAATTTACTTAAAGCCAGCTACAATGCTTTCCAAGCATTTATTTAATTTTTGATAATGACATACTTGTCTTAAAATATCATTGGGTCTGATACGCATTCTTTGTTACCTTCTGAGCGGTTTTATGAGGTAAATAAAACAATATCAAAATATAGCAATTTAAACATATTTATTTGCTTAACAAATAACAGTTTCATGTACATGCCTGACGCTCAAATTGTATAAACGATGTACTAAAAATACAGACGCGAATAATCAAATTGATTTTATCATACAAAATCGATTCGGTGGAAAAATTAGAAAGCAAGCAACAAACTATTTACAAAAATGCAAATTACAACCTATATCAGCATTATGCGTGGCCAGAAATTTGATTAAATTACATGTCGATTACATTTTTGGCCTCACAACTCATAAGAGATCGTTGAAAATAACAACATTACTTTCTAAGAAAATGCTTTGAGTATTTTTTTTCTTATTTCTAAGCACCAGAAGACATACCTATGCTGTCTCATCTTAATATTTAATTTATTGTCTTTTGGTTATATTGTTAATCGAATACTCAATAAATAATTTAGAGACAAATATAGTGCCGTGCACAATTAGTTAGTTTTTCAATTCGTAACTAAATAATTTATCTTATCTTATCACATAGCTTTCAAAATCAAAAACAGTCAAATTAGGTTATGTACTACTTAGTAGTTTTTGTTCGAAGTTATTCGTTCTACTACATCAATGAAAGTAGGTATATATGTTACAGTCAAAACCCTTAACCAGTCAATAACGTTAATGACTGGCAAAACCAGTCAATAACGTTATTGCCTAAGGTACTCAGTCAAAACCCTTATTGACTGATTATGTCTAATAAAATCAGTCAATAACGATATTGACTGACGTGCCTAGTCAAAACCCTAATAGGTATGTCCTGGTTGGTCTTAGATCACCATCAGGACCGTTAGATGGTCGCTGCCAGAGTGGAAGTCTCCTGTCTCGCTCGCCGGTTGTTATTCCATAAGGACATGCCCAAGTCGCTGACGGCTCTTCACTTATGTTGACGGCTGCAAATACGTGGCCTCCCCTCCCAGAAGTCATAGACCACCCCCCGGTCGTTACTCGAGGACTCGGGCTCAGTGCCACCGGCGAGCGAAACAGTAGACTTTCACTCTGACTGCCTCCATCTTCTATCTTCTATAAGATGCATTTCAATGAGCGTGCACTATCGCCCCACGTCCTGATTATCCCCATTCCACCTCCGGGGATCGCGTAGCTGATTAGGATTACACCTTTTATCAGCTGGTGAGATAGCAGACAAATGCGAGCCTATCTTATTTAAAAAAATATATATCGATCCTGACGGTTACTATGCAGTAACCACTCCTACCCGCCGCATCGCACCGTAGCTCACCGCACCGTACCTACTGCTACCCGCCGCATCGCATCTAAACTAACCGCACCGCACTGCTACCCACCGTATCGCTCAAATCTCACCGCAAATCAGTGCTACTCGCCGCATCGCACATCGAAACTCCCCGCACCGCACTGCTTTCCGCCGCATAGCACATAAACTCACCGCAACGCAGTGCTACCCACCGTATCGCTCATAATCTCACCGCAACGCAGTGCTACCCGCCGCATCGCTAATAATCTCGCCGCAACGCATTGCTACCCGCCGCATAGCTCATAATCTCACAGCAAATCAGTGCTACTCGCCGCATCGCACACCGAAACTCTCTGCACCGCACTGTTTTTCGCCGCAAAGCACATAAACTCACCGCAGTTCAGTGCTACCCGCCGCATCACACACCAAAACTTCCTGCACCGCACTGTTTTCTCCGCATAACACATAAACTCACCGCAATTCAGTGCTACCCGCCTCATCACACACCAAAACTTTCCGCACCGCACTGATTTCCGCCGCAAAGCACATAAACTCACCGCAATTCAGTGCTACCCACCGCATCACACACCAAAACTTCCCGCACCGCACTGCTTTCCGCCGCATAGCACATAAACTCACCGCAATTCAGTGCTACCCACCGCATCACACACCAAAACTTCCCGCACCGCACTGCTTTCCTCCGCATAGCACATAAACTCACCGCAATTCAGTGCTACCCGCCGCATCGCACACCGAAACTCTCCGCACCGCACTGATTTCCGCCGCACTGCACATAAACTCACCGCAATTCAGTGCTACCCGCCGCATCACACACCAAAACTTCCCGCATCGCACTGCTTTCCTCCGCATAGCACATAAACTCACCGCAATTCAGTGCTACCCGCCGCATCGCACACCAAAACTCTCCGCACCGCACTGATTTCCGCCGCACTGCACATAAACTCACCGCAACGAAGTGCTATCCGCCGCATCGCACATAAACTCACCGCAACGCAATGGTTACTGCATAGCAACCATCAGGACCGTTAGATTGTTTTTCAAAACCCTTAATAGGTACGTCCGACCCCACTGCCTGGCTGGTCTGAGATCACCATCAGGACCGTTAGATGGTCGCAGCCAGAATGGAAGTCTACTGTCTCGATCGCCGGTTGTTATTCCTGAGGACATGCCCAAGTCGCAGACGGCTCTTCACTATCTAATGCTGACATTAGCGTATACGTGGCTTCACCTCCTAGATGTCATAGACTTCACGGGGCAGAAGTACTTATTAAGGGTTTTGACTGGGCCCGTCAGTCAATATCGTTATTGACTGCTTTTAATAGATAAAACCAGTCAATAAGGGTTTTGACTGAGGCCCTTAGGCAATATCGTAATTGACTGGTTTTTCCAGTCAATAACGTTATTGACTGGTTAAGGGTTTTGCCTGTAACATATACACTAGGTGAAAGCATCGATATATCACTCAACATAATCATCATCTTATTTATCTTTATTACATCCGTTCAGCACATCAAAGCGCACTTCAGCCACTGAAAAAGAAATAGAAATCAGTTTAATTTATGCAATGGATTGTTAAATATAATATAATATAGGATGATAGTGACCGATAGCGAAAAGTCAGTGCAGGCTTGTGATAAGTAACAACTTTCCCCATGATTGACCAGATGATACAAAATTGCAGATCAGATGATTTGAGTTACTATGGGAGATCAAATTATTTTTTACCTCTGCGAGAGTCAAGTTGATGCTATCCGATCGCGAAGTATCGTTGGAGTAGAACACATCTGAAATTACGAAATACATTTTAGTTGGCGACGATCCGTGGACCACCTGCTTGCTACCCCAATAAGGCGCTTTTTGGAGAAACTTTTTCGCAAGATGGTTCTGTTCTGTACGCCGCTTAGACTAAGATGGAAAAAGTGTCAAAATTTGATAGGTAATCCCTCAAAGTCTATGGAGGCGTACAACGCCTATTGTTACATGCTAACTTCAAGACCTCTAAAGAGGTGAACCCAACGGCTGTCTCCGAGGCATTTGTTCAAAGCTAAAGGACCATTTTAATATGATATGTCCCCCTCCTCCAATCAACGAAACTAAATATCGACCAAAAGAATTAAAATATATCTCAGTTTAGAGAGCACGGTTTTACCGTATAGCAACATTTCTCCAAGTGGCGGCATATTCCGAAAAACATTATAATTAGATATGTTGTTATTTATTTGGCCCGCCTAAAATGTGTGTTTTATCGGAATATCCACTCCACTTGGAGAAATGTCGCCATAGTAAAAAAATGCACCTCACCATGACTAGACCCCTAAACTAAGATATATTTCAAATCTGTTGGTCATTTTTTTTATCAGGTGGACGTATTGTATACGTCGTCCTTCAAATAACATTATTGACTATTGACTGATAACGAGGACCCTGAATATGACGTACCCTTGGGGCAGGCTTACGTGTAGTACAGGTCAATGATTCCTAGATTTTATTTCAGATTCTTTCAATTATTTAGAAAGATCATGGAAGAAAATATACTATACTGCGTTTCAAAACGTAAGGGTACGGTGACATGTGTGACACAGTTGGCGGCGTCCTCTCGCCATTGACACCATTGAAGGCGTTATTCAGATTTAAGCTTTTTATTGGCATGGCAAGGTGGACTCACTGAAGGCGCGGTGCAGGTGCATGACAGCGGACACGAAGTCTCCGAAGCGCAGCATGCCGTCCTTCCTCATGTAGCGCAGCACCAGCAGCGCCAGCGCCCGCTCCGGTACCGAAAACCCCACTTCCCTGCACGGATACATTATCAATATCAATCTACATACATATATCACGCCAAAATCCCTCGGGGGAGGCTGAGCGTAAACGGCTGTAAAAAACGGTCATTTACACCACGTCTGACAAAAGTTTGAGTCATTCAAAAGACTGTATATCACTACAGTGGGAGGTTGTCAGCCTGTCGCCCACAATTGCAATACAAATTAACTCTCAAATCCCTTAGTCGCTTCTTATGACACCCACGGGAAAGTTATAGAGTGATACTGTTCTAAGCCGGCCGCCGGCATCACATGGTCCCGTCAATACATTAATACAGTTCGTTCTTTAGATATATCACGTCTACTGCTGAGTATAGGCATCTTCTCTTTCACGCTAGCTCCTCCCGTTCTGCGCCACCCTCTTTCACTGTCTATCAGCAATAGGCATTATGAAACTACAAGAAAATATGGTTATTTGGGAATGAATTACCCACAACCTACGCTTAGGTGATCCGCGGCTTTACCACTGAGTTAGCTTAAATGTTTTATGTAGCGTGTAGATAGCTTCGATGCTCTGCAGTTAATATTAATTATTTGTGGGGCTGGTTCTTGCCTAGCTACGTAAATGAAACTGGAACTATTTATGAGGATAAAAACTGATATATTTCTGCTATGTAACACGTCCTAGGTCAATACAGAATTCAAGAGCAATATGGCTACACGCCAAGTATAGACAAAACTTAGAAACTAAAAAAGATCTAAACCTAAAAGGTTATATTGTGTTGGAAGTAACCAACATGTTCCCCAGCGCAACAAGAAAACAAAATTAAAAATGCTCTTATCTTAAAGGCAGTGAACAAAACACAACAAAACTTAACCTAATCTATAGGCAAAATAGCGACTCCGCTTAGAGAACGCTTATACACCTTTTTATTTGGCGTTACAACTTCAATAACTCGAACCCTCCCATCCTTCCCAGGATGGACCTTTATAATCCTGGCCATGGGCCACGAGAGAGGAGAATTAGGCTCCTAAGGATCACCAATGCTCCAACCTGTACATTAGGAATACTATCCCGCCATTTAGGCCGAGCTTGTAATACATTGAGGTAATACCTGTACCATACATGCCAAAAACGACTTTTAATTTTATTACACAATTGCCAGTACTTCAACCTATTATCAGGTATATCCTCTACATCCTTTTCTGGATACGCAGTAAGCGCAGTGCCAATCATAAAATGTCCGGGGGTGATGTAACTAAAATCATTTACATCATCCACGGTTACAGGCAGTAAGGGCCGTGAATTTAGTACAGCCTCGATAGAACATAAAACCGTAGCTAACTGCTCATAAGTAAGGACATAATTCTGCATGACACGTTTAAGGTGGAATTTCATGCTTTCACTGCAGCTTCCGCAAGACCAGCAAACACTGGCGAGTAACTAGGAGTAAAATGAAAATTAATATGGCACTGAGCAGCATAATTCAAAACTCGTGTTTGGTGATCTTGAGAAACCTGTAATTTATACAAACGTTCTAAATCATTTTTTGCTCCTTTAAAAGCACTGCCGTTATCACAATATACATCTGAAGGCAAGCCACGTCGACAGGCGAACCTTTTTAAACAAGCAAGAAAACAATCAGTAGTTAAATCTGACGCTAACTCAAGATGTATAGCCTTAGTTACAAAACAGACAAATATACATACATAACTCTTAGTCTGTATCGCACGTCTTACCTAGAGTTTTTAAGCATAAAGGGGCCGGCATGGTCAATTCTACACGCTCAAAAGGTCTACATGACGTGACTCTTTCTGCCGGAAGTGAAGACATTAACTGCTTTGCACATTGTGCTTTCATCCTAAAACATATTAAACACTTGTGGACAAGCTTCTTTATATGCCTATAGCCATTAACAATCCAGTAACGCTGATTTAGACTAGACAATAACAACTTGGGCGCAGCGTGCAAAAGCCGTAAATGCTCATGATGAATAATCAAGTCAGTAATCCTAGACTCTTTTGGCAAAATTATAGGATGTTTCTGCGAGTAAGGAATATTACTATTTGCAAGTCTACCTGATACTCTCAGTAACGATTTCTCACCGTCAAGAAACGGATGTAAGGGCGTAAGGGACCCTTGACATTTTCATTATTAGAACTCAAAACCTTAATCTCTTCCTTGAAATAAATGCTCTGCTCATGTCGAATTATAGTATGTAAGGCATCATTCAATTCAAGGGACGACAACGATGCACTTGATTTCCGCGAGTTCTTATTCTTAAGATTATGGCAAAACCTGAGAATATAGGCCATAACCCGTGTCATTTTGTTGAGATCCGAAAATCTATCAAGAAATGAATACAAACCATCCTCCTTTTGTGTCACAAGCGAAACCTTGGCGCCAGCAAGTGCTTGCTCCTTTTTCACCTCAGGCAAATCACCCACTGGCGGCAGGGCAAATTTCTGCTCAAAATTGTACTCACTGTCCCGTAGGCATTCTGGACCTTGCCACCACAAGGAGCAATCTATCAACTCATCTGGATCCGTCCCTCTGCTAACAATGTCAGCTGGGTTCTGCTCGCTTGATACATACAACCAGCGCCACCTATCGGTCTCCTCCCGAATCAACCTCACTCTATTTGCAACATAAGCGCTGAGCTTCATTGGCTCAGTAGCAAGCCAAGCTAGTGAGATTTGTGAATCAGAAAATAAATAAACATCCTGTATGTTTATTTTCAAAGAAAGCGTATCATGGACCCGGTTGACCAGTCTTGTTAGTAAAAGCATCGCATTGAGCTCCAAACGCGGTACGCTGAGTGCATTCTTATTGCGGGGGTTGATCCGAGATTTAGAGCAGAGTAAAGAGATAGATGTCTTACCTGACTCGTCCACCACCCTGAGATAAACACAGCATCCATAAGCAGTCTCACTCGATGCATCAGCGTAGCCGATTAGCTGAACCACTTTTGCGCTCACTGGAACCCTAATGTTTCTATTTATGTGTAAGGGTCGCATGCTTGACAACCTTTTAGCAAATAGCTGCCACTCTGAATTAAGGGACTGAGGAAGGGCATCATTCCAACCTATATTCGCAGCCCATAACTTCTGCATGAAAGCCTTAGCCTTAACAATAACAGGCGATACAAAACCTAAGGGGTCATATAATTTGGATACGTAACTCAAAACCTGTCTCTTGTTAGGATTTTCAATATCAAAAGACTCTGGGCATGAAAACACAAAACAATCCTTATCCACATTGAGTGTGATACCTAAAGTCTTCATATAAAAGTTATTCTTTTGAAAATCTAACTCATCAAAATGCTGTTTATCCAATGGAACATCACTCAAGACTTCTTTGGAGTTTGATGCCCATTTATGTGTATAAAAGCTACCTTTACTTAGAAGGTCACGAAGCTGCCTTTTCGCCTCAATAACCACATTGATATCCGAATGTGAATAGCATGCGTCATCAACATATGTACAATACTTCAAAATGTAAGCCGCGAGTGGATATTCATCTCCGTATCTATTTGCAAGCTCCAGCAAACAACGCGTCGCCAGAAAACTTGAACTCTTTTGCCCGTAGGTGACCGTATCTAATTGAATACACTTTATAGGCTCGTTGGGACTACTCCTCCACAAAATATTTTGCAAAATAGCATGCTTTGGATTCACATTAACGCAACGAAACATTTTTTTGTATATCAGTGGAGAAAGTATATTCGCCCAAACGGAACTGAAGCATAATGTCAAAGAGCTCTTGCTGAACAGAAGCGCCATTTAGCAAAATATCATTAAGCGAAACCTTTTTATCAGTTTGCATAGAAAAATCGAAAACCACACGCGTTTTTGTGCTTTTGCTATTTTCATTAAAGACAGCATGGTGAGGAGAAAAATGCCGGTACTCATTCTCAAAATTAAATGAGCTAAAATCAATGAAATGACCATGTCCCAACTGTACATACTCGTCAATGAACTTTTCATATGCCGAAAGCAAGTTTACATTTTTGTGCAATTTTTTCTCAAGGTTTAGGAACCTGTATAACGCAAAATCAAAAGAATTCCCGAGTGCATCGTTAATCTCTTCTAGAGGCAATTTCAGAGGCAAATCCACCTGAAATTTGTTATTTTCCAAAGTGGTAGTGGTGAGGAAAATCTCTTCGCATAAATCTTGCTCTGACTTATTCTCTATGAATTTTTCAGGAATGCTTTCCGCCTTCCAAAACTTTTTTATTGTTTCATTGACGTCGTTGTCACAATTGATACACAGTAATGAGACCTTACTTGAAGTGTCCTTTTTGTTGATGATAGGTAAAGAGCCACCAACTATGTGGCCGAAACTTGTATTAAATATGCGCAGACCCTGGAACTGCCCCTGGGCCTCCTGATCATTCGGTGTCGGAGCCGCCTGCAGAAGAACACCCTGTTGCTCGGAAACAGCACCTGGAAAACACATCAGATCCGATCAACATATTGATTTCTGATGGCTTATCAAAATCATCATCAGCCAACTTGACACCTTCAGGAATCCTAAGTGCAGCCCTATCAATATCTAACTGAGGTCTAGCTAGTGTGATGCTCTCCATTACATTGCAATTCAGTGTGACTTTAAAAGGTGTAACCTCTGAGAACACCTCTAGAGGTACAGAATAACTACTTGAGACTCTTCTGTTATTGACCCCTACTATTGTGGTGCTATCCAGCCTAGGCGTTATACCTAGAGCATCAATTACCTTTTTTGTGACTATATGTGCCTCTGAGCAACAGTCCAATGCTGCCTTGATATGTACCTCCCGACCATCCTGTGAGTACAACTTAACTTTCACCGTAGGCAACAATTTTCTTTGAGCTGTATCATGTGAAATCAAAGTGATGTTCTCCTTTTCTGCTGCTAGATCATTATGTAATAATGTATTATGTGCCAGTTTACAAATGCTACAACGGAAATGGAAGCGGCATTTTCCTTTATGCTTCATCAGACATGTGTGACATATGCCCTTTTCATCAACCAACTTAATCCGCCCGTGAATGGTAGGCACTTGAAACTTTTACAAGCAAATAATTTGTGTTCCTTTGAAGAACAATACTCACATGGTTTAGCTCCTGAAGCAGGTGGAGTAACCGCGACGTTCACCACTGAGGTTTTCTGACTCTTGTTCGAAGAAACCGGCTCAGCGTTCTCCAGGGCCAACGCTCTCTTCTCAAGATATTGAAGAAAGTCCACCACCGTCAGGTCAGACTCATCACTCCGCTCCAACTGATAGGCCCGTGATGTGTAGGTATCTAGTTTACGATACAAAATTGATAAGATGATAGGATCCCAATTGTCAGTATTAACATCTAAGTTCTTTAAGCGGCCATACATTGCTTAACATGGCTAACAAAGTCCCGTATATTACTAGGAGTAGACCTGACCAGAGCATTCATATCAAGCAATGAGTTAATGTGTTCATTGACAATTTTAAACTTGTGATTATACCTATCATTCAATAGTCTGCGCGCCTCATCATAGTTTTCTGAGCTCAAAGTGAGATTTTTAATCAACTCAAAAGGCTCCTTTTCCAAGAAGGAACGCAGATAATACAGCTTTTGCACGTTATCTATAGACCTATCCTTATGAATAATTGCATCGAACAAATTCATGAATGGCGTGTACTCGCTATATTTGCCTGAGAAGTTTTTATCTGAATAGTCGGCAACTTAGTTCTATAGGTACTGTTCTCAGCAGTTTGAGGTGAAGATTTTAATTGAATAGCCTCATTCAGGACTGTTAATACTGAAAAGTATTTACCTTCTACCTCGGACACGTCGTCATTGTCACTTTCATCAAGTCCAAGAACCTGCATCTGGCAGTCCTCATATTTTTTAAATAGTTCGGTGAGCCGCTCTCTTTTTGACCTTAGCGTGAGCAGCGAGGACTCGTCAACATCGGCTTTATTCTCGGCGAAAGTGTTGAGCCTCGTAATAGAACATTTCAAGTATCTTCTAGAGGCACGGAGCTCTTGAAGCCTAGCCTGCCGCGCCTTAGCGGCGGCTTCGTCCTCGGCCATTATAAAGTATCGAACTAATAACGCGCCTATCTTTACTTAGGACTAAATGTACCTAAATTATAAAAATCTTTTGTAAATATTTATCAAAAACACCAAAATGGAATAGAATAACAAAACACACTACAAACAAAATACAAATTCTACTAAAATGACATTACGCTACGCATGCGCGTCGGTTTCGACCACTCGGAACGCTGCTTCACGTCACTTGCGCTGACGTCTTGCTGCCGATTCGTCCTCTAGAAGCACACGTGACCTGTCGGCCAATTGCGTAGAACCTCTCTTGGTGACGTAATGACAGCCGCCTACGTCGTGACTGGTGATTGGTCCAAAATATGGACTCGTCCAAAAAAGTGATTGCCCGTCATAGTAGTAGCCCATTCATAATGTGCTTGTGCGAAAGAGACAAAATCTTGCGTCTCGCTCTACTTGCTCGTCCCGGAAATTTGAAGCGAAACAAGATGGCAGAAGAGACGAAAATGTCTAAATTAGGCTGATGAAAACCTATTGTGAATGCGACGAATTCTTCGTAAGTATGTAGCGAAAAATTGATTGCGCCGCTCGCTGATTAATAATTCTGAGTCGATCCCACGAAGCGCTCCACCCACACAGAGGAAAGACGAATTTTTCGAGAAAATTAGCGAAAAATTTGTTGCATCGATCGCCGTTGTATCGCAGTAGGTATGAAGACGAAGATCACTCTTGAGACATGTTACTCGTTACAGTAAAAAAATATCAGCTGACTTACAGTCGTTGCAGGTCTATTATAGCATAAAAACCTGGGGCCTCGTTGTAATTCTTGCAGCACATGAAGACGCGTAGCTAAGCAACTTTTGCCTGTTGCTCGTAACGGACCAAACTGTAGATAGCTTCGATGCTCTGCAGTTAATATTAATTATTTTGTGGGGCTGGTTCTTGCCTAGCTACGTAAATGAAACTGGAACTATTTATGAGGATAAAAACTGATATATTTCTGCTATGTAACACGTCCTAGCTCAATACAGGATTTAAGAGCAATATGGCCACACGCCAAGTATAGACAAAACTTAGAAACTAAAAAAGATCTAAACCTAAAAGGTTACATTGTGTTGGAAGTATCCAACATGTTCCCCAGCACAACAAGAAAACAAAACCAAAAATGCTCGTATCTTAAAGGCAGTGAAACAAAACACAACAAAACTTAACCTAATCTATAGGCAAAATAGCGACTCCGCTTAGAGAACGCTTATACACCTTTTTATTCGGCGTTACAACTTCAATAACTCGAACCCTCCCATCCTTCCCAGGATGGACCTTTATAATCCTGGCCATGGGCCACGAGAGAGGTGGAGAATTAGGTTCCCTAAGGATCACCAATGCTCCAACCTGTACATTAGGAATACTATCCCGCCATTTAGGCCGAGCTTGTAATACGTTGAGGTAATACCTGTACCATACATGCCAAAAGCGACTTTTAATTTTATTACACATTTGCCAGTACTTCAACCTATTATCAGGTATATCCTCTACATCTTTTTCTGGATACGCAGTAAGCGCAGTGCCAATCATAAAATGTCCGGGGTGATGTAACTAAAATCATTTACATCATCCACGGTTACAGGCAGTAAGGCCGCGAATTTAGTACAGCCTCGATAGAACATAAAACCGTAGCTAACTGCTCATAAGTAAGGACATAATTCTGCATGACACGTTTAAGGTGGAACTTCATGCTTTTCACTGCAGCTTCCGCAAGACCAGCAAACACTGGCGAGTAACTAGGAGTAAAATGAAAATTAATATGGCACTGAGCAGCATAATTCAAAACTCGCGTTTGGTGATCTTGAGAAACCTGTAATTTATACAAACGTTCTAAATCATTTTTTGCTCCTTTAAAAGCACTGCCATTATCACAATATACATCTGAAGGCAAGCCACGTCGACAGGCGAACCTTTTTAAACAAGCAAGAAAACAATCAGTAGTTAAATCTGACGCTAACTCAAAATGTATAGCCTTAGTTACAAAACAGACAAATATACAAACATAACTCTTAGTCTGTATCGCACGTCTTACCCTAGAGTTTTTAAGCATAAAAGGGCCGGCATGATCAATTCCTACACGCTCAAAAGGTCTACATGACGTCACTCTTTCTGCCGGAAGTGAAGACATTAACTGCTTTGCACATTGTGCTTTCATCCTAAAACATATTAAACACTTGTGGACAAGCTTCTTTATATGCCTATAGCCATTAACAATCCAGTAACGCTGATTTAGACTAGACAATAACAACTTGGGCGCAGCGTGCAAAAGCCGTAAATGCTCTTGAATTCTGTATTGACCTAGGACGTGTTACATAGCAGAAATATATCAGTTTTTATCCTCATAAATAGTTCCAGTTTCATTTACGTAGCTAGGCAAGAACCAGCCCCACAAATAATTAATATTAACTGCAGAGCATCGAAGCTATCTACAGTTTGGTCCGTTACGAGCAACAGGCAAAAGTTGCTTAGCTACGCGTCTTCATGTGCTGCAAGAATGCGCGCAGACTATTGAATGATAGGTATAATCACAAGTTTAAAATTGTCAATGAACACATTAACTCATTGCTTGATATGAATGCTCTGGTCAGGTCTACTCCTAGTAATATACGGGACTTTGTTAGCCATGTTAAGCAATGTATGGCCGCTTTAAAGAACTTAGATGTTAATACTGACAATTGGGATCCTATCATCTTATCAATTTTGTATCGTAAACTAGATACCTACACATCACGGGCCTATCAGTTGGAGCGGAGTGATGAGTCTGACCCGACGGTGGTGGACTTTCTTCAATATCTTGAGAAGAGAGCGTTGGCCCTGGAGAACGCTGAGCCGGTTTCTTCGAACAAGAGTCAGAAAACCTCAGTGGTGAACGTCGCGGTTACTCCACCTGCTTCAGGAGCTAAACCATGTGAGTATTGTTCTTCAAAGGAACACAAATTATTTGCTTGTAAAGTTTCAAGTGCCTACCATTCACGGGGCGGATTAAGTTGGTTGATGAAAAGGGCATATGTCACACATGTCTGATGAAGCATAAAGGAAAATGCCGCTTCCATTTCCGTTGTAGCATTTGTAAACTGGCACATAATACATTATTACATAATGATCTAGCAGCAGAAAAGGAGAACATCACTTTGATTTCACATGATACAGCTCAAAGAAAATTGTTGCCTACGGTGAAAGTTAAGTTGTACTCACAGGATGGTCGGGAGGTACATATCAAGGCAGCATTGGACTGTTGCTCAGAGGCACATATAGTCACAAAAAAGGTAATTGATGCTCTAGGTATAACGCCTAGGCTGGATAGCACCACAATAGTAGGGGTCAATAACAGAAGAGTCTCAAGTAGTTATTCTGTACCTCTAGAGGTGTTCTCAGAGGTTACACCTTTTAAAGTCACACTGAATTGCAATGTAATGGAGAGCATCACACTAGCTAGACCTCAGTTAGATATTGATAGGGCTGCACTTAGGATTCCTGAAGGTGTCAAGTTGGCTGATGATGATTTTGATAAGCCATCAGAAATCAATATGTTGATCGGATCTGATGTGTTTTTCCAGGTGCTGTTTCCGGAGCAGCAGGGTGTTCTTCTGCAGGCGGCTCCGACACCGAATGAGCAGGAGGCCCAGGGGCAGTTCCAGGGTCTGCGCATATTTAATACAAGTTTCGGCCACATAGTTGGTGGCTCTTTACCTATCATCAACAAAAAGGACACTCGCGGCTTACATTTTGAAGTATTGTACATATGTTGATGACGCATGCTATTCACATTCGGATATCAATGTGGTTATTGAGGCGAAAAGGCAGCTTCGTGACCTTCTAAGTAAAGGTAGTTTTTATACACATAAATGGGCATCAAACTCCAAAGAAGTCTTGAGTGATGTTCCATTGGATAAACAGCATTTTGATGAGTTAGATTTTCAAAAGAATAACTTTTATATGAAGACTTTAGGTATCACACTCAATGTGGATAAGGATTGTTTTGTGTTTTCATGCCCAGAGTCTTTTGATGTTGAAAATCCTAACAAAAGACAGGTTTTGAGTTATGTATCCAAATTATATGACCCCTTAGGTTTTGTATCGCCTGTTATTGTTAAGGCTAAGGCTTTCATGCAGAAGTTATGGGCTGCGAATATAGGTTGGAATGATGCCCTTCCTCAGTCCCTTAATTCAGAGTGGCAGCTTTTTGCTAAAGGTTGTCAAGCATGCGACCCTTACACATAAATAGGAACATTAGGGTTCCAGTGAGCGCAAAAGTGGTTCAGCTAATCGGCTACGCTGATGCATCGAGTGAGACTGCTTATGGATGCTGTGTTTATCTCAGGGTGGTGGACGAGTCAGGTAAGACATCTATCTCTTTACTCTGCTCTAAATCTCGGATCAACCCCCGCAATAAGAATGCACTCAGCGTACCGCGTTTGGAGCTCAATGCGATGCTTTTACTAACAAGACTGGTCAACCGGGTCCATGATACACTTTCTTTGAAAATAAACATACAGGATGTTTATTTATTTTCTGATTCACAAATCTCACTAGCTTGGCTTGCTACTGAGCCAATGAAGCTCAGCGCTTATGTTGCAAATAGAGTGAGGTTGATTCGGGAGGAGACCGATAGGTGGCGCTGGTTGTATGTTTCAAGCGAGCAGAACCCAGCTGACATTGTTAGCAGAGGGACGGATCCAGATGAGTTGATAGATTGCTCCTTGTGGTGGCAAGGTCCAGAATGCCTACGGGACAGTGAGTACAATTTTGAGCAGAAATTTGCCCTGCCGCCAGTGGGTGATTTGCCTGAGGTGAAAAGGGCAAGCATTTGCTGGCGCTAAGGTTTCGCTTGTGACACAAAAGGAGGATGGTTTGTATTCATTTCTTGATAGATTTTCGGATCTCAACAAAATGACACGGGTTATGGCCTATGTTCTCAGGTTTTGCCATAATCTTAAGAATAGGAACTCGCGGAAATCAGGTGCATCGTTGTCGTCCCTTGAATTGAATGATGCCTTACATACTATAATTCGACATGAGCAGAGCATTTATTTCAAGGAAGAGATTAAAGTTTTGAGTTCTAACAATGAAAATGTAAAGGGTCCCTTACGCCCCTTGCATCCGTTTCTTGACGGTGAGAAATCGTTACTGAGAGTATCAGGTAGACTTGCAAATAGTAATATTCCTTACTCACAGAAACATCCTATAATTTTGCCAAAAGAGTCTAGGATTACTGACTTGATTATTCATCATGAGCATTTACGGCTTTTGCACGCTGCGCCCAAGTTGTTATTGTCTAGTCTAAATCAGCGTTACTGGATTGTTAATGGCTATAGGCATATAAAGCTTGTCCACAAGTGTTTAATATGTTTTAGGATGAAAGCACAATGTGCAAAGCAGTTAATGTCTTCACTTCCGGCAGAAAGAGTGACGTCATGTAGACCTTTTGAGCGTGTAGGAATTGATCATGCCGGCCCTTTTATGCTTAAAAACTCTAGGGTAAGACGTGCGATACAGACTAAGAGTTATGTTTGTATATTTGTCTGTTTTGTAACTAAGGCTATACATTTTGAGTTAGCGTCAGATTTAACTACTGATTGTTTTCTTGCTTGTTTAAAAAGGTTCGCCTGTCGACGTGGCTTGCCTTCAGATGTATATTGTGATAATGGCAGTGCTTTTAAAGGAGCAAAAAATGATTTAGAACGTTTGTATAAATTACAGGTTTCTCAAGATCACCAAACGCGAGTTTTGAATTATGCTGCTCAGTGCCATATTAATTTTCATTTTACTCCTAGTTACTCGCCAGTGTTTGCTGGTCTTGCGGAAGCTGCAGTGAAAAGCATGAAGTTCCACCTTAAACGTGTCATGCAGAATTATGTCCTTACTTATGAGCAGTTAGCTACGGTTTTATGTTCTATCGAGGCTGTACTAAATTCGCGGCCCTTACTGCCTGTAACCGTGGATGATGTAAATGATTTTAGTTACATCACCCCCGGACATTTTATGATTGGCACTGCGCTTACTGCGTATCCAGAAAAAGATGTAGAGGATATACCTGATAATAGGTTGAAGTACTGGCAAATGTGTAATAAAATTAAAAGTCGCTTTTGGCATGTATGGTACAGGTATTACCTCAACGTATTACAAGCTCGGCCTAAATGGCGGGATAGTATTCCTAATGTACAGGTTGGAGCATTGGTGATCCTTAGGGAACCTAATTCTCCACCTCTCTCGTGGCCCATGGCCAGGATTATAAAGGTCCATCCTGGGAAGGATCTCTTTGAGATTGCTCCATCGATAGATCGAACTATGCCTTATGGCGCAGCTGGTTGGGGGGCATGAGATGATTAGATGCACAATCTGTGGGGGTGGCCTACGTCCAGCAGTAAACTGCTATAAGCTGATGTCACGTAATACCTGAGCGCATCTCTTAGTCTTTCCGCTCGGAGCACACCCATCTTCTCTCTGGCATGCGATTTGAAAACGAGCTGCCAGTGCTTCAGGCTGCACATCAGGTCCTTGAAGTCTGACAGCGAAATTCGACCTGTGCCATTTTTCTGAGCATATCGTTCAGGAAAATATGGAATGAACTGGCTTCACTGGGATTTGTATTATGGACCTAAACCCATAAGTAAACCCGATTATGTGATGCTTTTTATTTACGTTATGAATGATACTCTTAAGAAGGTGACAGATAAGAAGAGGAAATTGAATTGTTAGTCAATTACGTTACGTAGACTACGTTTGTCTTCTCTCTGCAAATATGCAAGACTTTCTTTGTGCAAGACAAAATGCTACTACTTAAGAATTACAAGCTTTATACAAAGGATACATCCATAGACAGAACGATCTGTCTGCATGTGTCTATCGAGGCGCAGCTCTTGATATAATCGTTGGGGAGGCACGCATCCAGCAGCTCCTGGAGTTCGAAGGCGTCTATCGTCCGGTGCTCGTCGGCAAGCTGCAGGAAGACCGCTTCGTACTGCGCGAAGCTCGACCCTGAGCTCTCCATGCCAGGAGGCGCCTTGATCACGGCCGCCTTCAGCATCTGCGGCGCGTGGTCCAAAACCTTCATCTTCAAAGACTTGTTCGAGAATATCCTCAGTGAGAAATTCGCTTCTTCCCTCGGTTCGAATGTCGTCGGCATGATCAAGTACGCTCCAGCTTCCAATTGGCATCTGCAAAATGCGAATTTGAAATGAATTTTTATGGATTCCAAGCAGTCTTACAATGTTTAGGTATTCACTCGTTTTGGTCGGGTATGATCTGATAATTTGTAAAGACCGTTATTCGCTGTAGCTTTTATATTTCGTCATGTTCGCTGATCAGCACAGGACCGTGAGGATTGGTGCAAAAGAGAAGAGGTTCGCAATGCTAAGAATAAATTCACTAAATGCAGCAATGTTTAGATTATCGCTTTTGCAGATACATACATACATTAACACATAGCAAGTTGTGTTATAGTACTAAGTACAATATTGTGATTAATTAAGTGTTAGAAGTTTTTTAGCTACCTACCTATGGCTAACTTGCCGGCTGTTCGTGTATTGTGAGTTGATGGCGCTTTTGATCCTTTTGAACCACAACTGCGAGGCTGTTTCAGTGAGGAACATGGGCATCTTGTAGACGCTGAACCCTATGACCTTGGGCTCCATGATGCTGTGCTGGTTCAGGGATACCACCACCGTATCTGGCTCCGACAGCATCACTTGGATTTGAGGGTTCATGTGAAAGAAATCTGCGGAAACGAATTGGTGGTCTATAAACAAACTTAGAAGGTAAATTACGTGTTTTATATAGAAAAAGACTAACGAAATGCAGTGACCTTGATCAACCTATCATTTGCCTGCCCTTATCCTTAATCGAATGGGGGTCATGGTAGCAAAAGGATTGGAACAATAGTCGACTGATATTTCAGCCGGGGTAAAAACTCTCCACGCCTTTTACGAAACACCCTGAGTAGACTAGGGGTGGCTGTATTCTTAGCCGCTATCACACGGATTAACCTTGATCTGTATTATAAATCGTAAATTCCTAGTATATGTTAGACAAGTCTTCTTCTTCTTCGAGTGGGACACCAACGACCCGATGAACCCTGGTGTCAGATTAGACCAGTAGTAGACCCCATACTCACTGACGTAATTCCGACATCCGCCAGCGGACACGCCGCGCCGCCAGCCGCCCTGGTGCATCCGCATCTGCCACTTGTGCTTGTCGGTGAGCGAGGGCTCCGCGCGGCTCGTCTCCGCGTCCAGGTGCACCACCTGACATGGGGAACTTTAATTAGATAACCTGTTCCTATAGCATGTGGCCACGCGACATAGAATTTCTCTATACCTGTATGTCGAAATTCTTTACTTATTTTGATAAATTCCGGTTCCATACGATTTCGTCTCGCGCGCGAGATAAGTCTTCCTTCAGTGCGCATGCTAAAGGGATAATAAATGGCGGCTGGAGGTCATGCTTTCTCACTCGAACTAAGTGGAACTTACGGTTCCGCCGCCATTTATAACCACAAAGTATAATGAACCAGGTATGTAGATAGTAAAGAGAAAAATTTTGGAAGAAAATTCCGTGACGGATTGTTCGTAAATATTTTTTGTGTCATTAATATAAGTAGCCAGATGTAGCGTCATATCATACGACAGCGCCAGTCATGGTAAAACATAGTTTCGACGTGTCAAGATACCCTTAAAATCCAAGCGTCGCGGCGTTGCGGCAGCGTCGTTGTCGCTGTCAAATGACTCGTTTTTATGGGTGGTCTTGGGCGTCAGCGTCAACGAATTTTGACGGCGTCATTGTCGCTCGTCGTTGTCGCGACGCTCGGTTAATAAGCGAACCCTTAGTCGTAACCCATGCACCAGTCAGACAAGATCGATAAGACTGATATGTCGACCGTATAGTTTAGTTTTACTTGCCTCCAGCCGTGAGAAAGAGCGCAGGAAGTCGGGGTACAGCATCCAGAAGCCTTTGTGGGAGGACGTGAGCCGCTCGCGTTCGTACAGAGGGATCGTTTTCCATCTGAAAATAATCGTCCTTTTACTGCCTTGGTTCGTTTTCACATTACATTCCTTAGCCTATAGCAGAATCGCAGTCCACTGCTCTTTCTCTTTTGACAGCCGATGTGGCGCAGTGGTTAGTATGCCTGCCTGCCACGCAAAGGTTCCGGGTTCAATTCCCGGTGGGGTCACTCACAAAGTTGATATTTATCACTTTGTGAATTTGTTCCAAGTCTGGTTAGGACATTGCAGGCTGAACCACCTGATTGTCCGTAAGTAAGATGGTTCCGTGCTTCGGATGGGCACGTTAAGCCGTCGGTCCCGGTTGCTATGATGATGGCGGTCGTTACACAACCATGTCAGAGGCCTGCTACTTGCAGTAGGCGGTTGAAAAACTCTGACACCAGGGTTCATCGGGTCGTTGAACGACTCGGTGACCCACACGAAAAGAGAAAAGAGTCCACTGCTGGACTTAGGCCCTTCTTCAGGGTGACCTGTGGGTGGCCGTCCGCGCGTACCGGTCCGCGTGTGAAGTTCACTTTACTCCAAGCGGTGCAGATGAAGTGAGTGAACGTCGCACGAGTCCTCGCTTTGCAGATACGCGTCTTACGACTTTCGGAGCTTGAGTTAAGACAAACGCTCATATCACTGTAGGAGGCAGTTGCTGAAAATGATTTGTCAACTTACAACGCGTGATCTAATACGACGTATGTAGAAGGGGTGTCGCCTGGCGCAGGAGGTCTCCTTAACCTTACTAAATGTACTGTCCCGTCGGAGCCTTCCACCTGAAACAAACAAACCCATTGGTTTCATCATAAGTGAGAGAGATAAGTTGACTTTTTCTGTATGGTTTAACTGATGTGCGAAAGAGTCAAGCGGTTTTTATGAAGGTTTTTATAAAACTTTACCTTTTCAATATTGTATATCCTATAGTTCATTTCTAGTTCGATGCCTTTTACTTTGTCTTCGTTTGCCTGTAACAGAAAGAAATAAGTTTTAGATTATCATTACTCTCTTCTCGTCTTGCTTACTCGAGCACCTAATCTAGTCGTTGCAGTAAAGGTTTTTCTGTTGTATATTCAAGTATTATGTAACATCAATTCACGTGTTGCGCCAAACCCAAGTAATTGGGATAAGGGCAGGAAGATTATGATGTAAAATCAATTCCATGTAGCTGTAGATATTAGAAAAATGAGCCATCGATTCTTTGAGCAACACGGTCGTACGGGACTCAAGAAATTACCTACCTGGATGGCCAGGCGTAGTGCCTTTTCTTCACCGCCCTGACAACAGTACGAAACTATAATGGGCCTTGAAAATAATCTACATCTGTTGATGAACAAAATATTATACGGCAGTTTTTTAAAAGTTTACCGCGGGCAAGTAGTGTGCAGTGACGACGCTGGTGTTGTTTAGCAAAGACGCGAGGACAGATGGCTCTGCAGCATCAGGAATGGGCAGGGACTCCGTGATGCCCCCGGTCAGGTCCGCCAGGCCGTCCAGCAAGCTGCCGTATTTCAGAGCTTCGTATGATCCGTGTAACCTTGAAATTATGACCAATTTCATGAGTTACAAACATAGACACATATTATTGTGTAGATTTTGTGCGTGGTAAAGGACAAAATTTAAGCAAGCAAAATGTTGCATGTGGTATGTATGTGTCTTTTTTGGTCGTGTATTGTTTGAGAGATGAGACTTGGTACATTTTAGACTAGGTAATCCCTTCTGAAGAGTAGGTAAGCTTTCTCCAAAGTCCTTGGTTTTGGACATCTGTTTTATTGAGCTTCATGTCTTCTTTACAGGTATCGTATAGCCCATCCACTATAATTGTGTGATGACCAGCCTAAGCGGGAGGCAAAGTTACACTGGTCGCGTAACTTGGCTTCCCGCTTAGGTTGGTTATGAATGAATCATCAGTGATGACAGTTTGATAGCGGGTAGACCCACAAAAAAGTCAGACGGACATTGAACGTGTGTCTAGCCTTTCTTTGTATGATGTTTTCTGTGAGACACAAAACTTGTCTAACTTTTTTGTGGTAAGCCCTAATTAGGTACACAAATTAGGGAAACAGCGCCCGATTTTGTGCTAATTATCATATTGTTGTGCACTGTTCCATACTTAGCATACGCCTTCTCCAGCAGCGCTGGCCAGAGCTGGTCGGTGTGTGTGGTCTGCAGGAAGGCCAGCTTTCCGTTGACGGTGGGCAGCCGGTCGTCCACCAGCACCTCCAGCCATTGGCCGCACCACCACAGGCGAAACCTGACAGGAAAACAGGGAGAAAGGTAAAGTGTGTGTGAAATCAAGGTGTAAATGCTACTGTATTTGGGATCTTGCTACATTGCCGATGTTTTCAACCTCATCGCAGAATTACAAAGATCTGTAGTAAAGAGCTATTTGTACTTTATCATAGGTCTCAAGTCAAACACGTAATTTATAAAGAGCTAGAATTTCAGCAGGAATAAAAATATAGCGTGAAGAGCCAGGCAACATACGATCTTGAATAGTGTTCGCTAATCCACGTTCTATACGTGAGGGAATTTCCGTGTTCATTGGACTTGCATATATCATGCCTATATCCCTTGCAGGTAGGCAGAGCGTTAACGGCTGTAAAAACAGCAATTTTTTCCTTGGACTTAAGAGTTGCTATTTGATAATGTATCGGATGTTTACAAACCTAAAAACCCCAGCGTACGGTGAGTCCATCCTCTGGTCTGCAGGCACTACTCTGTAGAAGAGACCCTTGCTGAGGTACAGGACTCCGAGGCACGATACGAGCCATTTGTCTCCTGCAACCAATCAGCATTGCTGAGTCAGCCGGTGTGGCGACTGACAGAAATATCACACAAAATAACACAAGTCTACAAGCCTGAACTACGCAGAGAAGAAGCATCTTGAGGAACAAGGGAAAAAAGTTACGAATAAACTATTTGATTGATTGATGAACCATGATAGTGGAGCTGGCGTGGAAAGCTTTTAAATTTTAACACAAATTAAGAACAATTCAAAATTTAAGGATTGATATTTTTAAGACTGTCACGGTTTACAGTGTAAGTAAGTACGTTCGCTGTGCAATTACTCAACGCAAAAATTTATTAATGTAGGCTGTATAAGTTGTAGCCAAGCTTAAGCTCATGGTCTTCTTCTGACGTGTATCTTTATTAGTGAGCTCATGGACTTCTTCGCTCGTGAGGGGCACCAAGTTGAAAATTAAGGCGCCCCGCACTCTGTCTTCCTCATTTGTGCTACTTATGTACTTATAGTAAATACGTAGAAATATACAGGTTTACCAAAACAACCATTATACCTCACACTTGCGGTACTCACGGTGAAGAATCTCATCTAACGGAAGGAAGAAAAGGAGACTAAGAGATGAAATCCAGGAAATGAGCAGCAATTCTTTCGATATTCAAGCATTTAGCACTGCCAAGACGTCGTCTGGCAAGACGAGCATCGAGCGTGGTGGGAATTTATGGATGCATTGTGACATTGGTTTAAATAAACATTCGCATTTGGCAGAAAATATATTACGGAAAAGTAACTTGATACGACACGGCGATTCCTTGATAACCATAATTGAAGGAAAGGTAGATGGGAAAAGAGGCAGAGAAAGAAACCTACCAATGAAGAAAAAGGTCGAGTCATATAAAAATGTGAAGACACTTGCGGATAACAAAACTGTATGGCGTAGTGATACCAACCAACAAGAGCGGCTCTTAAATATAGAAGAAGAAAGAAGTAAAAGTCAGTAGGTATCTAGGTAGGTATACCAACAAGTTTATACTTACCAAGTTTTCCCGGTACTACGTCGAATGTGTCACAATTGTCCAACACGAAATAGGGGCTCGAGTAGATATCCTGAAAAAAAAAGGAATATTTTTATTCATTTTCAGGCACTGACGGAGGAAAACAGGTGACTAAATTATTTTCAATTAAGACACAATAGCATAAGAATAAATAATAATAGTGCGAAGCAAAGTGTAAATACTAAAGATACCTACTGCTACTTACTATTAATACTTCAACCACAACAGTCCACTACTGGACATGGGTCTCCCTGAATATTGCCATACTCATCACGCTTGGCAGGCGAATTGGCGAGCGCAGTGCAAGATGTTGTAGATGTCGCAGGGATTTAGTCAAAGACGTTATATTATAATTTCACTAGTGAAATTGTAATTACATTGATTATTGTCAATAACGACAGATTCGTATAATTTCACGGGCTTAAGTTCAAGTGCTCATATACCTACTTACTTACTAGTCTCCAGACATTTACTTCCTAACATTGTTAATGTTTAACTTGTTATTATGTTTTTGATATGTCATTTTAGTTACATAATTATGTAACCTTGAGTTTAAGTAACATATTTATTTCGATTATTAGTACATTTTAATTCTTTATTATTATGTAAGCTTTATTCAGAGTCATAAATTGAGGCTAGTTATCAACTTGTTATGACCAGTATTACCTACTAATATTAAATACCTACTTATAATTGATCAATTTAATGATTAGTAAGTGCAATAACATTTTCAGTATATTTTGATGCTTATATTTTACTGTATAGGTAGTAGTCCCGTAAGTTAGCCGATAAATACTTCGGATTGTCATACCGGTACCAAATTTTAGTATGTTAATAAACATGACATAAGCTCTAGAAAACCGCCGGGAGACAAGCTGATGAGGGCCTGTCTCCCGCAGAAATGACTTCATCAAGATGGCGGCCGCCGCATTTAGAAAACTGCAAATTGTTTGGAAACTATAAGTTGCATTGTCATGTGCATGGTATCAAATGAAAGCTAATTAATTGTTCTACATATTTGTCTTGAACTACGACCAGGTACATAGCATGATTTTGAAATTAAAAGACTTTATGTTAAAAAAAAAACAGCAAATAGTTTATTTGTGTGGCTATAGAATTCAAAATATTCATTTTTAAGAAAAGTGACATAGAAGAAAAGTAACGCTCAATGCAATAGCTATAAAAATCTAAAAGCACTTTATTGTTCGAATAAAGAGACCTTAAGTTACACTGATTTGAGTACAACGCTGTCTCTTTCCGCGCCACTTCTTTTTGTTGTATATGCACGTGTGTGGTGTCAAATGAAAGGTAATTAATTGTTCTGCATTATTCTTCTGAAGCACAACCAGGTACATAGCATGGTTACAACAATTAAAAAACTTTAAAAGCTATTTTTTGTCGGGTTATAGAAACTAAAATAATACTTACTTACTCCGCTGGCTCAGCGACCCGAAGTGGATCTTGGCCTCCGATGCGACTGCATGCCACACTTCCCTGTTCTGCGCAGTTTGCTTCCAATCAGGCTTTTGGAGTGTAGGTCCTTCAAAATTCCGACAGTCCAGCAAAATCTAGGTCTTCCGACAGGAACTCCGATACAGGTTTGAGGGTTTGGAGGTCTAAAATGCATTGAAAAGGCTGGGAAATTTCCGAACCCGAGACACGTTCTCTCTCTTCGTATGGGACACCGAGTCGTTTAACGACCCGATGAGACTCATTAAAGAGGTGAGACTAAGATCTTATGGAGAAAGAAACGACACTCAAAGAGAACATGGTGGACACAATGATGCGAAATAGATGTAGAAGAAAGGAGAAATCACAAAATCCTAGCGGAACAAGATAAAGAGTTGTACGATAAAGTGCACACAAGATGCAAGAATACTATAAGAAATGCGAGAAAACACCACCTAAAACGCAAAATTGGAGAAATAAAGACACTAATTAGATCAAGTGAAATTCGCAAATTTTCAGGAAATAAGATTTCGTCAGTCCAGTGATATCTATACGTAACCTACGTACGCTTGCCCGTCGGCCGACCCCTTCCATCTGCTCGACGTGGCCAAGCCAGCCAGCGCAGCCTATCGGCTTCTCTCCCCGATGATGTTGGGCGATGATTTTCTCTATCTCCCTGTTTTTCTATTTCTAAAAGTGTCATGCTCATTCTGAGTTGGTCTCAAGATTTTCCGTAGTGTTTTCCTATATTAAGAGCTTTTCTTCCTCCGTCAAGGATAACGTCCATGTTTGGCATCCGTACATTATTAGGCCTTAAGGTAAGGTCATATGACGGTCTTGTAAATACGAACCCTTGTTATCCTGCAAGTTTCGATGTCAACACATTGTGCAGGGCTGCTGAGTACCTTGGGGCATTCTGGACGCGAATGTTGATTTCGTCGTACTTAAATTTGTTCACCCCTTTGTAGGAGGTGTCATTGGCTATAAGGTTGTTTCTCTTAGTCTTGGCGCTCTTGAATCTTCTCATGTGGAGGTACTCTGTCTTGTCAGTGGTTACCGTGGGACTTACTTTTCTTCCTTCTTCCTCCAGTGTACTGGCCATTGCTTTCACGTCTGCAGCATTTCTACCTATTAGGGCCAGGTCGTCGGCATAACCTATTATTTTATGCAATCCATTTAACTCCACTCCATCAACAAACATTTTGGACCACGTGTTTGAGCATCAAGTTAAACAACATAGGTGATAGCGCGTCTCCTTGTTTGAGCCCTGTGTCCACTTCAAAAGCATCCGAGAGACAAGAAGACAGTACTTTGTAGGCAGTCGGAAGTAGCGCGATAGGTACCTACCATTATAGTTGGAGAATTTATTTCAAGAGCTTCTTTTGTGAATCGGGCAGATAACTCCCATATTCCACTCTTTTTGCAGATTTTCTTCCTTCTAGAGTAACAATATTCTCATTTGCGACTGCAGTGCTCCTCTGCCATACTTCCACAGTTCTACCGGCATGTCGTCAATCCCTGGACATTTGTTGTTCTTCAGGTGCATAATAGCTTTCCGCTTCACATATATCTCGCTAATTTAGACTGAAAACTATCAGCGAGCAATTTAGCAGGGCTTTAAAATATTTGTACCGTTCAGTTTTCAGCTTCTCCGGGTCAGAAACGAGGTATCCTTCCTCATTTTCAAGAAACTGAGCGACGAGCTGATATCCTTTCTTGACCAATCTTATTTCCTGATAAAATTTACGAATTTCACTAGATCTGATTGGTGTCTTTATTTCTCCAACTTTGCGTTCTAGGAAGTGTCCTTTTGCATTTCTTATTGTATTCTTGCATCTTATGTACAATTTATCGTTTTTATCTTGCCACTAACTTGTTCCGCTTCTTTCTTCTACATTTATTTCGCATCATTGTGTCCACCATTTTCTCTTTCAGTGTAGTGTCTTTCACCCTAAGATCTTAAGTCTCACCTCTTTAGTGTGTCTCGCTCGGGTTCGGAAATTTCCCAGCCTTTTTCAATGCATTTTTTGACCTCCAAAGCCTCTAACCTGTTTCGGAGTTCCTGTTGAACGACCTAGACATCGCTGGACTGACCAAATTCTGAAGGACCTGCACTCACTCCAAAAGCCTGATTGAAAGCAAACCGCGCAGAACAGGGAAGTGTGGCGTGCAGTTGCAGCGGAGGCCAAAATCCACTTTAGGTCGACGTGTCAGCGTAGTAAGTACCTATTATTTGAGTTTCTATAACCCCACAAAAAATAGGTTTCAAAGTTCTTTTCTTAATATTAATTCTTTAACTATGCTATGTAGCTGGTTGTGCTTCAGAAGAATAATGCAGAACAATTATTTACCTCATATTTGACACCATACCCGTGCATATACAACAAATAGTCGTGGCGCGGAAAGAGACAGCGTTGTACTCAAATCAGTGTAACTTAAGTTCTCATTATCCGAACAAGAAAGTGCTTTTAGATTTTTGTAGCTATTGCATTGAACGTTACTTTTCTTCTATGTCACTTTTGTTAAAAATGATTATTTTGAATTCTATAGCCACACAAATAAATTATTTGCTGTTTTTTTTTACATAAAGTCTTTTAATTACGAAATTATGCTATGGACCTGGTCGTAGTTCAAGACAAATATGTAGAACAATTAATTAGCTTTCATTTGATACCATGCACATGACAATGCAACTTATGGTTTTCAAATAATTTGCAGTTTTCTAAATGTGGCGGCCGCCATCTTGATGACGTCATTACTGCGGGAGACAAGCCCCCATCAGCTTGTCTCCCGGTGGTTTTCTAGAGCTTATGTCATGTTTATTAACATACTAAAATTTGGTACCGGTATGACGATCCGAAGTATTTTGACTAAATTCGGGATTAACTTACGCCGCTATAGTAACTTATGTCGGTAACGAAAGCGGACCAATCAGCGATCGGTCTGATAATCTAACGGCTTTCTCAAACCAGTGCTATTGTCAATATATGGCTGCCTTACAATTTCACTATATCGGTCTAGTGAAATTATAATGTCACTGAAACTAGCCCGTTAAATTTTAAGTAATGCAAACGATTGACAATAAATCAGTGCAATTATAATGGCACTAGTGAAATTACAATATCACGGCTTTTTTAATATCCCTGCAACATAGATAGTCACAGGGAACGCTGCTGGCCATTACCTGGATTTCATCCCTTAGTCGGCTTTTACGACACCCATGGGTAGCAATGGGGTGATGCTATTCTAAGCCGGCACCACGCAGCACAAGATAAACTATAAGTAGACTACAAGACACCAACAAGTAGATACAATACTACCAACCCAAGCTTTAGCTTTACGACTCTGCCCAAATGACGCAAGAACGGCTCATAGCGCGAAACTGTTACTTATCTTAGTAAATAGACAATACTGTCCAGTGTCCAGTTATAATATTGTGCAACAGTTGGATAAAACAACAAGAATTGAATTGGACGCGAAGTGCGATTTGTGAAGGTTCCACACAAAACATTTTTGTGTTGTAATGTAATGTTGGTAAGACTTGGTACTTACAATTGCGTAAACGTGAAGTCCTGTCGAGATGGAGTGACCCGTAATATCACAAAATGTGATGTAATACGATCATTGTATTTTGATTTCATATGATATGGGCCGTATTGATAGGAAGACATATATAACGACCATATTTCACGGCCGTTAATGCTCTGCGTACCCCGCAAGGGAATAAGAAGTGATGTGTGTGTGTGTGTGTGTATGTTCTAGCGATGTTCTCATGTAAAAGATACCCTTATTCTTAGTACGAAACCTAATAATTACACGAAATGGAAGCTAATGATTACGACAAAACGGTAGGCCACGAAGTTCAACTACCTACCTACCTCTATGTGCCGATTGTAACAAAACAATTGAGAGAGTGGTCAATTCGACTGGTAACAGTTGAGGCAAGGCTAAACTTAAAAGCCAGCTGGTTGATACGATTTGGCACGCTCTTGGTTTTGTCAGTTTTTGTACGGACAATATTGATTTGATAAAACTACCTACCTTGCTAGCTTAGAGGTAGGGGTACTGAAATGCATGTTAGTTTGCATGGTACATTTAGTAACTCGAGGTAAGTTTGTCAATTCATCTTTGAGTCATACATAAACTAGAAAATGATAACGTCGGCCGGGGCTTGAATCTGGGACCGTGGGGTACCATTACTATCCCACTGTTCTGCTAACTGAACTACCGGCACCTTGCTGACGTTCACGAAATAGATTTTAGCGACATCTAGAAATAGTTGTTTTACAACTTTATACCCCTTTACCCCGGCCGACGCTAACATTTTTCAATTTCTTATATACAAAAATCTAGTCAACAAATCATGGTGCGAAAACTAGACTCCTTTGGTTACGAGATAATCGTGATCTAGGCCACATTGCATCTTCGATAACAAGCGTCAGAGTGATCTAAGCAAGTAAAAACCGTGATCGAGTCAACCTGAATCTACTTCATAATACTTAGGTACTTTGACTATGCTTTGCTATGCATATCATTCTTCTGGGGTTTAGAGTTTAAAATAGGTAATACAGGTTACCAAGATTAGGTATTTATTTTCAGAGTGTGGTATAATTAGGTACATTTGAGAGTGAACAAATTTACATTACAAACACGGCCGGTCCGGGTTGAATGCGTGCCGGCATGAATCTTCACATAGTCATGTGGTAACGGCTAAGAGTAGTCCACCCTTAATTCATCAATCAGTCCACCGACGACATTGTTCATTATTGCCTGGTTTTGTGTGATAAGAAATAAGTACTAAACGCCATTTTGTCGTAGTGTTTGCGTGGTTGTGTTAATTTCGGCGTGGGCAGATGGGCAGGCGCATGCGAGCCGTAGCCGAGTCAATCGGCAAGCAACATTCCCCAATGTACCTTATACAAATACAAAAGCATTTATTCAAAGTTGGATACAAAAAATATCACTTATTGTTTGTTAAATATCCTTATAACTGCTGTATAACTTGCGTAGAATTGTTGCCAATTCAGGTTCATTCTTCATCTTTTCGTTTATTAGAGGTATAAAGAGAAGAACCCCTATCGCCAGCACATCAACCTACCCATTTAAGAGACCAACTTTTACTGGTTATTCATACAAATATTAAGAAAACCTATGTAAGTCGATACCATAAAATTAAATGCGTAATTATAAGGGATCAACTTATATTAAGGAGATCTGCTTACATATCAATGAAGAACTATCCAGAGTCACGTCATAGTATAAAGAAAGGGGGGAAGTAAGTTATCTTAGAACAACCGCACCGCGACGCGTACAGATACTATTGCGCACACTTACAAGCAGCGCGCGGTGCGGTTGTTCTAAGATAACTTACTTCCCCTTTCCTTATACTATGGTCACATAATTGAAAAGAAAATATAGATGGCGCTTTTCAGATTCTTAGTATAATTTTTTTAGTCCAAACTGAATTAAAAACAAGAGATTACACTGTAGTTTACCCATGTAAGAGACTAACTTATACTGTTTTTTATACAAACCAAGAATCAGGCTGAAGATTGGGCTAATGCTGTTCGAGGTATGGGCATGCCATTGACTCGTAAAAAAAATAAGAAATAATACCTAAGCATCTTAAGAGCGCCATCTATATTTTCTACTCAACTACGTGGCCCTGGACAGTTCCTCATTGGAATTCTGCACACTACTGTACAAGGCTGTACGGAGCCGGAGTCACCTGCCCACTCGAATCGCTGGTTAAAATGATAACGGGACCTCGCGCCAACACTTGTTTACCGTCTGCTATTCGGAATGTTTATGGACTTAATGATAGATCGATACTAAAATGGTAATATACGCAGATAGTTACAGATGTTCGACATAGATTGGTTTTACTTACCTACTCAAATTTTTTACGAGTGGAGTTTAGTATCATGATATTTTTAACCGACGAAAAAAAAACGGAGGAGGTTCTCAATTCATCGCGAACTTTTATGTTTTTTATTTTTTATGTATGTTCACCGATTAGGTACTCAGAGACGCCTGGACCAATTTGGAAAAATCTTATTGTTTGAAAGGGTGCACTGTCCAGTTGGTCCCATAGTCATCAGGTCAGGATCTGATAGAAGGATCTTGAGAAATAAACAAACTCTTCATATTTTGCGACACGTTTGAAGCAAAATGTACTTGTGTTTAACGACTGACGTCTGCCGGTTGTTAACTGTCTGCCAAATATCTGTCAAAGATGTCCACCAAAAAAGAAGGTTGCTTTCATATAATTCATGTACGTTTAGGTATTTCATGAAGTTTCTATAGGCGCTTGAAACTCCTTAGGAACAGTAAGGTAGGTCGTGTAGATGGCTATTTTTAATGTAAGCGAACTTTAAAAGTAACCACTAAAAATTATAAAATAAAAACTTGTTAGCAAAAAATATCCCCGCCGAAAACTGAAAAGCAAAAAATAATACCTAGTTAAGGGCGGTAAACACTAAAGTTATTTACACAAGCAAGGTGCATACTTTTAATTAACTTGTTGTCGTGGTGACTGACGTCACATGATGAACAAGCAACTGTTAACATTTGTGTCACTATTTTAATAAAAACAAATCACAAATTGTGAACTTTAACCATTTGATGAGACTAGGTAGGGGCAAGGATGTTATGGTCCTTGGTAGGGGTAATAATTTTGTCGAGCTGTTAAAAGATCTAAATTAAAGAGATGACACGACACCCAAATACACAACACATACCTAGTCTACTTATTTATTTCTAAAAAGTAACGTCTATCCTACCACCAAGTACAATGATCCCGTCAGCGTTGTCAATTTATTTTCCCGTGGGGATAAGAGGATTATCTCGCATGTATTATAGTACATAGGTATTATCTAAACCTTCCTCTTGAACCCACTTAAAAATGGCATCAAGATCCGTTGTGTGCTTTAGGAGAAGTTAGTGATGACTGGACTTAGGAGATGTTCTGGGGACTGATTATTCAATGAATGTATCATGATAGCAAGAAGTAAGTTAGAGAGATGGCATAAAATAAAGTGTAGGGAGTGTAAAATAAATACAACAAAGAAGCAAAAACGTCCAACGCAAACACTTCACGCCCACATACAGACAACGATATGCGGTAGAGAGATCTATAAGGCAAACTCCAACTATTTCACATCGAGCTACGTATGTTTATGGCACTAATTAGCTAACGTAGCTCTGTCCCGTTGCCATAATTTATGTTATTTTATGGAGACAATACGTATGTGGTATGTATGTGGTCTTAAAGGTCATTCACTTTGGCCGTCTTAGGTTACATGTAGAAATTGGCAGACTCATTTCATATTTTCGTAAAATTTGGTATTTAACCCATGAATTCTAAATAGGTATGCGATAAGCCTATTACTCTACAAGGACTTTTTAACTGCTAAAAAAGTTATGTTGTCTAGTCTAGTCCATATACGTGATATCATCAAATTATACGTATGGTTCTGGTTAGGAGCGGACTGCGTTTACACCTAAATCTGCGGTACTCCTAAAAGTGAGCTTATAGGGCAAATATCAAAATTAAATAAATGGATATCCTAAAAAGTCTCCGACGACAAATTTCTACTTGTACCTACCATTGCACCATTAATTGTTTCATAACCTGGTAATTTTTTAATACAATCAAAAGTTAGGAAATATTAGAATCAAAACAAAACCAAATAGGTAGGTAGGTACTTCATCTGATTTTTGTTTTTTTTTTGCATTTTAGGTCCATGCATGACTGGTGCCTGATTAAGGGCCGACACGTCTTATCTTTCGACCCTGTAAACCCTTTAAATAAAGGTACTGGATTTTATAGCACTACAAACTAACGGTACGGACTGCTCCTTGTTGAAGCGCCCGCGCTAACACTTGGGTTGTTTTATAACAAGATCTGTTGTTTAGAAGCCTTTCTTGTTGTTTCATATCCGGCCTGATTGAGTACGCTACTCATTATTCCATTCGTTAAATTACCCCATAAAATCGTAATTACTTGGTTACGCGATCGATCTAATTAAAATTGATTTGAAACTCACTCTAAGTATTCTTCAAGACCACCATCAGCTTTATGTACGTATATTTTATTTATTACCCGACTGGCTCAGGAGGGTTATATTATTTGATCTTGACATGTGAGGTGTCGTTAGATCTTAGCAGCGTCAGTGTCACTGGCTACGAGTATATTAATACTTCATAAATTCAAGATGGTGGATTAATATAGCAAAATACAACTTTGAAATCATCGCAGTCGGGTTTTTGTTTTTAATACATCTGCTTGTTGACATTTTTATTACCTATCGCATGTCGTTACCTGCAGAAGATGACATCAGTTCGCTAGCATGTAATAGTTCGTGTTTTGGCGCCACGCCACGCGCCACGCTAGGAAACCGTATCTCGGGTTCGGCGCAGGCGCAACTCGTAACGGTGCGTTCACACGGTGCTTTGCGCCTCTTACCTCCGCGGATATCATACCATACCCAGTGAATACCCACGTATTCCTATGGTATGTCACCGACATTTTCAACAACGTCCTCAAATGCTCCGATATCACGAACAGGCGGTGACCATTGGCCAGTCAGGTGCACGGCACAAGTCATTTATTTGTAAACTGCGGCGGTGAAAGTAACCGGGTACTTGTGGCACACTTATACGGCTATTTACTCTGTTTTCCACGCATTTGCATACGATTCTCGACCTTACAGCCGGACAATAATTACCATTGGAATTTGCTCAAACTAAGTCACTCGACATGTATTATTCCGTAACGGTGGGCACCGTAAGAAAGTGAACGTGTTAATCGTTTAATTTATTAAAGTGTTGTCCGTTTTGTTACAGTTAGGTACATTCTTTCTATTAAATTCTCTTGTACTTGAGGGCTTCAATTGCATAAGAAATGTAAAGAACAACACGTTTTCCTAACGGCTATTTCACTAGTACTACCGGTGCTATCTCTTAAACAATGTAAGGGAAAGTTGTAAAGCAAATACTAGTGCCAAAAGGGCGGGTTGGATACTATAAAAGAAAAAGTGCGCTAACTGATTAGCCTTTTAAATAACAGAAACTAATACAGTCCAGCAGTGTTTTCGGTACAAGGTAGTCACTAACGGAATGCAGCTGGGATTGTCTGGCTCTCCTTCCGGTGGTAAAAGACAGCGAACGAGGTGCCAATTTCCCCGCGTATGGTTATCTAGGTACTATAGGTGGAAGGGGATCAAGGGGGGATCACCTACCTTGGCTCTCTCCCAGAGGAACTGGAAGGGCGGCGTCTGGTGGTAGAAGACTGAGGTCTGCGTGGCTGGGAACTACTGGGAAGTCGGGGTCCTCCCATAGCTCCTTGCGCACGAGGTACGTCTGCTAAGACGCCAGGAAATCAAGGAGGGATCACACACCTTGGCTCTCTCCCAGTGGAACTGGAAGGGCGGTGTCTGGTGGTAGAATACTGAGGTCTGCGTGACTGGAAAGCCAGGGTCCGCCCATAGCTTCCCACGTGCGAGACACTTCTGCCATAGACAGCAGGGGATCAAGCAGGGATCACATACCTTGGCTCTTTTCCAGAGGAACTGGAAGGGCGGCGTCTGGTGGTAGAAGACTGAGGTCTGCGTGGCTGGGAAGTCGGGGTCCTCCCATAGCTCCCCGCGCGCGAGGCAAGTTTGCTAAAGACGGCAGGGGATCAAGGAGGGATCACCTACCTTGGCTCTCTTCCAGAGGAACTGGAAGGGCGGCGTCTGGTGGTAGAAGACTGAGGTCTGCGTGGCTGTACAATCTGGGTCCTCCCATGGCTTCCTCCGCGCGAGGCACGTCTGCTAAAGACAGCAAGAGATCAAGGAAGGATTACATACCTTGGCTCTCTTCCAGAGGAACTGGAAGGGCGGCGTCTGGTGGTAGAAGACTGAGGTCTGCGTGGCTGGGAAGTCGGGGTCCTCCCATAGCTCCCCGCGCGCGAGGCACGTCTGCTTGATGCGCTCGTAGTCTGTCATCCTGTACGAAAATAAAACAAAGCTCTTAAAATGCTGAATCTAATTAAAAAGCTTTTCAAAACCTATGCAGAACTATTATACTATTACATACATACATGAAGCCTATAGATATCCCTTTACTTTACTGTTAGGCACAGCCACAGATGAACTTAAATATGTAGACTAGGCACAGCGAAAAAGTCTGTAAAAACACCATGTCTGTCAAAAGTTTGAGTCATTCAGAAGACTGTTTTACCATAGTGACAGTTGTCAGTCTGTTGTCTAAAATTGCAATACGTCAAATCCCAGTCGCTTCTTACGACACCTACGGGAAAGATATAGGGTGATGCTATTCTAAGCCGGCACTACACGGCAGTACTATCATTAATTTTACATATACACTCTCGCTTCGCATCATTCATGCCGCCCCCGCGTGGCACTGAGATTACTCTTCGTATCTGTCAATGTCCAAATATCGAAGAGTATTGCAGAGTATCGCTTAAGGCCACGGTTCCGTAGGGAGCAATGTGTACTTTCCCGAAACCTCTTGATTTCCTGTGATTACTACTTTCCTTCCAGTAAAGTTTAATTTGACCTTGCAGAGTATAAAAACCAGGGTTCGAAAATATCCGATATTTATAATAAATATCAACATATCCGATATATATCCAATAAATCGGATATATATCCATTTTTTGATATTTATCGGATATATATCAATCAGTCTAAAATCTTTTTATATAATGTATTGATTTCATCATCTAACACGAAATATTTTTGTTAAAAAATTAATATGAAACACTTTTTTCATCATAGGTTATTTTTAAATAAAAGTGATATTAAAGTACTTTATTTTTTGGCCAGTAGTACAGCAAACACATAAAACGGGTGTACGTACAATAGTAGATACGTGCATATTTACATTTTATAATTCGACCATCGTATTTGAGTCCGCAGATGCTCTACCAAATAAACCTTGCACCACGTACACCCAATAACATTTTAAATCTATGTGTTTGTCTAAAGAAATACCAAGGAACCAAATATATCTAAATTAACTACCAAATATATCTATACTAACCTAACCTATCTTAATAGTAATAAAATTTAACAGAGAAATTGACATCATACTAATTTTGTTTCTTTGTCGTGAATAATAAAAGTGGGGTTTTTATAATCAACTAAAGATATTCATTAGTGGCGAGCGAATACTTGGCGAGAACTCGCCTCGCTTATAGTTTATATGGGATGCTGGTGGTCTACATCAGGTACTCCAGACCCTCGTGACCATTTGCCAGCAGAAGCGGCCCGTCATGCTGAATAACTTTTACTTTGAGGCTTTTACCGTATCTCTTATAGTTTATATGGGATGCTGGTGGTCTACATCAGGTACTCCAGACCCTCGTGACCATTTGCCAGCAGAAGCGGCCCGTCATGCTGAATAACTTTTACTTTGAAGCCATTATCGTATCTCTTATAGTTTATATGGGATGCTGGTGGTCTACATCGGGTACTCCAGATCCTCGATGACCATGTGCCAGCAGAAGCGGCCTGCCATTCTGAGTAACTTTTACTTAAAAACCATTACCGTATCTCTTATAGTTTAGATGGGATGCTGGTGATGTTCATCAGGTACTCCAGATCCTCGATGACCATGTGCCAGCAGAAGCGGCCCGTCATGATGCACAACTTTTTCTATGAAGCCATGGCCGTATCTCTTATAGTTTAGATGGGATGCTGGTGGTCTTCATCAGGTACTCCAGATCCTCAATGACCATGTGCCAGCAGAAGCGGCCCGTCGTGGTGAACAACTTTTTCTATGAAGCCATGACAGTATCTTTTATAGTTTAGATGGGATGCTGGTGGTCTTAATCAGGTACTCGTACTCCAGATCCTCGAGGGCTGACAAAAAGTAGTCCATGTCCATCTTTACTATGCTAGTAATATCAGTGCCAAATTTCGCGAAGATCGGTAAAGCGGTTTGGCTTATTTGGGTAATATCCGCTGTATTTCCCGCTTTTCCTGCTGCTAACCGTTTTCCCGTGGAAATGAGGAATTTTCCCGTGGTAAAAAGTAGCCTATGTTACTCAGGAATGTTGTAGCTTTCTAATGGTGAAAGAATTTTCGAAATCGGTCCAGTAGTTTCGGAGTTTATCGATTACATACATACAAAAAAACAAACAAACAAACAAACAAAAAAACAAACAAAGTTTTCCTCTTTATTATATTAGTGTAGATGTAGATAGTGTAGATTAGAGATTAGAAGCGCAAAGCGTTTTCTAGATACGCGGCCAATCAGTTTGTATAACTAGCACAGGAAAACAATCAAATGGTTCCCAAATATGCAACATTTTTGTTGAGATGCTGCTCGTAATGTCATCTAATATGATAGACAGGCAAACTATGTTGCCAATTCGAGATTAATTCTTTATCTGCGCTAGTTACAGTCATCGACCGGACCAAAGTGAACCCTTTGATGACTGACCCCGAAATAGTGAAGCAACTACCTACATGCAGGTTTAACTCTCACTCTCGGCTAGTTTTTCATCAACACCCACACAAGATGACACACGTACGTAGAAGCTATTGATATTGTTGGGAACTAAAGACATTGTATCGATCAAGTGAAGTAATAGAATACCAAAGAAGGTACGTGCAGTCAGTATTCAGAGTTTAGGTTTGTTGCTCTCCTTTTTTCTTTAATTTATTACTTACGTAGTGTGATTTACTTTAGCATAAAAGTATACACGTTATGAGGGGCAGCCTTGGTCTGCATGCAACCTATAAATTTTTGGAGAGCTGTCCCCGTGTTGGTCCCCGTACATCCCGCTTAGGCCTTTCGCACACACAACGTCGTTTTCGACGTTATTTTTGCGCTGCGCTAGCGCAGCGTTAGAAAAATGCGAATTTCCACCTTAATCCCATATAAATACGACGACGCAGGCCCAACGCTGCGTTGACGGACTCTAATGTCAAACGGTTTGACAGACGCATCCGTCGACGCTAAAAATGCGCTGGAACGGACGTTGCGTGTGTTCTTCGCCAGTAGTTAGGTCAAAATTCATATAAAAGTTGGTTATTCCACACTAGGCCGACATGAGTTCAAATGTCTGGCTGGACGTGGGCTCGGCTGTACAATTCAATCAGTCAGTAGTAGGTAATAATAATGGATGGAATTTATGCAAATTATATGACAAGGAAACAGTGGCAACAGTGCACATTACTGCACCTGATTTCAAGGCGATGTGCTTGCATTGTGCATACTGGTTAGTGATTACATACTCGTAACAATTTCAATGAATATGTATAAGACTCAGTGCACCTAATAATTAAATTACCTTCTACTACTACTAGCGACCCGTAGAGCGGTTTCACCCGCTGCCACTTAATAGTTACCCGTTTCCCCGTAGGTATTGGATCTTTCCCTAGTAAAAATTTGATCCCACTGTTAACCATTTTCATGTGGTAAAAAGTAGCCCATGCCACTCAGAAATGTTGTAGCTTTCTAATAGATAGATTATCAGATCTTAATAACTAGATTTCTTTAAATTGGTGCAGTAGATTCACAGTTAATCGATAATATACAAACAAGCAAACAAATGCTCCCTTTTTATAGTATTAGTGCAGAATAACTAATGGACTGCTGGAATACAGATGTATAGAAAAAATTTAAAGCGAAACAAAAGCGGTTGCGTTGATGTCTTTTATATGGCGCAAGCTTTTTAGTTGTTTTAGCCTTGATTTTTCGGCTATGTAAGTGAATTAAATGGATTGAGGTGATACTTACCTATTAAATAAAAAACATATTATTAAAAAGAAATTTATCAAAATATCAATAAAATCAAAATTCAGGATAATTTAGCTAGTTTGTTGTGCACGGCAATGTGATTTTAGACAATTCCTGAAATAAAATCAGACCGACAAACTCACTCAATCCCGCAAAACCACGACATGCGTGTGAGAACCATACACTTACAATGTGAGACGTCCCGTAGGTACAAAACAACCAAACGTAGTAAAAGTTACTTCGATCGAAGCGATAGAAAATGTGTCAATTGTTCTCCCATCGTGAGAAACCGATCTTGTGGTTTATTGAATTCACTTTCCTTCAAATTATCTTACAGACTATTCTTTTTTCAGCATTATAGAAAAGTCGATCGATTGACAACGAAATGCACCGCTTCGGATTTCCATTAAATTCTAGATTTGAACCGTGAATTAGGTAAGTAGTCTATTTTTTTATGAAAATAATACCGGTAGTAACAAAAAGGGTATAACAAGCCGAAAGAAAGGAGGTCAAGGTACTCATAAAACTGAACAATTTTCCCCGTGGTACATAGGTCGAAATATGAAAAAATAATTTTGGCCTCCCATTCTAAATGGCCGATCCGCTAACGGTCTAAATATGAAATAAATATTTGTTCCTCCCATTCTAAATCGCCGATCAGCTAATATTTACTATCGATGGTAATTTTTTTTTCCTATTTCGACCCATGTTCATGTTTGATTCATAAGTATGATGGCGTCCTTTTGGCTTCTTATATACTTTTTGTTACTACCTGTATATGGTAAATTATAGGCATAAAAATAAATTAAGTTCTCATCTAGCTCGCTTCCTACACCAGTAACCGCATGCCGGTATTGTCAACAAAGCTAATTATCTGACAGCATTATGACACGAAACACGAAGAATGAGCGGTTCCGTGGTTGGGTTAACTGGCATTATTATTGCTGTGTGTTTATGAGCTCTGACGGGCATGTAGCGGGAATCCTGACCCATTATGATGAAAGTAACAAATTTTATTAATAATGTAAGTAAAATAAGTTGTACGCAAGGTACTGTAAAGTTACAAAACCAGATTATGCGGTTTTCTATGCAGTTACCTCAGTCGTCTAATTTCACCTATTAAGTTTGGCTATGGTAAAGTGATCTTATTATCTTCGAGCAACTCGATCTTCCGTCCCGTTCCGGCCCTAATAGAAACTCATATGCAGATTCTGTTGATGTTGTTTCAACTCTAAAGATCCTAAGGTTGAAGCGTAGAAGTTGTAATCATTCATTATATCAATAATGCTGACTTCCTTATTCTCATTTATGTGCGCTAATTTAAAGTTATGCGCTATTTTATCTCCAATGAAGAATCGGTTAGGCAAGTTTAACAAAGGCATAAAATAGCTATCGCTTGACCTCCATAAATAATAATGGCTTCTGATGGCTTCCATTTATTGATCAATCTTTTATTTTATTGACAGGTCGGCAACCAGGTCGGTAAAAAGATATCCTGATATGATCAATTTATCAAAGTTGAAGTTATTTCAACGAAATTTCTTTTCCTCTAGATTTGCTTCGGATTGACTATTGATGTGTCCATGATACGGTAGGGTATTGTAACTGCCACTATTCTGTTACTTTTGTATCTTATTACGCGATAGATAATTACAGCCGTGCCATAATCTAAGTATAATGGTAATGGGCTCGTATGATTGGCAGATAATAAATAAGTAAGCTCTTTGTGCGTTCAACTTTACGCTGCTACTTTATACCAGTAGCTATTGAGTAAGAATAGCGCAAGTTGCGATGATTCGCTATTTTCAAGACATAGTCATATTCACCTGTCGTAGGTACCGCAATCACGTATAAAAAAGAAGTATGTAAGTATTACTTATCTACCGACTACATTACATAAAAATAACACATTTTTGTAGTGCAGACTGCGGATAATTTTTGTTTTTCGCTCGGTCGTACTCAGTACCTAATACCAAAGAGTCTACTTAAAATCTGTTGTCTCGTGGTTTTTGCTATACAACACGATTTAATGATTCACGACTTTGAGGTATTTTTGTCGTATTATTATGTGCCGCCTGTACGCTTTTCTTGACGATTGTTAAATGAAAGTAAAACAATTTATTATCAAAAGGAGGTTTATGAAACGTATCGCTTTGAAACGCATATACCTACCTACATCCTGGTAGCGGAACGGGACGAATAATGCACATTGATCGAAGCGCACATAATTATGTCATACCTATCCATCGTGCACACACGAAACCGCATTGCCGTGCGGTTATTAATGCTGCCGAAAACAGAAATATGGCACACAGTACGGTATGGCACTCTCAGACACGCAGTGCGATCAACGTACGATCTAGGTATTACTGTAATACCATTGGTCTATGGTAATCCATAGATCAATGGTATTACAGTAGTGGAAAGAAGACGAGGCCTTCTTTTATAGAGGGTTCTTTAGCATAATCGATTGACGTTCAGTTTAGCTCTTTTAGAAATGAAGGGAAATTTTCTCTAATCTGTTCGCTAAGTCTGTATGTCCAACTTCTTCACTTGTTTTTATTTTTTAATAAATTCTATACTATTTGACACATCTGAAGTTTTCTCGAGATGTGAGTTAATTATAAGTCTCTATACAGTGCACAGCATATGCTAGCCCGAGTGCGGCGAGTGCTAGCCCGGCAGGTTCAGACCTGGCGCCATTATAGGCGCTCTATTTTGTACGTTTTCCAAACAAGTAGATGTGTTAAAAGACAAAACACCCGACTGCCGTAGTATTTTGCTGTAAAAATCCGCCATCTTAAATCTATATATTTTTTTATATAGCATGTGTCACTCGCGCTGCTGAGACGAATCTAACGACACCTCATACGTCAAAATCCAACTATCCGTTTAGGCTGTAATCCGTGAAAAAATATTTTCTTGTCCACATACATACATACATACTCTCGAAAAACATAACCCTCCTTCTGAGGCAGTCGGGTAATAAGGTAATGGATGGCTTTAATACCGGTCTCCTTGAACCTACGACCTCCGAACGGGTGTCGAAGCAATGTGACTTGGCAAATCCTCTCGTTCAGCTCGGCTGCGGCGCCAATGAGCGTGTCAGTATCCAGCTACTGGCTGACAAATGCGGCCGGTGTCGTTTGTTGTCGACCGCAGATCGATTCCACTTGGCTCTACGCTGAAGCTTAAGAGTGTGGAGTCTATAGTAGCAGAGTCCTAATCATCCTGCGGATACCAACCACCGCCACGCTAGGTTCGCTACACTACGCTACGGTATGCTCAAAAGCAAGATTTATTCATTGCGGGCTACTGACAACACTGAATACGTTTCACTCTACCTATGACCCACCATGATGTAATAATCACATAGCATTATTAATGTGGATGAAACTAAGACAATAAAACCTAATATGAATCTAACAAATGAAGAATATTCAGAACTCTGGGCAAAACCCAAATTGAATATCGCCCGTGGGTGCTACACTGAAAGTAGGTACATTCCGTAACCAAAGTAGGATGGCCCGGTTCCGGCTTAGAATAGTATGTCACCCATATCTTTCCCGCGGGTATCCGAATCGACTAAAGGATTTGGGAGTTGATCTGAATTAGAATTTTAGGCGACACGCTGATAACTTGTCTCTATGGTGATATACAGTCTTCTGTATGTTTAGTTTATTTATCTCACATTACAGGTTCTAAAAATTCAATTACAATTATTAAAATAAATGTCCTCCATAATAGTGATCGTCAAGTAAAAAATATAAAAAAACAATAATAATAAAATATAAAGTACAATCTTGATTAATTAATTACTAAGTACATATGTCAAAAAAGCAGTGTAAAAATATATAATAACAATGTCAATAAAAATAAATGTACAATAATTATAAAAATAATTTAAAATTTACAAATCAAATACTCTTGGACAGAGTAAAAACATTTTTCCAATAAAAGGTTCTTTAATCGGTACCGAAATGTTTCGTCACATTGTTCACTTTGCAAGTCCATAGGCAGTTTGTCGTATAGCGAGGGACCAATCACACGCGGGTTCCGTCTCGCTAGCGCCATCCGGTGCTTGACGGGAGCGAGTCGCCCGGTACGACGTATCGTTCTCGATCCCGCACTGACACGTTTGAATTCCGACAAATTTCGGCGGACCTGATTAATGACGTCAAAGATATATTGTCCGTAGTGGGTCATTATTTGAAGCTCAGGAAATAGCTGACGACACGAGTGCAAAGGTTTTACGCCGGCAATTACGCGTATTGCTCGTTTTTGCATGATTAAAACTTGATCCGCGTTCGATGCGGCTCCCCAAAAGAGAACCGTAGGCCATGAGTGAGTGGAAATACGCAAAATAAGCCTGTTTAAGGGCTGATGGCGTGATGAGAGGTTTTAGCTGACGAAGCGCATATACAGCGCTGCTCAGCCGGCCACATAGTGCTTCCACGTGGTGTTCCCAGTTGAGATGCGAATCCAAGGTGAACCCAAGAAACTTACATCGGCCACATACCGGCATCGGACTGCGAGCTATAATAGATTGAGGTAAGTCAACTGATCTTCCTGAAAATATCATTACATTCGATTTATTCACGTTTAGTATAAGGCCGTTTGCAGAGAACCAGTTTTGAAGTTCATCACTTGCTTTGCAGATTTTGTCAACGAGCTTCTCATGTGTTGGCGCGCTCACAACCACCGTGGTGTCATCAGCGAAGAGAGCTACGAGGCCGTCTGATATGGTTGATGGAAGGTCATTGACAAACAACGAGAACAGGGTATTACCGAGGGCTGATCCTTGAGGAATTCCTATAGTTACATCACAAGGCTCCGATTTTAATTGTTTACCATTTATTTTTACTTGTACAGTTTGCTTCCTGTCAGTTAGAAACGATTTTATAAGTTGGTGAGCGTTATCTCGTATACCGTAACTGTATAGCTTGCTTAACAAAATTTTATGATTTATGACATCAAATGCTTTCGAGAGATCGCAAAACATGGCTGATACTTTGTACTTATCATCGAGGCAAGTAGTCACACAATCAAAAATCGAAAGAGCAGCTGACGTAGTTGACTTGCATTTCCTATACGCGAACTGCTTGTCTGTCAGCAATTCATTCGACTCAAGGTAGGCAACAACATTTGATGATATAATGGACTCTATGATTTTAGATATATTTGATACTATGGTAATGGGCCTATAGTTATCTATCTTATGTTTTTCTCCTTTGCCTTTATATACCGGGCAAACTCTGGTACATTTGAGAACGGCCGGATATACGCCACTCGAAAACATTTCATTTATCAATATAACTAACACCCGAGAAATTATTGGCCATACACAAAGCAGGATGTTTATAGATATGTCATATATGTCCAATGTAGTGCGAGATTTTAGTAGGGACTTTAGCACTTTATTTAGGTCATCTGCGGTGACGACCGGCAAAGTAAAATGTGGTACACCAGTGTCATTTAGATGTTTTTGTACATATAGGTCCGATAATGACTCATCACAGTTTAGTGAGAACTTTGAAGCTATACCTACAAAGTGCGTGTTAAATGTATCAGGCACAGATGTATGGGGGATATCATTGCACAATTCGTCTTTTAAATAAATATCCGTGTACCTCGGTTTTTGTGATGTTTCATCATTTATTATATGCCAGATTTCTTTTTGTGGGTTTTTGCTCTCAGCAAGGCGGTTTACAATATAGTCCTTTTTGGCATTAAACGATGAATGTTTTATCAGGTCACTATAATGGGTAACACATTCCATTAGTAATTCATCGTCAGGATATTGCTGTCTCATTTCACTGAAGTCATTAAATTTTCGGATGGAATCTAGAATGTCATCATTTAGCCAGGGAGCAATACGTTGCGATTTGATTTGACGTTTTTTAATCGGAAAATGTATGTCAATGTAGTACGTTAATATATTAATTAGTTTACTCATTTTGCAATCAATGTCAATATTTATGTCATTAATAAAATTCCAATTATAGTTATTAATGTCATTATAAAACGATAAAATAGATTCATCGGGATATGAACGATTTTCGATCAATTTACTGGTCTTTTTGGTACGTTGTTTCAATGCAGTTAATGTGATAACTTGAGCTAGGTGATCACTAATTGGTGTAGGTAAACTTGACGCAGTGACGTCATCACAGTCAGCTGTTCGCAGTACAGCAAAGTCAAGTGCCTTTGCGCAGGTAGAACATACCCGTGTGGGGAAGTTAATTACATTTTTGCACCCGTAGGTATCCAATAAGTTTATAATTTTCTCTCGTTCAGGACATAAGTCAGATAAATAATCCACATTTTGGTCACCGATTAAAATGAACCTTTTATTTTCGTCAGTTATCTTACTAATGAGTAATTCTAGGATGTCTAAATATGTGGTAAATGTTCCATTTCCTGTCCTATAAACACAAATAACAATAAGTTTAGACTTTAGAAGTTCGATAGCCGTTAATTCACAGTGATAAGGCACAGATAAATCATCAAGGTCATTGCGTTGTTTGTAGGGTATACATTCGCATATGTATATCGCAGCGCCACCATGGGCCGCATGGTTTTCTCGGCAGTAGCAATTCGCGAGCGTGTAGTCACATAACCTAATTTTGTCCATTTCGTTTTTTCTGCGCCAAGTTTCACTTAGAACTAAAATGTGAGGCTGTTCGGTGTCTAATAATACGTGTAATAACGATATTTTACTAGTGAGCGAGCGCACATTCTGGTGAATTATCTTGAGTGATTGTTGATGTGGTGCTACTTTTTTGTCTTTCGAACCGCATTTTGCTGCGAGTTTTTTGATGCGACAGTTTGAAATCTACGGACAGTTACTCCTTCTGGCCAGCTACCAGGGTGCTTAATAATCGATGTAGCAGCTGCAGGCACGTCGAGACGGAATGAAGTGTAGTTTCCCATGGTCACCTTCAACTGCTCGCATTTGTACTTTGGGATCTTGAGCACCGTCTCCGTGTGGTGGGCAATGTCTTCAGACGTGGTACCCTCACTGAAGTTGAAGATGTGCCAACTGATGACGCGTGGTGCAGCAGCTTTTAGACTGCTGGGCGTGCATGCATGCAGGGGAGCTGGTGCGTTGACACGTTGGCTGCAAGGGTCCGTTACGTTCGGTGTTTGCTTTGCTGGTGCTTGTGGAGGAGCTGGAGGGTCTACACGACGGCTGCGAGGTTCCGACACGTTCTGAGTTTGCCTTGCCGGTGCTTGCTGAGGAGCCACTGGATCCGCGTGACGACCTCCAGGGTTTGCGCGTGGTCTCAGCAGTCTTGGTGCCGGTGCCTGGGTTGGGGGGTCGTATGGTTTGTGCCAGAATTGGCGGTGTCTTAACCTTTGAGGCAAAAGTAGGCGATTTGGGGGTCGGAGTTGTGTCTGATGCTGATGGTGATGCCAAGTGGTTCGCAGTATCAAAACTTTGCGTCATGGTATTGTCATGGCTGTTGGTGTCTAAGTGCTGGACATAACCAATGCCAGAAGGGCCGGAGTGGTTTAGTGAGACGTTATTTTGTGGCATTAGTTTCAATGGAACAGTATGTAGTTTGTGGTGCATCAGACCCTCTTCAGGTGAGTTATTTTCCAGTAATTGTTTTATATAACTTATCTCAGTGCTTTGTGTCATCAATTTGAGTTCCTGTGATTTAATTACTGTAACACATTCATCCACTTTTCTTGCCATATTCATAACGGTATTTTCAAGATTTGAAATAACGCTCACTAACCTTGTCAGTTCCGCGTCTGTCGCCGCTTTTTTCCCTTTTCCTGCCATTGTCACTTATTTAATTATCTTATAATATGTAATGATGTATTTTTAAAACGATTTTAATTCAATTTACTAAATATTATGAATAAAATATTATAAACATATGGGAAGCTCTAATTTGAACAACCGCTCGCTACGATGACAGTTGACAGTGACTATGACTTTCAATACTTTAAAATTTTGTTTGATATAGGTAGTGAAAATGGTTTTTACAGCCTTTCACACTCTGCCTACCCCGCAAGGGATATAAGCGTGATATAATATATTATGTGCTTATGAATGTATGTAAAGTAGTATGGGTGGGAGTAATTGTTCAGAGACAATCGGAGCAACCTGCGCCTGCGCAGAGCGCGCAAGTCGGCCGCCCCACTTGCTCATCTGCTCAGCTCTTACTACGATACGCAGCCGTGTGTGGAAACTGACTGCCACAGACCAAGTTATAAGAGTTCAACTTGTTACGCTAGGAAATATCAATCCCAAATCAATCCGGATCTCTGGATACCGGTTTATATGGGACCATCGCTCAGTTAGAAGACCAATAACGGCCTTAAAAAATAAGGAGGAAGTCATCAAGACTTAGAAAGTGCTTGTTCTTAGCAAGGGTTAGACTATTGCACGGTTATCAATAAGGATCTGATGATGGGATCCTGGAGAAATCGAGGAAACTCTCTGTGTTCTAAAGGTTTGGACCACGGTCTGCAGAACACATGCGCGTCAGAGTATTACCTATGTCTTACTACCTTGGGAAGGCAAGTTGGTACCTTCGATAATTCCACAAAATAAGCCAACTCATACCTAGACTATTAACATAACTTCTATCTGACAGTCGGCTGTCCGCGCCCGCCTACGCCTCGCGGCCGGCAAGCGGCCTGAGAAATGTGCTAAACTTGAGGAGGCCGGATTGCCGGATGCAAGCGTGCGTGCGCGCGTGCGCGTTTTTATGCGCTCCGACTCCGCCATTCACACCCGACGCCTATTGTACTGCGATCCACGTGCGTTCGGGGCAGATGGGAACCAAATAATAACATGGTTACTGAGTTGGGAAGCTTGGTAAAGTGTATCTATAGAAATCGCAGGTTGCAGACATTCCTATCGCATTACGGCGATGTTCAACCGTCGATATAAAGCCAACTCGTTTTCGACGAAGGCCCTGAGGATATCCGATTTCTATGCTCTATTCTATACTGAACATCTCTTTATTCTCTTCATAAGATGATATACTTAGTCTGATCTGAAAGAACAATGGCTAAGCGTTTCATAGGACACGCTATGGTGTCGGTCATTATTGCTGTTTATGGTGACGACTTAGACGACGGTCGTTACACAACTATGTCACAGGTCTATCTTACCAAGGTTCATAGTGTCATTTGTCGATTCGGTGTCCCATACGACAACACTAAATGATTTTGATGGGAACCCAGGCCACTGTTTGCGCTGCTTGGTGCTTCTTACACCGGGTGGCCCAGTTCCCGCGAGGTGAAGAGAAACGGAACAACTTCACTTATGGTGCTTCGCTTGTGCGCATTTACAACTGGGTATGTGGTCGAGAGATCGTATCGTTTATAAGTAACACTCAATGAATACCTAGTTTAGGCAAGAGGTTAATGAATAGTTTCAGCAAGAGGTTTGGCAGTAAAGTGAGTTCATGAAGGGAAGACTATCGTGCTGTAGTACGCTAATAAGTATTTACCTAAATCAGAAAAAATCAATCAAGTGCGAGTCGAACTTGAGCAAGAAGTGTGTGGGCACGTAAGGGTAAAATTTTTTACGGTTACAGTTTATGAGATTCATTCAGCCTGGTGACAGATAGACAGACAGCGAAGTCTCAATTCGGTTCGCCAGGTCAATTTTTTTATGCCTTATTTTGATATTATAGATCATTCCAAGAAACTATTTTCGATATTTTGAAAAGATATTATTTATTTCTATTTTACATATTTTTTTTAAGTTTTGAGGTTTTACTCAATCACTAGGCTGCATATTCACAATATCTTTGCCTACACCTGGCCTTTAAAAATAATAATAATGGCAATCTATGGATAATCAAAACGTCAAACAATTGTCAAGTGTACAGATAAGTAGAGATGTAACCTCACAACCCGTAATGGCTTATCGATATCGATATTTAGCGCTGGCGTGAGTAAATATTCAGTAAGTTTTTATTAAGCTTATTTTAGGAGCTTGTTATTACCTACGACTCGTGTTTAACATTACCATATTTGCAAAATATTGGCATTAAGATTCTAAAAGCTACTAAGTGAGTAGGTTTGCCGACTGCCTGTGTCAGAGGCTTCTACTCTAATAGTAATCAAAATTAAAATACACTACGTCTGATAAAATTTTTGAGAGTCATTCAGAATACTAAGTATGGCCATAGTGACAGTTTGTCAATCTTCCACCAAAAAATTGCAATACACACCAACACTCAGAAGTCGCTGCTTACGACACCCACAGGAAAGATATGGGGTAAGCTGGCACCACACGACAGCATCGTTCCTTGTGAATAAACAACACTTTGCACTGCGCTCATGCTGTGGGTCCATGGCCAGCAGTGGACTTTTGTAGCTGTTATATGTTATGGTTCTATACATATTTATAAAAGTGATATGCTTTGAAAGGGAACGTTATCCAATAATAATATACAAAAAATATTTTTGGCTTTTATTCTTAATTCATCACATATGAAGTAAATTCAAGCAGACAAACGCAAATGCATACGCAGGAGACACGTCCTTAGCAAAAAAAGCAACTTTGCACTGTTCCATATGTTTTTCACAGCAGTACTGCAAAAAATACTAGAAATACTCCGTGTTTATTTGTGCACACCATTTTTCCAACAGCCATTCCAAAATGGGTACCAATAATATGTACGGATAATCACTTGAATTATTCTCGCACAAAGGTATAGAACAGCGCTTACCTCCCATCTTAAACAAATAGAACACACATAGTTAGTTTTTATTTTTAGTTTAAAATATTGATTACGTCACGAAAGAAAGCAAAAAAAAATGGTTTGATCTAAGCTACACATAGGATCTTAAACAAATATCGATAAGTAATGAGCAGCACTATTGTTTACTTCGGCACCACAATTTGGTACTGGCTTTGTTTGAAATTTTACTATTAATATAGCCGAATACTAATATTTTTCTATAAAATGCATTATTTAATAGCTGAACTGCGATAAAATACACTATTTTTTGTACTTACTAGGTTTGAAAAATAGCGAATTTTGCCTTAGAACTCATATTTGTGGCCGACCACGTAAATATCAGTGTTTTCAATATTTAACACAGCTACAACGCCAAATCTATTAGGGTCATTGCGCCAGTTGGCGACCGATTAGTCGACTTCCCAACTTTGCACCATGATATTAATATGAAGGTTTCATATTTGAAGTTGATTTGAAGGTTGATTTTTTTTGTGAGCATAGCAGATATAATCAAGATATTTTTTTCGAGAAGTATTAGCGAAATACTGTAACAGTTTATTTTAAAAATAATTTTGAACCGAAAAGTACCCAAAGAGTCAGATAGCGACCGCTTTTTTCAGATAGCGACCACGTGTGCGTCAGATAGCGACCGCCCGTTTTACTTTCGTTATTATGGGCATATTAACCATTATTTAATAAAAATAAATTACTTTTGCACATTTGTCATACATATTGAACAATCCTTCTTAAATTTACACCTAAGGTTGTGACCTAGTACCTATCTAGACATGATTAAAAAATTAACAATATTTCATAGTGCCAAACAGGTGTCACAGCAGTGACTACTGCTGACTTTGCTGCCTCACAACCCTTGCCGACGCTGTTTATTACGTTTTGTTGTCTCCGAAGCCTCAGCGTGAACCGAAGAGGCATCAAGACCTCGCTGGTCTTCAGCGCGCATTTGTACGGTACCGATCCTAGCTAGGTTAATGCGTATTTTCTGATACTGGGGAGGATCAACCATTTCTACTTCATTGATGCAACCGCCGAGGACCCAGCCCGGTTCTAGCTCTCAAGGTCACACCGCACCAGAACTGCCCATGCCTCATACCTTGGTGCTCATACACTACCCTTGCCTGTACCAATCACGCCGGCGCGCAATGTTAGGTCTGTTCAGCTCCATCCGCAAACTCGACCAGCAGGATCTGTCTTACACAGCAAATGGGCATGAAATTCCACCCTCAATTGAGGTGGGCTTTAGTGGACAAACATCGAAGGAAGCTCAGGAGACAGGCCTTTAGATATGCGCGGACGCTAGAGCACATAGACCGACGGGTCAGGGACGAGCGAGTAGGAATTCCGCGTGTCGCTACTTCACGGTGCTACAAAGTATCACTCTTGGAACTTCCTGATTCGCTTACACAGTCAGTACGACCTACGTTGTACCAAGAGCGACCCATAAATATTGCACAAAGACTCTTGTCGGCCAACAACACACAGCAGAAGTACATAAGAACGTAGCTCTCTATCCTTGGCATTTTATTTTTCATCTTATGGTGGGTCCTTTCAGGTCTTCTGTATTCACTTCGCTCTGTTGGTGATATCTTCGTCAGTCACGTCGCAGGAACTCATCAAACCTCTAGGCTCTAGCCTTCTCCCTTTTTTCCAGAACCCTGGTGTTTATAGTGGCCACAGTATTTATTGCCTTTATAGTCTGCAGGTCTAACTGACTATGACTACCCAAAATACTAGGCTACTTGCACCAGGTAAACTTGTGTGAGTGCACCAAACGCGGATCCTTTTTACCTACCTTTTTTAAACGGGTATCTATAATGTCATGCACTTGTTCAACCACATATGAAATTTGAAGGATGTGAGGGCCGCACAGCCTAATTCAACCACTGCCAGCAAATATGTATGACACAGCTCGAGAATCTGCCAACGCAAGCTACCCTGAAGAATTATAGGCCCAGTTTTACGCTAGTGTGGAGGTATGGGTGTGTGGTGCAGAAGTGATAGTTCTGGGCTTTAAGAGGGATCTATAGTCATTATTTTTCATACAAACGCTTTCAACGTATCCCTCTGCCAATTCGCAACCGATCGTTTCAATTTTTGGCACGGTAACTCTTCTGAACTAGATCTATGCTCCATATTCTTTTTCTGGTTGTAATAATGCATTTAAAAAAAGATATGGCCGTGGCGAAATGCTCTGAAATTATCACCAAGTTTACGCCTTGGTATCTTCTAAATATGATAATAATTTCAGCAAAACAAATGATACGGGCATAGAATATTTTATTAGCAGCAAAATAATGCCACTATCAACAAATTTGGTGGCGATTTCGAACGGGGAACCTGGTAAACCCAGAACGCAAATTTTCCGGTAGCGAGCTATAACTGTCTCTTTTACGGCTGCGGGACGGGTCGGATGCATAAATGAGATAGAAATATTTTTATCAACTGACAGCTCACGATCTTTCAGCTCGGTATAGTAGCCTCTTAAGGAAGGCATAGAAATACAGGTGCAATGTAAATTTGATCGTTGTAATCAGGTGGGTTTGCGGCGGTAGCCAGAGTGAAATAAAGTACCCCTGTATTCGAAAACATTGCTTTTACATGGCAGCACTCTTCTCCCTTAAGGCAAAGACTGTGTAAAGGTCAGTAAGAAGTGAGAACTTCCTGCTTTTTCGTTGTCTCCAAAGCCTCAAAGTGAGTGAAAAAGCAGAGAGTATTTGCTTCCCTATTGTGGTGAACTACTTTAGGTACAAGGCCCAACTCCTGAGAGAGCGCAACAAGGCTGCTATCTATAATTAAACGCTATAAGGAGTCTCTCTGCCAACATATTGCTGCACAACAAAAACTGAGCTGAATTCTTTGGACAATGAGGAATTTGAATGCATCAGCTCAAAGTGCACAGAAGTCACCCAGGCCCAGAGCCTAGGATGTGCATCTTCTCCACGCAGCTGACCCGCACGTACTGGAACCTCACCCCAGGCATCAATGACGAAATAACTCTTATTTCACGATGTAAAGGATTTTGGGATCGCGTGTATTGACCAGAAAAGCCCAAAGAAACTCTGCCTGTTCTTCTGGCGCAGCTCGAGGAAGGCAAGTGGGTACGGCTGGTGCTCTTTACATATTCCATTGTACACGAGCCAACAGAAGCAAAGAAGAAGAAGTTGAAACAGGTCCACTACTTCAGAACGCGGAAACTCCATTAAAAGCCAACAGGGTCCATGAGATGCTGTTGGCGGGGCGCGGCGCGCGGCGTCCCGCATTATTTTCTTTGTTAGAGGGAGATTCCAGAGTTATAGCGCATTCCGAGACAAAGAGCCTAAAAGCAGCAGTATAACAGACTATTAAAAGACATCTGTAACAAAATCCTATCAAAGGGCCAACAATACAGTGTAAAAGCAAAAGTAGTGGTCGCTAAGTAACATACAAAATTTTTAGAGTCTGATTGCGACCGTCTATTTTTCATACATTTTTGAGGCGGTCGCTAACTAAACATGGTTTTTTAGCATGTACTAGTTAGCGACCACTCAACTAAATAACTGTTCGAAAATCGGTCAAATAATCATAATTTGACGGTCGCAAACTAACTATGGTATAAAAAACATCTGTTAGAATGAATTAATGTTGTAAGAATCAAACCTTTGTGAAAAAGACAACCAGGAAAATAATAAACTGTTTTCAAGCATCGTGTTAGATAGCGATCGCTATCCGACATTTTTCAAAAAATTGGGTGCCTATTCGCGACCATCTAATAAATCATAAATTTACTTAAAAATAACACGAAATTATCGTTAAATTAGATACTTTACTAAAGTATGAACACCATAAAACCGTTAAAGTTGCAAAAACTAGACAAAAACCAGAAAATTTCACTTTTGAAGTGGCACGTGCTCGCTATTTTTTGGATAGATTTTCGGTGTTTTTTCGGGGCCAGAGCGACTGGCAAAATAGATGATTTATTTGCGATACATTGGTGAGGTTTAATGAACAGATTTGAATAGGCGTAGATTCAGCACTTATCCTTGTCTTGTTCAAGCCACACTTTTTTACGAGGAGTGAAATATAACTCTTATTATTGCAATATTACTGAGGTCAGTCCTGAAAATGGTCGCGAACTGACGCATGGTCGCGAACGGGCACAATGACCCTACTTTTCGAGCGACAGGAGGTCGCACTAGACACTGTTTACAAATTTTTCCCGTAAAAGTCGTTGTAAAATGCGTATTTTCTTTAAAATATAAAATTTTATATAAACACAAAACAACAACAAACGATTGACGGATAATGCGAGAAAGACAGTGTCAAATTACCATAATACAAACTCGTTGTTTTTTTTCTCAACTAAGGCAAAAGGTTTATTCAATATAAACCTTAAGGTTCTATTTCACAAGGTCAAATAGAGGTCATCGAAGGCAAAATATTTTATTAAAATTTCTTAATTAAACTTAAAATAATCACCAATCTAATACGTAGATATTGTAGATAAAGTGTAAATCTCGAAACGGTTTTGAGATTTTAGTTGAAAATGATCTTGTTAGCATACCGAATTATACGGTTCCGTATTCACCCTTTGGGTACGGCACCCTAAAAACGAACTTTTTGGTTCACTCAAAAGGTTTTAGAAACAATATGGATAATATTCATCATTCGAAATCTATTCGGATTGTGCAAGAGCGGTCTTAAGGTGGTTCGTTACGTCATACAAACGAAAAACTGCACTTCAGTCGGGTTACACATGAGCTGTAGAGTTTCTTTTTAAAGAAACTTTATTCTGAATGATGAAGGCACACGTAAATTTGTCGCAAAACTACTTATAGTTAAAAGATAATCAGTATTTTCTGCACAATAAAATTAAACGTATTTATTGCAGCAGTAGCTCCATCTATTTTCGTAAAGTGGCGACTCGCTTTTTACGGGGAAATCTGATGATTTAAAAATTCTTTTTAGTGTTTTGCGACAATCTTATATACCCACGGGACTCCCCATCAAGTTTTTTAAACCGACTCTTGTCTCCTTTACATACATAACTCCATTGAACTTTTGTATGGAAAACGGAACGCCTTAAAGAGCCTAGATCCATAGAGCCAAGCAAAACCCACCTACCTGTTGTCTGTGTGTGTTGTGTTTGTTTATTTTGCGTGGGTTCTTGAAATGCAAATTTTCTGTCGATGGACATGCGATTGAATAAGTTTTGAATAAAAGGCTGCTTTGTATTAGATAGCCGCAATTCTAACGCATACCATGCCCTTTTTAGACGTTCTTGTCAATTTCTTTTGCTTCGATATTTGGTGCCGTAGAATAGAAGAAACTACAGTTACAAATAATGTTTCTCAAATAAATATTTCTCTATTTAACACTTTTAGAGATAGATATGAAAATGTGAATGCAAATAAGAAACTCTCTTAAAGTTAGTAAATCAACACTCGACTAGTCGTTGAACTTTAGAGCAGCAGTCGCGTGACCACCTACCACCAGGTCAAACGACATAATGCCAAAAAAAAACTGGTGTAAGGAAAAGGAGACTTATGACCAGCAATAGACAGTAAATTCTTTGCCTAAAATAGTTCGCCAGTTGATTCTCATCTTCATCCAACTACCTCAGAAAGGGGATATTTATTCCTATATCTATCTGCCTGGTGCTGTACGTTTTTTCTTCTTCTGATAGGACATTTCTCATCGTTTATGTCGTTTTTCTTGTCTGGCCACTGCATTATCTATCATCTCACCTGCATGCAATCATCTTTCAAACGTCTATCAATATGGGTTCAATATTAGGTAACTTTATGACTTCTCTACTTCATAGGTGAAGGCTTCGTATTACTATTAGTGCTAGTAGTACAAAAGTAAGTACGTAAATTCTTCTAACAGCAAATCCATCATTAGATAGTATCTGAGGTATAGCGACGTTGTCAGTCATTACAGTACTTTACTCGACCAGTGCAAAACTAGTTCAGTTTCCGGCGCAACCAATTACATTCTAGACTTAGAACTAGTAGTTAGCTAATTCACAACTAGGCACACTAAAATTCGCCATAAAACTTCTTCGTTACTCTCCTTTCTGTCAGTAAACTCGAAAACACGGTAATAAAAACTGAACAATACTTAGCTTGAAACTGTGGCACAACCATAAAGCACGGCGCGAGCGATTACAAAGGAAACTCAAATTTTCCAAGACATTAAATTAGATTTTGGATATTTCGTCGTAAGGTGATAAAAAGTGGATCCAATACAAACCTTAGTCAATAGCACACATTATCCAAAAAGCACTGCACTGCACTCGCAAACGGTCAGCGGATCCACTCTTGCGCACGCGGGCCGCGTTGCCGCGAGACTGGTTCCTCCAGCCCTCCCCCCTGCCCCCGCCGCCCTCCCCTGCCGGGCCTCCGCCGGCTGCCTTCGAGAAAGAGGTCTCCCCTCTCTGGTGAGAGGCAGCTAGCATGCTGCCTGAGCGAGCGGGTGTGATAAGTGGAAGAAAGTCGCGACATTCTTATATCTTAACTGTACCTCTAGAATATTGCTGATCTAAGCGTATGTAATCTTGAGCAATCCTGGCGATTCATTTAAATGATCAAAAACATGCGAATAATTATGATAATTGCATTATTGGAAGAGGGAGGGAGTATAATAACATAAATAACATATCTGCATAGTCTGGGTGACTACTGTGCACATATAAGATTATGATTAGTAGGATGATTAGGAGTTGGGGACCTAATTATAATAGAAGTCTCCACTGGTAACATTCATGACTGGATGATCAAACTTGTTAGGAAATTAAAAGCCCAACAGGCTTAGAGTATATAATATAAGCAAGCTATAGATTGCGCTTATAAAGTTAGAACGGTTGGCAGTCGTCAAAACTCAAAACATCTGTCCATCAGTAGCAAAACGCCAGTGACATACATTTGATGTCTATCAACTGCTTACGTTTTGACATTACGACGCGGGGCGATATGCGCGCGCACTCAATAGCTTGCTTATAAATACTCTTAAGCTCAACAGGTTATTAGATAGTAACCGGAACGAGAATTTTGTGCTAGCTGTGGCGTACGCACCCGCTCGCCATCGCAGCGTGACCTCACCCTTATTTCTGTCGAGACAAAAGCCTGTACGAACTTCCCCGCTTTCTCGGCCGACCCAATTCGGCCAATGATTAAACTCCGATTGCCACATTACCCATTAGATGACGTCCAGCTGTCGGTGGCTGTGACCGGATTTGAAAGGTCTGGTATTACATCACCGGCAAAACAGTTTTTAATTACACGTTTGTGATAAGATAACTAATGAATGACAATAACTGTATCATATTACGTAGGTGCTTCTACAATACCCGAAAGTGCGCGGTACTTAATCGCTTACTGTTCAAATCAGGATACCGCGTACCCACGTACCGCGTGGATACCATTCAAGTTGAAATAGGCCCTTGTTACACGACTGCCCACAAAAAAAGGAGTGAAATGTTTTTAGGGTTCATGCATGTATGTGCATTATTTTAAACCACTTTAAATCTTTTACCACTGATCAGATTCGATTGGAAATTGTGTGAGAAGAATCCTTACATTATCCCGATTGTCATAGGCTCTGTTTTGTATAGGAAAATTGATTTTCCACAAAAGCAGGCGTGTTTTTAAATATTTAATATAAAAAGTTATTTGCATTTATATAGCTGGTGCCGGCCGGAACGGGCGGGACGGAAGATGCGTTGATCGAAGCTGGTGCCACACGAAATGTAGGTGTCAGTTGGAAACAGTAGAAATCCGCTACGCAGTATGGGAGCACCTGTAGTTGCACTGATAACTGTTTGGTATATTAACGAATTTATTTTTATTTTATAATAACTATAGTAATTAAGTTGTATATGTCGCAGTACGATGGCAGAATCAGGTTTTTGGCCAAAAACCTAGGTTTTTGGCCAAAAGCCGGCATATGGCAAAATCGTAGACTTCTTTCGGCCATCGTCCTAAGCTGATCCAGGTTTTTGGCCAAAAACCTAGGATTTTGGCCAAAAAACTAGGATTTTGGCCGAAATCCTAGATTTGTTTAGTATTATGACTTTTTTTGCATTTCGGGGAAACTTCTTCTTCTTCGACTGGTACACCAAGTCGCCCAACGACCCGATGAACCCTGGTGTTAGAGTTTTTAAACCGCCTACTGCAAGGAGCAGGCCTCTGACAAGGTTGTGTAACGACCGCCGTCTAAGTGATCATAAAGAGCAATCGGGACCGACGGCTTAACGTGCCCGTGTAGTTAGGGCATACACCTCGAAAGGCAAGAGGTAACATTGGAAGTTCTGGAGGGTGGGAGGTAGCGTCAGACGCTCTGGAGGGCGTGGGCAGCGTCGGACACTCTGGAGGATGTAAGATGATGGGCGTTGGATTTTCTGGGGGTCCGACGCTACCTCCTGGTCTCCAGGGCGTCCAACGCTACCACCAATCCTCTAGAGCGTTCAGTGGTACGTCCTGCTCTTATGGTGTCTGAAGCTCCCCCCTGCCCTTCACGGAATCCGAGGCAATCCTGCTGGTCAGACTGTCTGATGTTACCCCCCGTCCTTCAGGGTGTCCATTTACGGTGTCCACGTCTACCCTCAAAAGATCAGAGGGAGGTGCATAAAGTACCTCTCCACTCCTCATTCCCCCGAACCACACGGGTACGGTAAGTCGTTGGTCGGTCCCGATTGCTCTCTGTGATCACTTAGACGGCGGTTGTTACACAACCATGCTAGAGGCCTGCTACTTGCAGTAGGCGGTTGAAAACTCTGATACCAGGGTCTATCGGCTCGTTAGGTGCTTTGGTGTACCACTCGAAGACGAAGAAGTTCCCCCAAAATTCAAAAAAAGCCATACTACTAAACAAATCTAGGATTTCGGCCAAAATCCTAGTTTTTTGGCCAAAACCCTAGGTTTTTGGCCAAAAACCTGGATCAGCTCAGGACGATGGCCGAAGGAAGTCTACGATTCTGCCATATGCCGGCTTTTGGCCAAAAACCTAGGTTTTTGGCCAAAAACCTGATTCTGCCATCGTACTGCGACATATATACCAATTAGACTAAAATTAGGTAGCAAAGTGAAGAACTAAGAGTGTGTATTTTTTCTGTAATTAGTCGAAAATGTGTCAATGTCAAAGTTGAGACTTCTTACCTATTAGTTGTCGTTACGTTATCAAGGCACAATTGCACCTGCTGACATCTGCAATATGCTTTGAGTTTTCCACAACTTCTGTATCTGGTCAACTTCGTAGACGTTCACGCGTTGATGTCTTTTATAGGTACGCACGCAGTTCCGTAGCATCATACTTTCATAGGAACAACATTATGTATCATAAAACTTCACACTAACGTATTGAAGCAGAAAGATTTGTTTGCATTTAAGTATGTATTTATTATTTATATCTACTCAATAATCTTTAAAACTACTGGACCAAATGAACTCTTTTACAGTTAGAAAAATTAGATAGCGGAAAATTTCTAATTTCCGCAGTATATTATATTATCTGTGCTTCCGCGGGAAAATGTTCAGCAAAGGGCGATAGATACTGATGCTGGTGGGCTCTAGTGATAAAATAAAGAGGATAGAAAAGTATTAACATTCTACCATCATCATAAAAAGACAATACATTTCAAAGTTTAAATGGAACGGTAAAGAATTACTGCTACTTCTACTGCTACTACTTTGGAATTTAGTAACAAAATCTCTGTCAACAGGGCTCATCGGGTCGTTGGACCACTCGCATTCTCACACGAAGAGAAATAGTAAGAAAAACGCATCACGGTAATAATTTAAGTACTCATTTAATATAAAAGGTAGATATAAATACAAAATGTGTTATAAACGTATGAATATTGTACTACGCTCTATTATTAGTTAATGACTAGGTACATAATTAATTACACTACAGAAAATAAATATCAAGTACTTAATCCTTTTTACTTATCATAATTAGAGTAATTTAAAAAAATTAGAAATTTGTAAAATAAAATACCATATACGATCGTAATGAATGTAAAAAGGATCGTTCTTATTTTATACAGGATGTTTGGTATAAATGCCAAATTAATCTTAGTTATAATTTTATCTATGCCTACTAGGTATGTCCTCATTTCTAATTTTAACTAAACATCCTGAACAGTATAGATACAAAGATAGAAATAATATGCAAATTCAGTCTATACAACAACCGACTAGTTTGACTAGATACAAGTATAACAAAGTCATATCTTAATTAAGGCCTCATTTATACAAAAGCGATGTAAACATTAATCTATATTTTATCTTAGTTAATTACTAACATAAAATGTACGGTATTTACTGATATCGACAGGTAAAATATGGTTGGGGATAAGATAGGTGCCAGTCGGCGCAAAAAACTCCTGCCTATTATTTTATTACCTTCATTATGGGTAACTATGCAAGTTTTCTTACAAGTTCTAGCTATCAATCAAGCATAAAACAATTACAGATTTTTGTGTTCCGTAATAACAATAAGTCAGTCAATCAATGATCATGGAAATTCCTACACCGAAGGCACAAACATTTTTATAGGAAAGAAAAAACAAAATATGTATATTACAGAAAGAACTGGCAAGTCAGTGATCTTATATGTTACTAACGTATGGAAAATCATCTGATCGTAACAATATCTTAGAGCCTTAGCACAGAAGCGTTTTGGGAGCGGATGCGAATTCACCGCGGATATGCGACACGACATTTGCTCCGCTTTGCATCCGCTCCCAAAACGAGATTTCCTTGTGATAGTTAAGGCTCTAAAAACAAAATCAAATAATCTGTAATCGGACTCGGTGTAATGCAACTTGTAAACTACTTGTTTACAAATTAGTATAATTACTATACACATATGTGTGAAAGTCTGACCCTCCATATCGCTCTTGTGTTGCACACAATTGCATGTTAGACGTAATTAAAAATCAATAAATAAGTGAGTAATATTTGTAACGACTGTGTTTTACAGGGCTGCAACACGACCACGACACGGCCATTCAGTGCTGTCGTGACGACTATTTAAAGGAAATTAACACCTGCATTTATTTTAAACACCGTCACCACACCCTATTTCCATATTTTGCCAAGAAAATGAATTTGCTTAAATTCGATATTTTAGACTGACATACCTACATTTCATCATAGCATTTCATATACTGTGATCTTATGTACCAATGACGTAAAAAAAGGATATGGTATGGATAGCGAACATGAGAGATCGCGCCTTGTGGCGTATCCTTGGGCCGAAGACTGCTAAATGAAAACCCTTTCAGTTGTGTGTCGATAGCATGTCGCAAAAGTTTGTAGTTTTGAAAATCACAGTATATTTGTAGTTGATTGTCGCTAACATTACAATGGCAAAAAAAATTCAGACTTTGGGCTCTGGAGGAGGCTTACGTTCAGCAGCGGGCTATAAGGTGTAAGGGACAGCTCTTAAAATATTGCTAAAGTGATTTCTGACCATGAAACTGATCAACTTTCTATGAGAAAACATCTCTGGAGGTAAAAATGTTTATAATTTCCTAATTTTTGTAAATTCCTGAATGCAACCTTCGGAGAGCTGTCCCTTACACCTGGTCTGTTAATTTGACGTGAGGTATGGTAATGGAAGGCTTGCACGAATACTGGTGATGATGATGATGATGATGATCGAGACGTGACGTATTGTAATGGAAGGCTTTTGCTTACGTCTACACATAATACGAGCTAGTGTTGGAGCAGTCGGGCGTGTGTGCGCACCCGACGAGCACGCAGCACGAATACTGCTGCAACCACAGTGATGATGATGATGATGATGATCGAGACGTGACGTATTGTAATGGAAGGCTTCTGCTTACGTCTACACATAATACGAGCTAGTGTTGGAGCAGTCTGGCGTGTGTGCGCACCCGACGAGAACGCGGCATGAGGACGGCACCGGCGATGACGAATACTGCTGCAAAATAATGGATGATGATGATCATTGAGGATAAACTAACCTAATGAGATAAGATGGTGCTTTTATGAAATGTCAATAACGAATACTGCTGCAAACACAATAATGGATGATGATGACGATTGAGGAAGGACATAGTTTTGTAAACAAGATCCTCCCCACACTTGGTTGTAAGAAAAAAATTGCTTGCAAGGTTCTTTTATGAAATGTCAATTACTTTTTACCTAGACTATTCCAAACTACTTAAATCTAGACTATGCTCTATACACATAGCTAAGTCACAGATTAGATAATAGCTGAGTATACACACTTTTATGCAGACTGATGCCGGCTTAGAATAGCATCACCCCAATTGTACGCGTGGGTGTCGTAAAAAGAGATTAAGGGATATTGATCCAGGGAACGTTCCTCGCGTGCAACATTTTGAAATGCGCTCGCCAATTCGCCTGCCAAGCGTGGTGAGTATGGCAATACCCTTCGATAGGGGGTGGCCCATGTCCAGCACTGGACTGTTGTGGCTGTTATGCTGGTTATGGTAAACACACTTTTACTTTTGATATAGCCGTGTTAACGCGAAAGGAAGGAGAATGAATGGAACCTACATTTTGACAGGAAGCGAGTTGGTTGACTGTGATGTTGGTGGTTCCTAATACCCTCTCCTCACGGGTGAAGTCAGGCTCGCGATGGAAAGATCCTGTCGGGAAAAGTAGGATATATTTTTAAGCATTCACACTTTCAAAACCCACCTCGTTATTTAAATTAAACACTGATCTTGGTCCAACTTGTATTTTCAAGAAGCAGATGTATTAGAAAACCAAAACCCGACTGCGGTCATTTGTATTTTGCAATAAAATTCTGCCATCTCGAATTAACATCATTATTAATACAGCCAGTGTCACTTGCGTTGCTGAGACGATTCTAACGACACCTCACATGTCAAGATACGCCGTTTGGGCTGTAGCCTGTGAAAATAGCGAATAATTTGTCATGGCGGCTCTTATCATCATCAGCAATCACCATCAGAGGACCTAGGCACCAGGTCTGGGTTGGTCTCCTGCAGCTGACTCCTGGCTCTCTAAGCCCTGATACAGACTTCTGCTACTCCTCACATCATCATCACTTACCGTCCGACCGGGGCACCAGGTCTGGGTTGGTCTCCTGCAGGTGTCTCCTGGCTCTCCAGGCTCTCACGCAGATAGCTGCGGCTGCGAGGGCTGCTGCCAGAGTGACAGCTCCTACTACCGCCTCCACCCAGGTTGTCCACCTTCGCGGAGCATCCGTTATTACTGGCGATAAAAATAACAAAGTTAATAGTTCAAACGGCGGTGTAAGTCGGCTTAGAATAGCATTAACTCATATTTCCCGGGGTTTGCGAGTTGATGTGTACTGCAATTTTAGGCAACAGGATGACAACCTGTCGCTGTGGTGATACACAGCCTTCTGAATGTCTCTCAAACTTTTGTCAGACGTGTTTTAATTGGCGTTTTTTTACAGCCGATTACGTCGCGACAAGCATTTCGTTATACATAAAAATATCGTTACTATGGACGTAAATGTTGTATCATTTTGCTTCTTCTGTGTAGCCTCCTAGAGCAGTGGCTGAATATGTGCACGATTTAAAAACAGCTTTTTTCAACACAATGTCCCTACGTGTGTGACTCCATGTGTCTCCCTTACACGGACTTGTATTGTAACCTGGGCTACACGGTCCCCGGTCCACTATGTGCCATCGTAGCCTTTAATGCCAGGCCCCGACAATAAGTACTCCCTCAAAATGGTACCAGTGCACTTTTATTTGCTGAGCTGTAGTGTTGTACCTGAAGCGGTGAGAGGCGTCTGCAGATGCATGGTGGTGGTGTCGCTGCGGCCGCGGCTGTTGCTCCCCTCCTCTATTCACGGCAGATTGAAGTGACCGCAATTACCTGAGGCGGTGAGGGGCGTCATGATCTGCAGATGCATGGTAGTGGTGTCGCTGCGGCCGCGGCTGTTGCTCGCGTACACCAGCGCGCTCAGGTTGCGCCCCTCCTCTACTCCCGGCAGGTTGAAGTGGCCGGCGCTGTCCGACACGTTGTGGCGGACTGTACCGTCCGAGTCGATCAGCTCTAGGTGCACGGTCTGCGGCCGACCGCCGTCCCAACCTGGTTAAACGTGAGTACATTTTTATTTTTAAAAATACTAACAAAGAGAGAGACAATAGCGGCCACAAGCTGCTAACAATTTTCCTCGTGTGATATTTCCTGTAGTAAAAAAAGTCAGTAACAATCTGGAATAACGTAGCTTCGTACCAAACAGTGTTTTTTTAAGGATATCCCCATACATTTAAGTACAGCCCGAAGGGGGCTTACACACCTCAGCGTTCCGCACATTCTTCAGCCCCCGAAGGGGGCTTACACACCTCAGCGTACCGCACATTCTTCAGCCCCCGAAGGGGGCTTACATACCTCAGCGTACCGCACATTCTTCAGCCCCGACACACCTCAGCGTACCGCACATTCTTCAGCCCCCGAAGGGGGCTTACATACCTCAGCGTACCGCACATTCTTCAGCCCCCGAAGGGGGCTTACACACCTCAGCGTACCGCACATTCTTCAGCCCCCGAAGGGGGCTTACATACCTCAGCGTACCGCACATTCTTCAGCCCCCGAAGGGGGCTTACACACCTCAGCGTACCGCACATTCTTCAGCCCCCGAAGGGGGCTTACATACCTCAGCGTACCGCACATTCTTCAGCCCCCGAAGGGGGCTTACATACCTCAGCGTACCGCACATTCTTCAGCCCCCGAAGGGGGCTTACACACCTCAGCGTACCGCACATTCTTCAGCCCCCGAAGGGGGCTTACATACCTCAGCGTACCGCACATTCTTCAGCCCCCGAAGGGGGCTTACATACCTCAGCGTACCGCACATTCTTCAGCCCCCGAAGGGGGCTTACATACCTCAGCGTACCGCACTTTCTTCAGCCCCCGAAGGGGGCTTACACACCTCAGCGTACCGCACTTTCTTCAGCCCCGAAGGCTAACACCTCAGCGTACCGCACTTTCTTCAGCCCCCGAAGGGGGCTTACATACCTCAGCGTACCGCACATTCTTCAGCCCCCGAAGGGGGCTTACACACCTCAGCGTACCGCACTTTCTTCAGCCCCCGAAGGGGGCTAACACACCTCAGCGTACCGCACTTTCTTCAGCCCCCGAAGGGGGCTAACACACCTCAGCGTACCGCACTTTCTTCAGCCCCCGAAGGGGGCTAACACACCTCAGCGTACCGCACTTTCTTCAGCCCCCGAAGGGGGCTAACACACCTCAGCGTACCGCACATTCTTCAGCCCCCGAAGGGGGCTAACACACCTCAGCGTACCGCACTTTCTTCAGCCCCCGAAGGGGGCTAACACACCTCAGCGTACCGCACTTTCTTCAGCCCCCGAAGGGGGCTAACACACCTAGCGTACCGCACATTCTTCAGCCCCCGAAGGGGGCTAACACACCTCAGCGTACCGCACTTTCTTCAGCCCCCGAAGGGGGCTAACACACCTCAGCGTACCGCACTTTCTTCAGCCCCCGAAGGGGGCTAACACACCTCAGCGTACCGCACATATTTCAGCCCCCGAAGGGGGCTTACACACCTCAACTTACCGTAGGTAATAGTCGAAATAGATAGATGAAAAACGGTCCCTCACCCTTCTTACACTGCACCCTAAGCGAGCCAGGGTAGGCCCTCAGCACGACGCACTCGGGCGCGCTGGGCGCCCCCCCGGGGGCGACGGCGTACGAGCAAGGGCGCTTCTGCTCGCCGAACGCGTTCGTCGCCCGGCAGAGCAACGGGCCCAGGTCGCCGTCGCGCGGCAGCCACGTCAGAGTTGACGTGTAGCGGTGATGGTGCCCCGGTACTTTCTGGATGAAATATACAGGTTGTTATTTAAATGCGAGCAGTAGCTTAAAGGATAGGTTAAGTATCGGTAAAGGATGTCTTCAAAAATATTGAAAATAATCCTTATCAATATTTTACGGCATATTTAACGGGCTTAAGTAAACCCTGTATTTGTAAAGAGTAAAAAGAGTGTTGCAATGAGAAAAAATCGAATACGCTGGTGTAGACAGTGCGCGAGTCTGCAAAGGTCCAGCTGAACTGTAAGGGCTCTGGAGACGCCTCAACTATTCAGAATATCGTTTCCTAGTCGCGCTTCACAGCCCCCACCAGTCAATAAAGAAGTTAGAAGACCAGCTACCTACCCTGACACTGGTGTAAAGGGTTCGGGAGTCAGCAAAGGTCCAGCTGAACTGCAGAGGCTCTGGAGACGCCTCAACAGTACAGGATATCGTCTCCGAGTCGCGCTTCATGGCTCCCACCATCTCCTCGCGCGTCGTGATGCAGATGGGACGGTCTGGGAGGACAAATGAGACGGTAAAAATATTGTGGACATTTTTGTGCTAATCAAGAAGATATTCTGGTTGACTATTGGAGACTCTTGTATTCGTGTCGAGAAACGAGTTGATAAGGCGTATTTTTGAATCAGTAGTTATGTGATTATGTAGATACTTAATCAGAAAAATTTTCTCGCTATTCGATTTCGCATGCGTCAGATTGCAACAAAAGGTCTAACTAACTCTTTGGTTAGTCTGATTGATTTGAAAATGGACAGAGACAGTGGGCAAACTATTCGGCAAATAAATCACTTACACCCAACATTGAGTGTGACTTTGTCTTCGAACACGGCGTTGTGTATGTGTGCGTTGTGCGCGCGGCACACTAGCTCGCGCTGGTTGTCGCGCAAAGATGGCGCTAGTGTCAGCGAGGAGACCGTGTAGTTGCCGTCGTGCAACTCCTGCAAGAAGACAAGCGTTATTGGTAGGGCAAAATATATCAAGTCAAGTAGAGTCGAATTGAGTAAGGCATATTCAAGTCAAGTCAAGGTCTAGAAAAGAGCTCGCGCTGGTTGTCGCGCAGAGATGGCGCTAGTGTCAGCGAGGAGACCGTGTAGTTGCCGTCGTGCAACTCCTGCAAGAAGACAAGCGTTATTGGTAGGGCAAAATATATCAAGTCAAGTAGAGTCGAATTGAGTAAGGCATATTCAAGTCAAGTCAAGGTCTAGAAAAGAGCTCGCGCTGGTTGTCGCGCAGAGATGGCGCTAGTGTCAGCGAGGAGACCGTGTAGTTACCGTCGTGCAACTCCTGCGCAGGAAGACAAACGTTACTAAAATGGCAAATCATGTCAAGTCGATATTAACTTTTTGGTTACAAAGTTAATACAAACGAAGCAAGCGGAAAAAGCCTGCCATGGTGTAGCGGCAACACGGCTGACCCGGCTTGTCAGAAGACGTGGGTTCGAATCCCGCTGGCGGCGTGAATTTTTTCCGCTTGCTTCGTTTGTATTAACTTTGTAACCAAAAAGTTAATAAAAATATCTAGTGTTTGATTAAAACACCAAGTTAAAAATAAATACTATCTTGTGGAAAAATTTCTAAAAAATAGTAAAACATTCATGTCAAGTCGAGCAGAGTCGAATCGAGTAAAGCATATTTAAGTCAAGTCAAGGTCTAGAAAAGAGCTCGCGCTGGTTGTCGCGCAGAGATGGCGCTAGTGTCAGCGAGGAGACCGTGTAGTTACCGTCGTGCAGCTCCTGCGCAGGAAGACAAGCGATAGTAGTACGGCAAAACGTCAAGTCAAATAGGGTTGAATCGAATAAGGCATATTTAAGTCAAGTCAAGGTCTAGAAAAGAGCTCGCGCTGGTTGTCGCGCAGAGATGGCGCCAGTGTCAGCGAGGAGACCGTGTAGTTACCGTCGTGCAACTCCTGCGCAGGAAGACAAGCTTTATTAGTATGGCAAAACATGTCAAGTCGAGTAGAGTCGAATCGAGTAAGGCATATTCAAGTCAAGTCAAGGTTTAGAAAAGAGCTCGCGCTGGCTGTCGCGCAGAGATGGCGCTAGTGTCAGCGAGGAGACCGTGTAGTTGCCGTCGTGCAACTCCTGCAAGAAGACAAGCGTTATTGGTAGGGCAAAATATATCAAGTCAAGTAGAGTCGAATTGAGTAAGGCATATTCAAGTCAAGTCAAGGTCTAGAAAAGAGCTCGCGCTGGTTGTCGCGCAGAGATGGCGCTAGTGTCAGCGAGGAGACCGTGTAGTTACCGTCGTGCAACTCCTGCGCAGGAAGACAAACGTTACTAAAATGGCAAATCATGTCAAGTCGATATTAACTTTTTGGTTACAAAGTTAATACAAACGAAGCAAGCGGAAAAAGCCTGCCATGGTGTAGCGGCAACACGGCTGACCCGGCTTGTCAGAAGACGTGGGTTCGAATCCCGCTGGCGGCGTGAATTTTTTCCGCTTGCTTCGTTTGTATTAACTTTGTAACCAAAAAGTTAATAAAAATATCTAGTGTTTGATTAAAACACCAAGTTAAAAATAAATACTATCTTGTGGAAAAATTTCTAAAAAATAGTAAAACATTCATGTCAAGTCGAGCAGAGTCGAATCGAGTAAAGCATATTTAAGTCAAGTCAAGGTCTAGAAAAGAGCTCGCGCTGGTTGTCGCGCAGAGATGGCGCTAGTGTCAGCGAGGAGACCGTGTAGTTACCGTCGTGCAGCTCCTGCGCAGGAAGACAAGCGATAGTAGTACGGCAAAACGTCAAGTCAAATAGGGTTGAATCGAATAAGGCATATTTAAGTCAAGTCAAGGTCTAGAAAAGAGCTCGCGCTGGTTGTCGCGCAGAGATGGCGCCAGTGTCAGCGAGGAGACCGTGTAGTTACCGTCGTGCAACTCCTGCGCAGGAAGACAAGCTTTATTAGTATGGCAAAACATGTCAAGTCGAGTAGAGTCGAATCGAGTAAGGCATATTCAAGTCAAGTCAAGGTTTAGAAAAGAGCTCGCGCTGGCTGTCGCGCAGAGATGGCGCTAGTGTCAGCGAGGAGACCGTGTAGTTACCGTCGTGCAACTCCTGCGCAAGAAGACAAGCGTTATTGGAATGACAAAACATGTCAAGAAGAGTCAAATCGAGTAGGTACAGAAAGACATGAGTTATTATATTACTATGGCAAAACATGTCATGTCAAGTAGAGTCGGATATAGTAAGGCTTATTCAAGTCAAGTCAAGGTCTAGGTAGGTGTCTCGTGGATCCTAGGTAACACGACAAAGTCAAGTACAAAAAGTCAGGGCGAGTCAACTGAATGCAGTAAAATCAGATCATTTTAAGTCAGGTCAATTCAAGTCATGTCAGGTAACTTCTAATCAATTCAAACTAAGTTAAGTCATCTCTTTGTGTAGGATACCAAATCTTTCAATGACCCGATGTATACTTGTTTACAGAGTTGAATCATGACGATCAAGTAAAATCTAGTCAAGTCACTTTAAATCAAATCAAACTAAGTTGATTAATATCGAGTCGAGTCAAGTAACTTCAAATCAACTCAAATTCAGTTGAGTCAAGTCTAGTCAAGTAACATCAAATCATACCAATTCAAATAAAATCAAGTCAAGTCACGATAGCTCACTGTCGGCAACTGGCTGGTGCCGCCTACACCTTTTTATCTATTTCTCATTTTTGAATCTGATGTTGTCATCTTTTGTATAAAGTTATTATATGCTATCTTGTCACCTTCAAAGGTTGTTTTCCTTGGTTTAGGTTAGGTTTACATTACAGTCCACGTTAATACCCACCTTATGCACGGTGGGTCTTAGCAGCGTATCGCCTAGATGCCAGGTTATAGTGGGTGGGGGCACGCACCCCACTACCACGCAGTCCACCACGCGCGGCTGCCCCGCCTCGAAATCCACGTTATTGTTCAGGCGGATCTCCACGCTCAGGGGAGGCACTGGAACAAAAATAGCAACCTCATAAAACCTTATTCCAACTTGTGAAGGAAAAAAGAACATTGCTTAAAACAATAGAAAACATAAGAAGAAACACGTTGGGGGTCCGGACATCTTACGCGACATCTTAACCAGTTATTCAAGACTATTGTCGAGGGTAAGTTCGGAGAAAGGAGAGGGAGAGGAAGGCCAAGGAGTTATTTAGATCGAAAGAAGGAGAATTAATGTTCATGTCGTATAGGGAGGTCAAGGAAAAGACTGAAAATAGAACAAGAAAGGCGGAATAAATGCAAAAGCAAAGACCTAAACATAAGAAGTAGAAGGCAAAACGCCGAGCACAAGTGATTTGGGATACGGACAGGAAGATGACGAGGATTCGAAAGAAGAAAATAAACTGAAACAAGTTCTTACAATACATCTTGACGAGCACGCTCGCGGCCTCCGGGTCGGTGACGTCGGAGTTGTGCGCGAGACACTCGTAGTGCGCGTCGAGTTCCGTGCGCGTTGCGTTTTGCACGCGCACGGTTGCGCGCAGCACGCCGTCGTGCGCGCCGTTAGACCGCTCCACCACCGCGCCGTTGCGCCGCCAGTATACCAGGGTCTCGGAATCATCTGATGATGTACCTGGAATAAGGTGTAAAAAAATCAACTGCAAATATTTTAAGGGGTGAACCAGCCCATGAAACTGAACAACTTTCCCCAATGAACCTAGGTCGAAATGTGAAAAAAAAATTTGACTTCCCATACAAATTGACTCGGTCAGTTGGTCTATGTATTTTGTATGGGAGGTCCAAAAACTTTTTTCATATTTCGACCTATGTTCTTTAGGGAAAGTTGTTCAGTTTCACGGGCTGGTTCACCCCTTAAAATATTTGCAGTTGATTTTTTACATACTGTATGTATTTCCAGATGATGAATGATGGTTCATAAAGATCTCCTCCCATATAGTCTACTTCCCATAACTTTGTAGACCCATGTTGTGCGTTTCTTAATGGTATATTTACAAATTAAGAATCTGGTGGCAGTAGGGTTCGTATCCTGGTCACGGCACCAAATTGTAACTGACCTTCCTTCCAATGACACAAACCGAATTAAATGTAGACAAGGTTCGTATTACAAAAGGTAATATCAGGTCAGTTGGGTGCAGGGGCGTATTTACCATAGGGGCAAGTGGGGCACGTGCCCAGGGCGCAAGCCTCAGAGGGGCGGCGCTAGCCTTTGCAACTGTAAAAAAAAATTAACAACTCTGGCGCCCTCTTGCAGTCAGTAAGGCGCCGCCTTTCCCTCTCAAAGCTGCTTACACCTAACTAAATTTAATGTGTAAAGTCGAGCTCGCTTCGCTCGCAATATGTGTACTATTAAAGCGCCCTGAAACCCTATAGCGCGGCTTGTACGGCAACTCTTTCAATGTAAAAATATGTTGTCGTTGCTTCTCTCGCAATACGTGTAGTCTGGTTCTAGCGTTCCTATCACCAATTTATAATTCAATTTCAAGTTCTTAAGAGATATATCACGCTACAGCACAATGTTGTTCGTACATCTCTTGCTCTTAAAATTACTGCTTGTTAAGTGAATCGTCAAGCTGACGGACAAAAGTAGCTTCGCTCGCAATACACAATGCTGGTGTAGTGCCTCTCTTTCCTCTTCAAACGTGAAATGACGAGCTCGTTTTGCTTGCATAACTTCTTACTGTGTTTGATATGTAGTGTTATCCCCCTCGTTGTCTCTCTAGCAGTCGAACGTGAAAAGTCGAGCTCGCTAAGCGTAGGCTTTTCGCCGCCCGTTTGTTGCGTGAAATATCGCGAGCGAAGCGTGTCTGCCAATTTTACAATCGCGGCTAGTGTTTTTGCTCCTCGTTGTTTTTAGCGTGAAAGGTCTAGCTCGCTTCGCTTGCGATACGTGTGCGTGTCTGTCTATTTTACTGCCGTGGCTAGTGTTTAAGCTCCTCACCCGTCTATGGTGTAATAAGTCGAGCTCGCTTCGCTCGCAACACGATATCGAGTTTCTGTCTGTTTTACTGCCGCGGATAGTGTTTCAGCTCATCACCTGTTTGTAGCGTGAAAAGTCAAGCTCGCTTCGCTCGCAATACGTGTAATACGTCTGTCGCTTTAACTGACGCGGTTATTATTTAACCTCCTTGACCGTTTGTAGCGTGAAAAGTCGAGCTCGCTTCGCTTGCGATATGTGTGCATTCCTACTTGTTTTACACTCGCGGCTATTGAAGATGTTCCACGTCCGTCTGTTGTTTGAAAAGTTGTTTTCGCTTCGCTCGCGATACATACAGGCCAGTGCTCATGGGCTGTCTTAACAGAACACTTGTGCCCCCAACCCAGAAAAGATTTGTATCCGATCCGCCCTTGAACACTACTATCGACAAGGGTAGACCTAGACGCCGCGTACGTGTGAATTGTACCGCGCTTCGAGATTTTTCTGTATCTGCCACTGACTTGGCAAATTTTGCTTGTTTTCTGAAATTCGCCAGTACGCCACTGGCCGGGGGGCGCCGAAAAGTGAGTGCCCCGGGGCGCCAAATGTCTAAATACGCCCCTGGTTGGGTGGTTCAATAAAATCCAAAATAATATTTTAATTTTACGTTGGGAATAGATAGACTTAGTGGGTAAGTACGCGAGTACCCACCCCCTAGGTACCTATATTATGTAAAACCCACAGATAATTATTTACCTCGGTCAACTTCGCAGACGAGGGTGAAATCCGTTCCTAAACTGATGGGTCCGAGATATCCTTTCGTGATCTCGTCGCCATCTTCATTGTATATCCGAGGTGTGCCAGGAGGGTCTGAAAATAAACATAAATCAAAACTTTGAGGATAGAATTCACTAGGTGTCTGATCAGCCAGAAAGGAAAAACTTAGGGCCATTTGAGTGCTACCGCGTGATACTGGCTTAGAATAGCTGTGCCCGGTTTTTCGAAACCACAGGCTACAATCCTACAGGTGATATTCGATGTACATTGCGTAGCCGGTTTAATAATGGGATAATAATGGCTAACCGACTACTCAATGTACAACAAATATCACCTGTAGAATTGTAGCTTGTAGTTTCGATGCATAGGCCACTGTTAGCAAGAGCGACTAAAAGGAAATATTCATCCAGGGAATGGGCAGCAGCGTTCCCTGTGAATGAAAAATCTTGCACTGCGCTCGCAATTCCACTTGTCAAGCGTATTGAATATGGCAAGACACCCCAATAGGGGAACGCCCATGGTGGTGTGGTAAACTGTCTGGATAGTGACGCATCCTGAGGCCACAAAAAACGAACAACACTTGCACTCACCGACTAATCGCACTTCGATGACGTAGTCTACCGACGGAGACGCCTGGTAATGCACCCGGCACCGATACAAGCCCGCGTCTCTTTCTGCTACTCGCTTCAGGAGTAGAGAGGTGTCGTCGTGGCAGGAGCCCCCATCACAGGATGTGCCGAACACTCTGTCACGGTTCACTGCCCTGGAAGGTAAGGCAGATATCTTATCAGTACAAACTTGCTTTGACTATAATTCGACAACTTCTTGCGCGACTTCCTGCGGGGTACAGACGGTAGGGGGAGCGAGGAAGCAAGTCATTCTAATAGTGTCCCTGCCCCACTACGCCTCCTTCTCCCGCTGACATCTTTGATACCTCGCCCCCTCCACCGTCTGTCACCCATAGGGAAGGTCGCGCGCGAACATATCGGACTACAGATTTTTGGTGGAAGTAACCAACCTTCATTCAGTGGCCTCATTGGGGAACCTGTACAGAAAGTCTCGGTTGTTCTTGAGCCACACGACGTAAGAGTCAGGTCCGTTCAGAAGCACCTTTAGTAAAATGTATGGGCCTAACCACAAAGAAGTTAGGCACAGGTCGAACACTTTTTTTGTGGTAAGACCCGGCTTTAACTAGATAATCGGTGAAAGCAACAAACCTTCTCTCAGTGTCTTCATTGGGGAACCTATAGAGGAAGTCCCGGTCGTTCTTGAGCCACAGGACGTAGGAGTCAGGTCCGTCCAGAAACACCTTCCCCTGACCGCACGGGAGGCGCGCGTCGCGGCCTCTCACCGCCCTAAGCACCACCATTTCTAACATAAAAACAAAGTTTATTATAACAGAGATATCGCAATTATTGGATGGGGATTTTTAAATCAGTCAGCTGAGTTTTAAAGCAGTTTGGCCTTTGTCGGTTTCCAGGCGCCGCTAGTAAGTACCATCTATAATACAAATCGATGGGCCAATAAGTTGTCGGTACGCAATTTAAGCTTTATATACTAAGGGATCGGTATTACGTGGCAATTAGATGAGCCAGAGCGATAACACCGGGGCTTCGGCATCTAAATAAAACAGAAGATTTTCTCACTTAACTTAACCTACTTTTACTTACATACATAAAAAAAAACAAAAGTTCAATAATGAAATACCTGTATCTAAGCTAAAAACATTTCGCAGCATACAGCAGACGAACACGGCAACTTGTAACAGCATTTTCTGACCTAAAACACGATAAATAATCATTCAAACTGTTATCATCACAAAAGAAAGTTTAGTATGACTCATAACTTCCGAAACACAATTAAAATAAAGAACACCCTATCAGTAGTGCCGGCTAGTGTTGCTTGAGCTATGGTGTGTATGAGGAGTTGATATATTGGGAGGTTTTCGAAGGGGTAGGCAGGTCAAGTAGCAGTGGTGAGTCGGAAGTGCAGTGCTTGGCACACGCAATGCCGCGCTGTGACTCATACTACTAGTGTGTCGTAAAGAAACTAATTGAGGGAAAAGGTTCGCTTTGTCGGTTGACACTTTTAATCCCTTTAATGAGATCGATTTTGTTCGATTTTTTACAATTTCATGTATTAGTAACAATACATTGATTGAACCAAGTAATAGATAGACGGGTCGGAGGCGAGAATATGTACATAGGTAAGTGGGTAGGTATGATGTTTCGACATAAGCTTTATTATTGACAGTAAGGTTAAAAACAATTGCCTCCTCTATAATTTGTGTATCAGATTTAACCCAAATCACAAGTGGACCTTTACTACCTAGCTAGGTTGACATGAAATTGCCCTAGGAGCTACCTACTTACTAGGTAGGTATATAGGGTTACATTTAATTAAGTACAAATCTCTTGGGGGGTGTGATCTACTCACAAAACTGAACAACTTTTATTAGAAACTTCTTCGAAATATAAAAAAAAAAATTTGGACCTCCCATACAAAAATGCTGAAAAATTATGTCACTTAGTATGGGAGGTCCAATCTTTATTTTTCATATTTCGAAGAAAAGTTTCTACCTAGTTCTAATTGGTTCAGTTTTGTGAGTAGATTACACCCTCAAGATATTTATACTTAATGAAATGTAACCGTATATATGTCGCAGTACGATGGCAGAATCAGGTTTTTGGCCAAAAACCTAGGTTTTTGGCCAAAAGCCGGCATATGGCAAAATCGTAGACTTCTTTCGGCCATCGTCCTAAGCTGGTCCAGGTTTTTGGCCAAAATCCTAGGTTTTTGGCCAAAAAACTAGGATTTTGGCCGAAATCCTAGATTTGTTTAGTATTATGGCTTTTTTTGCATTTCGGGGCAACTTCTTCTTCTTCGAGTGGTACACCAAGTCGCCCAACGACCCGATGAACCCTGGTGTTAGAGTTTTTAAACCGCCTACTGCAAGGAGCAGGCCTCTGACAAGGTTGTGTAACGACCGCCGTCTAAGTGATCATAAAGAGCAATCGGGACCGACGGCTTAACGTGCCCGTGTTGTTCGGGCATACACCTCGAAAGGTAGGAGGTAGCATTGGACGTTCTGGAGGGTGGGAGGTAGCGTCAGACGCTCTGGAGGGCGTGGGTAGCGTCGGACACTCTGGAGGATGTAAGATGACGGGCGTTGGATTTTCTGGGGGTCCGACGCTACCTCCTGGTCTCCAGGGCGTCCAACGCTACCACCAATCCTCTAGAACGTACGTGGTACGTCCTGCTCTTGTGGTGTCTGATGCTCCCCCCTGCCCTTCAGGGAATCCGAGGCAATCCTGCTGTTCAGACTGTCTGATGTTTCCCCCCGTCTTTCAGGGTGTCCATTTACGGTGTCCAAGTCTAGGAAGGTGCATAAAGTACCTCTCCTTTCCTTGTTCCCCCGAACCACACGGGCATGGTTAGCCGTCGGTCCCGATTGCTCTCTATGATAACTTAGACGGCGGTCGTTACACAACCATGTTAGAGGCCTGCTACTTGCAGTAGGCGGTTGAAAACTCTGATACCAGGGTCCATCGGCTCGTTGGGCGACTTGGTGTACCACTCGAAGACGAAGAAGTTCCCCCGAAATGCAAAAAATGCCATAAAACTAAATAAATCTAGGATTTCGGTCAAAATCCTAGTTTTTTGGCCGAAATCCTAGGTTTTTGGCCAAAAACCTGGATCAGCTTAGGATGATGGCCGAACGAAGTCTACGATTCTGCCATATGCCGGCTTTTGGCCAAAAACCTAGGTTTTTAGCCAAAAACCTGATTCTCCCATCGTACTGCGACATATATATAAGGTCTAAAGAAATCAACTGCAAATATTTTAAGGGGTGAACCAGCCCAGGAATCTGAACAACTTTCCCCAGGAATCTGAAGCAACATAAGTAATAATATAAAAAAAAAAATTGGACCTCCCATAAAAAAGTATCAGCCTAGCCGGCCGAGTTAATTTTTATTGGAGGACCAAATTTTTTTTTCATATTTTGACCTATGTTCTTTGGGAAAATTTGTTCAGTTTCATGGGCTGATTCACACCTTTAAATATTTGCAGTTGTTTTCTTACACCTGTACCTATACTATACCTACTTACCTATAGGCATGTTATTTAGTTACGTACTAAATACTTTTATTGACCTCTTTCCGGTTTGTGTCACAGGTTTCAAAGAAAAAGTTTTCCAAAAACTGTTTTACTCTTTTCAAATTCTAATTGCATGATTAATCAATCGCAAAATCCACGTAAAAGTTAAATTTACCGCAGAATTATCTAAGTAAGATATAATACAAAGTATTCATATAGTACAAGAGCTTTTTAATTGCAATTTGTGGTTATTTTCTATTCAGCACAGAATGCTGTATTCCACACAGAAATAAACAAAAGTTATTAAGCCACAACATCAGCTAGGAACTACTAACTACCATTTCAATGTAACGAAAAGTTTGTGTGATGAAGTTTAAAATTGAAGAAACTTACGAAGGGAAAGTTTGGAAATATACACGTAAACTTTAGCTGAAATATTATGTTTGCAATGCACTTCAAATACAGTCTAGGCGAGGAGCAAGTCGGCAAGTAAAGGATGATAATTTTAATATGAAAGTTGTAAGTATCTTGGGCCACGGCAGTGCCCACGCCAAGCAGAGCGCGAAACAAACACTGTCGTACTGACTATACTTTATTCATCTAGGTGGGCCGTTTTATTTGATGTAAAAAGACGAAGGTCTGAAGTTTCGACAAAAAGATGTGAATTTCCAACAAAAACATTCTGTAAAAACCTAGCCAGGTCCAGATATAACTGCTTATACGGGGTGTAAGGGACAGCCCTCCGAATACTGAAAGGGTGCATTGAGACCATGAAACTGAACAACTTCCCATAGAAATAAATTTCAGGAAACGAAAACAAAATTTTGCCTTCCCATACAAAATCACGATCAACTGGTTGCATTTACTATGGGAAATCAAATTTTTTTACGTTTCCTGAAATTCATTTCTATGGGAAGTTGTTCAGTTTCATGGTCTGAATGCATCCTTTCAGTATTCGGAGAGCTGTCCCTTACATCCGTATATCTTTAAAAAGTTGTGAAATCTAGACAAAGTTGTACCAAGTCTATGGTTCTGTTGACTTGTACCTTCTCACGTATAAAGAATTTACAACAGTCATAATACTAATAAAAAAATTGCAGCACCTAAGGAACGTAAGACTTGCAAAACTGACTGAACTTGACTTTGACTAGATTTAATTACTTTTTAGAGATAAACAAGCAGTTCCACCGAGACTTGGCTAGTTTTTTACAGAATTGTTTTGGTAGGACTAAACTAAACCAACTTTTAAAAAAGTGTAAGGTATACGTTACGTTCCTTCAGAGTTCATTATTGGTTCTTGAAGGCTTCTGGTTGGAAATGTGATCTTATTATTTGAGAAGTGTGTGTCGGTGTCGTTGACATTCTTTTAACTATTTTATAGAAATCTAGACAACAGAGTAGACAACTAGGTTTCTACTTATGTTTCTTAGTTTGTATATTTTCTAAATATACCTAAATCATAACTTTCCTAATTTACCTAAATCCTAAAAATACCTAAACCTAAATCATGATTTTAAAATCATGAATAACTTAACTACTAGATATTATCCCTACTTAATTATCTAGACTACTAACGCACAGCAGATTAACATTTCGCTAAGCAACCCTACATTCAAAAATTAACACTAATTTAACTAAGAACATCTGGCGAATCAATTTTTTACCTAATGTGATGTGATTACCTTACTACTTAGGTTTAGTTACGATCGGCAGCATGTCAACCTTGGTATTGGTTTTTCTTACAAATGCCAATAAAACCAGTATAAGTTGATTCCTTAAATGAGTAGGTTGACGTGCTGACCGTAGTACCTACTTTTAAACATATGAATTTAGCTAATTAGACGTAGTGTGATTCTTGATAAAGTCCACCATACGTTCAAGGGAGGTTTCCAAACGCAAACAGATCAACTTTTTAGTACCTTTTCACGAAATACTATTATATGGATCTATTTCATTAATGTAAGAAAAAGATGTTCAGTGTTTTCTCCAGGACAGATACTGCCAAATGAATGTGTATAGGTACTAACTTTTATAAAGTATCACAAGAAGTATAACAGCAAATGTTATTTAAATCTGTAAACAGTAAAAATAACACTTACCTTTACGTGATGCAAATCTGGGAATATTCTCGGTGTATGTGTTTCCTTATCGTATATCTGTTTATCGTAATGTATTCGTCGGGCTTGGGGCGTGCGTCGGCGGCCGTAACTCTACCTCGAATAAACTTTGCACCGCTGCGTTCTGCCGCCAGGTACTGCAGGGCTTTCGCGACAGCAACACATGGATAAGCCTTAACTAAAGAAAAAATAAGTTATTATAAAGACAAAAACAAACAGCAAAGGTATAGAAAATACAAAAAAAGAAACAAAATATTTAAAAAAACACGCCGTGTCACAATAAATAGATACCTAATGGGTACAGCTCAGCAAGTGCTGAGAAGGTGATGTATACCAAAGCTGGTATACAGCTTATACATACCTCATATGTAAAACGGCTGCAAGAACCTACTTGTCTGACACCCACGCTCACCAATTTCAACATGGCTAAAGAAAGAAGTCATTTGTGTCTTTGGGGATACTTTGTTTTCAGGTATATGGGTTTTTCAGAGTTACTAGGTAGGAACCTGAAACTGTCCTAAAACATAAAATAACATTTAATGAAAATGAGTTCATTCAATATACGTAACGATTTAACATACGAATATCTCTTGACTAATTTCAATACCTACATAATGATAATGATTTTGTGACGTTACTTACCTAATGTATTATACAAAGATTGGAGACTATTTAGCAGCTGAATACAGAAATCATTTCAGATCATTTGCTGGTAAGTTGTAAAAGTAAAAGTAACTATATCACTTTCCTGTGCAGATATGCAAAGTGAGTTGGTAGAGAGAGCCCGTCAAAGGGAGTGCTTAAAGTACTCTACACTACACTCTTATCCACATTAGCCTATCCACGCATAAACTTAAGGGCGTCTGCTCAGAAAAAACTCCGAAATAATTTCATTATAACATACTTTACTGCTTTCAGCCTTATGTTTTTAATATAGGGTTCAAAATACTTTGCTAAACTTTAGGGGTTGCGCCTTTTTATTTTCAAGTTTATAGATATGCCTCGACCAGGTTGAAAGAAATGTGTCATCAAATAGAGTAGGGAATGTGGGAGCTCAAGGGAAAGTGGTTGTAACTCAGGGAGGCCTGTCCCCCTACTGCATATCGCGAGTCCATTAAAAAACCCTTTTCATTAAATGCAGGCGCAATTACAATTAGGAGTTCTTGTCAGACGAACTTTCGAGTGTTTGATTTTGAATAACGCATGTCCTTAGAAATATTGTGGGGTCGAAATAAAAAGTGAAAAGAAAACATCACACCCCAAAATGATTCTAGATTGTACATCGATAGGTATCTATCACAAATACAGGGTGAAATTTTACTACCTAGTGACCGATAGCGAAAACTCAGAACCGGCTGGTGATAAGTAACAACTTTCCCCAAGGAACAGGTCGAAATATGAAGAAAAATGTTGAACCTTCCATAGGAGATAACTCAAATCAGCTGATAGACGATTTTGTATGAGAGGTTCAACATTGTTTTTCATATTTCGACATTATGTTCTTCAGGGAAAGTTGTTCCGTATCACCAGCTGATTTTGAATTTTCACTATCGGTCACTAGTATTTCACCCGAATAGGGGAAGCTTGTATACAGGATATTCACAAAAGGCTTCGCATAGCATTTAACTCCATTACTACTCGTGGTTTCGAAAAAGCTACTAAAGTTGAATCAACTAAATGGCCAGCAGTATTCTTTCGTGTAGCACTTTGTACTGCGCTCGCCATTCCGCCTGGCAAATACCTACGTCTAATAAGCTTATACTCAACAGTAATCTCATGTTAGGTTTGCGGTTTACGCTCCTTTCAGAGAAATTGCGATAGCTTTTCTAATAGCTTTCAGGACCCTGCTGTACCCCTGTCTATACCATCAAATTGTTTTGCTGAAACGTTTTTGCGTAAACCCCTGAAACCGAGTAGGCACCTATTTATTTTCTCGGTTGCCGCAAAATGACGCAGGGGGTACATAAATTTGGGTTAAAATCTCATTTTTCTGCGGAAATAAGGAAAATGTAAGAAACTGAAAAAATACCGGAATCTCCGGAATATTACCATTTTTCAGTTATGTTTCGTTTTTATTAACATCTTCTGAAAGAAAATGTTTTAGGAAACAAAATAAAGACATAAAGTACCTACGCATTAACTTGGTGGTGCTGCATGCTGAAGGTACATAATTGCTGCAAACTCAGTAACTAATAAAATGACTTTGAAATTATTACTTTTCTGGTATTTTTTAGGTTTTAGTACCTATTCGTAAGCGTACCTATTTGTTTATACATAGATACCTATTATTTAAACGGCTTTTCACTTCGAAATCTTAAATAAGTAAAATAATTAGAATTTAGTTATATTTTGTTGTTGTTAACTTGGTTTTTACGAGTGTTTGTCATTCAATATAATTTTCAGGATATTACTAATTTTTCCGCGAAGTTTTCCAGGCCATGATTCATATGGGCGCTACAGGTAAGTAAGTTATTTGCCTACATTACGGTAAGCCGCAGGAAGGGAGGGTGACTCATACTACAGCTCGGGCCACATAACCACACCACCCTCACTTGGTAAACTAAACATATGAGATCCTATTTAAATTCCATAGAAGAATGTGGCGAGGTGAACCGATATATAACGGGGGGTACTTTTTTGCTGTGTATCATCATAGTACATAGCTATATACGGGAGTAACAAAAAGGGTTTAACAAGCCGAGAGGAGGTCAAAGTAGGTACTCATCGACATTCTTGGTTGTAAAAGTAAAAAAAAAATTAGATCTCCCATACAAAACCGCCGATCATCTGATTAATTTACTATGGGAGGGCCAAATTCCTTTTTTAATATTTCCACCCATGTTCCATGAAGCATGTAGTTCAGTTTCATGATAACCTTGGCCTCCTTTTGGCTTGTTATACCATTTTCGTTACTCCCTGTATAAGTTACAATTATTTTATACATTTTGTGAATAAAAAATACAATGTATCCCAAAGTATGCCCAAAATAAGGAATGTTACTGCCCTTAACTAAGTATACATGAATAATTAAAAAACATTATTACCACAAAAACATTTTTATTCCTTAAAAGAATAGTCAATGAAGAGTTAAACAAAAACTAATCATGCAACAATAAAATAACGCTTAGGGAAATGCGACGCTACGGCTCCGGCCATACGACAAGAAACTAATATTACTAGTGCCGAAGATTACTCTATTGTTTAATATAATATACTTACAAAGGGTGTATCCACAATTTAAGGGATTTATAAAAACAAAGTAGTAACGAGCATTTAGACCTTATAATCAATCCAATTAGACATCATTAGAAGCTGTTAGTATTTGTAACGGCACAACTTTGTAAATAAGAATTTATTAACATCTTTTTTTAACTGTCTATACTGTATAGACTATAGATTTGGTGTAATCGCATCGAAAACACCATATATATACCTATTAAAGTTAAACCCCATCGATTGTATAGGGTTTTTGAATGAGAACTATCGATAACAGTACTATCGATAGTTTGGCAACACTATTGTTCAGGTTCATGGTCTGATCACGCTTTCGTTACACCACATTCACCCCGTATACCATAAGAGGTTTGTAAAAGTAGTTTATGGGACAAGTAAAATAAATTCGAGCCCTTCAGTTCCCTACTCATCAAGTTATCCGTTCCTAAGTCACAGCCCTTTCACTTGAGTTAACAAGCTTACTATAAATCGTTAGTTCTTAAAATTGCACCTCGTATTTTGATTACATCACGAAGGTAAGTTCTCTAAGGTGCCCGAGACAGGAAAAACTTTTCAAGCAATAGAGTACTCTTCGGCAACTTATTTTAAAGGTCCAGTCTACATAATACAAACTCTATGGACCCTACAATCACACATTAGTTTTTTTATATATTTATTTAATATACAAAATACATCCCAACGACTAAAGCAAGGGTTACATGATTTACTTTGAAAATTCAAATTACTTGTACTGACTTCTTAAAAAATCACATCACAAACTTAGTAGTATAATTTAAATATAGTTTTTTTTCTTTTATATATAATATATTTCATTTTATACGTAAAATACACCTAGCTTTTGAGGACGCCTAATATTTAGACGAAGATGTTGTACCTGTAACAGCAGCGGCTAAAAAGTTAATAATATAAAGATTTTTAAAGTAATCATTAGTATCATACCTAACAAGGCATATTCTGTTCATGATTAGGTCACTACGAGAAGCAGTATAGTCCATTCGCTATCCTATCATAGTGCCGCGACCAGCCTAACTGTTGCACGACCGGCCTAACTGTAAGGTTCGCTTTGCTGGCTGGATTTAATATCTAAGTATTACGACCATTGTATCTCAAACTTCCATTTAGGCTAGTCGCGTCACTATAATAGCGAATGAACTAAAAACAGTTCGACTTGTACGTGTTTTTCTATATCTGTATCAAAGTTTAACCTCGCAGTGTTATATAAAATATTTCAGGCTCTTAGAATATAGAGCTTACATTTTAGTAGCCACTGTTACGTTTACAAGACCTTGCATAAAAGTACATACCTACATAGAGTGCCCTAATTAAGTTTTCTTTTCATGTCGCAAGGAATAAATGCGCTGACCACGATCTCGTCAAAGAAAAAATATTGGATTTCACATTTTCCTCGAATATATTTGACAATTCCATAATATTACCAATAAGATAATCGAAAGTGATTAACGATATCCTTGCAGCACAAAACTGTTGTAAGAGGACCTTACACTCATTATATATGTCAAAGAAAAATCTCTATGCATTCTTAAACAAATGCAAACATTCACATACCACCTTCGGTATTTCTATAAAAATAAAACTGAAAGACGCAACCCGACGCCTTTAACTACGAGCAAACGATAGGATAGCTTACAATGACTCACTGTACAAATTTCATGAACTGAAACATAATTGAGAAAGGACGTAGTACAATAATATATCACCACAGAATACCCTACTTAGTTCGTAAGGAAATAGCCCGCAACCTCTCTTAAGTAATTTAGGTTCTATAGTCGAATAGACCACTCGCTGCAGTAGCGGCCGTATGGTGCTGATAGGGCGCTCCCTTCCTTACAAAGAGAGCGCCGTACGACCGTCATACGACCGCGACCACTGCCGCGACAGTAGCGAGTGGTCTTTACGCTTGTCTTTACGACTATAGAATGTGATGTGAACAACTTTTGTTCTCCTGACTTAAGAAAAAGCGTAAAATCCTTATTGTTCATTATTTATGCTACTTTCTATGAATCGTGAATCAAATGTTGTTCAGTTTAATAATATTGACTTAACTTACTAGAGGTTTTACGCTATTTTACTAACATACTGTTTACTATTGTACTGGTGTAGATCAATTTAGATAATATTTAGGATAATGACGGCCTTCATTAATGGCGTCAAACGTTTAGAGTCATGAATGCAGCCACCCCTGCCAAAATGCTTGGCTATAATAAAGATTTTTTGTTGGGTTAAATGAATTTAAAAATTTGTCTAATTTATTTGCCTAATTTTGGTACGAAGAAAAATAAATAAAATGCTACATAAAACGGTAACATTAACTAGTTAGAACTTTGTGTACTTTCCATTTGGTAAGACACAACATATTACCTAAACTGAAATCTCACCATATGTTATGATGTCAAAATTGATTGAAAATGGTGAGAAAATTAATTTATTATTTATATTTTTTAAGTTATAATAGCCAAGCTTCAACTGTCGTTGGTAATGTCGTGTACACTCACTAAGGATGTACAAAACTTAAGTGCCTACATGGGTCCAACTCACCAAAATAAATCAAGTTATACATATGAACAAAACAACGTAGGATAACCAATTTATACATATCACGAACAAAACTAATCGATCGTCGTATTTCATACTCCCATTATCTAACTATAAAAAACTATTATACATAGACTTAAAAGTTAAATTGTAACGAAAAGAGTGACGGAACACTGGTTATTTGTAGTAACTGTATGGAGAACCAGCATACATTGATCCCCTAAATGGGTAACTAACTAGATAGAGGTGCTGATGGAGGAGTTCTTACCTTAGACTCTTATCACACAAGCGGATTCGTTGCGGACAGGCGACGGATATGCAGTGAATTAATCACGGACGCGCGGCGCATACCGGTGATATTTGTACCAAAACGTCGGTACGCCGCCGCGCCTCCACGACGATTTCGATGCGCATCCGCCTGCGCTCAACATCCGCTCGCCAACCGCTTGAGTAATACGAGCTTTATTATTATTATATAAGGAAAACAAAACATATATTATATATTCTAGTTTTTCTTCAGTAACCTAAACATTATGATTTCACCAAAAAAACAAAATGTTATAGTTGATATTGCAAGTTAATATTTTTGAAGTCGGATTGGCAAAATTGTAACATTAACAAGCCCCAAACTGCTTAAAGCACTACGTAAAATAAATGTTAATCTAATCACAATTAAAACAAATAGTGTTAAATTTAATAATTCGCTACTTAAATGTTGTTATAAATAAAACTGAGGATAGGACTACACCAAAGTCATAAAAAAGCTGGCTTTAGAATAGATAGTGGTCTACGAGGTAACTGGTAAGGTAAAGTCACTCAACACAATATGTCTCTTTGGCAAAATGCCCCTTTCGAAAAATGCGCCTTTCGCATGTTTGTTTTGCAAAATGTTCCCTTTTGATGAAATATAATTGGCATAGGTACTTTTGCATCCTGTATACAACCAAATCGTGATAAATGGAGACGGGTTATTGACAAAATTAGGAGTCTCGATCCTCAGCAGTAACGGACCGACTATGGAGGAGGATACAACCAAATCATTCGTTTTTCCACTAAAATACGTTTGCCAGTCCTAGTAGCCTTACCTCATTGACCCACTACTTACATTTTTGTAACATGTTTTTCGGATTCCTTCTAGGTAAGATTTCAATTCAAAATAAAATAGTAATAGGTGGAAGTAAGTCGCGAAATCGGCAGACAACTTACAAAAGTGAGTAATATGTAAGTTATTTAGTGCTTGTAAATAATGTCCTAAGTGTAGTCCTGCCCTGATTTTATAAAATGAGCAATATATCATATAACATAAGTCTTGCGAATTGCACGTTAGGATCACAAATACAATAAAATAAGTCATATAATAGGTCTTTAAACAGACCTCGATTATAAATATAGTAATGACTTTTCCTAGGAAAAAAATAAACCAAAATAAAATTGGTATGAACTATACAATATGCTTAGACCGAGCCGGTTTGAGGAGCGCAGGACGCATCCTTCAAGCCTCGTGTAGTTGTAAATGCACAAGATAGATGCGTACATTTCGGACGCATTTTTTCGATGTTGCTATAATTATCTACAGAATTCATAGTAGATTTGACGCGGTCTTTATTTAACAAATAATGTGTTTTATTTTGAAGACTAACTTTAGCAAACCACGAAGCTTCAAAACCACGCAGATGCTGCGGGTAAGACGCTCCATAAATACAGGACTTGACAGCCTAAGACAACAACCACAAAATTATCGAAGAAATATCTTTTTATGACCAAACGGTGTAGGTAGTTTTTAGTGGAAGCGTGATTGGACCACAGACACCAAAGTTCGTCAATTGATGTTCCACATCGCGTCTGCTGCCATATCTTAGCTCACACCACCATTCATGCAAGTTTGAAACACAATCATTTTCATATCACATATTATAAATACTTTGCTCAAAAGATACAATTTTTTGTGGTTGTCGTCCCGGCGTTCAGCGTATTTAAAAAAATATTTTATTTACAGTGGCGTTGAGTTGAATCTCTCAGCTATATCTATGTTACAGCCTTACGTTTATATATCCCCTTGATAGAGAATAAAATAGATGTATCACCAGCCTTAGGTATCGCTCCCGATATACCAAAAATATTACTTACATAATCTAGCGTTGTAATGATTATGACAAAAGCCAGCTTTGCCGGTCCGTTGCAGGACTTGATATAAATAACACCCGGTACGGAGTTACAATTTACAAATTCCATTCGATGTGCATCGCGTAAATTTATAATATAATAAGAAGCGAAAGCGGTATGAGCCGGCAAGAGATATTCTAGGAATACAAGGCTTCAGAAATCATTTTTAATTCATATAATTTCAGTTCCACTATGTGTATAGCAAAAATAGCACATCCCTTTTTTGTTGCCGCTGTTTTGTTCGCTTTTGCTCGCAATTCTTTTTATTACCAGCCTGAAGAGTAGTAAAATAATAGATAGTACCGGTACTATCGAGCTACGCAATGCATGGATTGTTATTTGTAAATCATAGCTCCAAATGAATGGGCTTCTAAGTTGTCTATTATGTTTTACGGACGTTTTCATACTTGCACTCGAAACATATACAAAGCATCTAGATAAAAGTTTAACTCCTATGCCTACTACAATAAATGTTCAGAATACAAAAGAACGATACAGAGTTCAGTTCTGACACAAATACGAATACATTTATCTGTCTACAATCTACCATTTAAGACACGAATTGTGAACGAGACCCGCAAAGCCTATATTATACAAATACACTAAAAACTGATATAAGTAAGTTTCGCCGACGTATACATAATACGTACACTTATGCCCATACACTCTTGTGGTAGGAAATGTACATCAAGTTGACATCAAGACTATATTATACATACAGCGAAACTTACCACTATCAGTACCTACTATAAACAGTGTTTCAGAGGAAACGCATTCACTTCTGCATGTAATTTAGTTCATGAACCACTTACCAAAACAATAAAGTGTACTTTTTGTGTGGAAGACATTTTAGGTTAATGATTGATAGATAGATATTATGTTACAGGCTTTTGATAGCATCAGGATTTTGATCAAAGACCGGCATATGCCAAAATGGAAACATAATTTCATCATAAACCTAGGTTTTTCATCAAAAACCAGCACTATTTCAGGATTATGATGAAATTCTTCTTTAAAACATGAGTATGTTTAGTTTTCTGACAAAATATGCTGCTTACACACGGACGGGACATGTCGATGGCAACCGGCGAATACGTTTGTATATAAAGGAAACAGGAATCACTCAAGTTCCCCTTAATATCGTTCAGTTTTTAACTTACGGAAGTTACGATGAGAATATGATAAGATTGATAAGCGCTAGTGACGTGATACATGTACTCGTTTACAGTCTACCAAATGAGTGCGTTTCCTCCAAAACACACGTCGACTTATTCTGGACAAACGAAGAAACACGAATACGACGTTGCACGAAGTATTTAGAGCGAGATAGAAATGTCAGTCTACTGTCTAAAACACTTAAAACACTCTAGAAACATTGAATATTACTCTAGCTCCATTCCCCTAGCTACACATCTTCATATAGGTGCCTTCGATTCTGACGAATACATTCACATTCCAGAACTAGGAAATATTAGGATACTGACTAACTTTAGTAATACCGTATCTATTTTTGCACGGTTGGATGAAAATCATAGAGATGCGTCAACGCTCAAAAACTCTATGACGGACGTAAAGACGTACAACTACCTACTAGTGTTGCAGCTCCATAGTGGACTATCGATAGTTAAAATTGCAACAATACTATCGATAGAATCGTTTCTCAATATTAAAAAAGTAGTATCGATTTACTACAAACCAATCGATAGCCGATTTTAGAGAAAACTTTCGATAGTTCGACGACACTACTACCTACTCCCTTCATCTTCTTTAGTGAATATAAATAGTAACGAAGAATAGAAAATATTTGCCAGAACCGAGAGCAACGCCCGCTTTTTTTTAAAGCTTAAGTTTCTAACAGCCATTGTTTGAAAACTTAACTTTTTAAAACCTTATCAACATTTGAATAGATATCAAATAAATCAAAAACTAAGTTTCATTCCATTTCGTTGCCGTCAAAATCTGCTACATACATACAAAGTTTATCGCTTAGGCCGACTTCTAGGTTACTTTGCTCATAATCTGACATTCTCCATAAAGTATTTTCATTGGAAAGACATAAATAAGTCTGCCTGTAAGCAAAAACCAGGTCATACTAATTCATATCATTATCATAAGGCATTAAATATTCCCAGTCGCAGACAGAATTAATTCAAGCACAATTTAATTAGTAATATACATTAAAGTAATTTCTACCAAAAAAGACCAGGAGGTCCTTTCCACGAAACTACATGTTACAAGGAACATTTGAATATCACTGTGTAGCGAGTTTATGCGAACAATCGTAACCGTCTTATTATGCGAAACTGTCCGCGCAATGGACATCAAAAATAGTGTAGCCGTTCGATAGTAGACTTGCGATAGTCTATCGATAGTATAGTATCGATAGTTCAAAATGCAGCAGTACTGTCGATACTATAGCTTGTTTTCCAATCGATAGTATTAATACTATCGACATGATTGCACTTGCCGATATCGATAGTTTCGATACTACCCGCCTCGGGTTTTTCGAATGAAATCTATCGATACCAGTACTATCGCTAAATCGGCAACACTAATTGAAATGTACTCGTAAACTGTAGTTCCATGAACCGGCCTCCGCGCGTGAGGTGAAGAAGTTATTGGAAGAGCTAAGTGAATCTGTCTGAATAATAATTTACATCCAATTACAATAAATAGACGAAGATCTTTCCACTAACGTCGAACAGATAATTTATAGAAACATTTATCTTATCAATCACATGTGGCTATCGCACATAAAACGTTACGTGGAATTTCTCGGATTTTAATACAAACCATTTACATTAATTGAACTCTCCCTTATTCATTACTACCTGATTCATAGAAGGGGACCCAAAATGGCAACATTATTGTTGACATCTTGCTCAAATGTCATGTAATATGAAAAAGACGTAAACAATAATGTCCCTTTCTTTTATGAACCAGGTTCTATCCGAGGCGATCAGTTTCTATACGTCACGGTTTATGTACGGCAACCCTTAATATCATTTTCTTAAAACTACAAGGTTATCCAAAATATCGTAGAACTGACGAGTTTCCTAAGTTCTCAATAAAATTTTCTCAATTTTTCATAGTGTCTATGAAGTAATAGTAGTTACAACTCGGTTATATACGTTGAAATATAACCGTTTCACAGTAATTCGTACGTTAAACATGCAACATATATGAATATACTTATAATATACAGACATTTAGTCTATCATATGGAATATAATAGAATTTCCGATTTGACTAGTGGGAAACTCGCAATTTCTTTTACAACATAAACCCTCCTCAAGTCCTTAGTTCTTGTTTTTCGCCCGAACATGCGTATTGAGACTAAAACGTGTCATGAGCTCGTCCGAAATACATATACCTATCAAATAGATATTTCAATAATAATATATGCCCCCGTTTTATAAACGAAGCATGTCATTTGTGAACGATAATAATAAATTAAGATCGAAATGAAGATACAATGTTCTTTTAAAAGAGGTATTTCGAATATATAAAATTTCGACAGGTATTCGATGGCGGCGTTAAAAGAAAACGGCCATTGCGTGACATGAATAAATACTTCTTTAGAAGTATAATATATTAGGTTATATTTAATTAAGTGCAAATATTTTCAGGGCGTGTTCTACTCACAAAACTGAACAACTTTCATCAGAAAAATTTCTTTGAAACATAACAATAGGGTACTCCCAGAGTTGAAGGATTAATTTATTATCTTTATATTTCAAAGAAATGTTACTAATAAAATGTTTTGTTCAGTTTTGTGAGAACACGCCTTTAAAATATTTGTACTGATAGTCTATCTAAAAAGCCCCGACATCAAATAAAATAGAGTATAACTTTTTCATTCAAAAGTGTTGCCATTTAAAGTGAATGTTGCCATATATTAGTGAATGTTGTCATTTAATTTTGCAATGTCATACAAATTCGCGTCTTAATTTTTGTCAGGACTTTTTAGACACACTATAATTAAATTTCGCTCAATTTTTATGTTGATGACACGTGGGTCAAAGGCTACTGTATGCAGCTGATGACACGTAGCACACAGGCTACTGTATGTAGCTGATGACTCGTGGGTCAAAGGCTACTGTATGTAGCTGATGACTCATGGGCTACAGGCTCCTATACGTAGCATTGCCACGTGGGCCACGCGCGGGCTACATGATGGGCGCGTGGGTGGCGAAGCGGACGCGTCGCCCGCGCAGCCGCCGCCACATGCCGTAGGGGCTGAAGCGGCGGCTGGGCAGGTTCTAGTCGGCGCTCTTGAACTCAGTGTCGATGCGACGCTCCAGCGCCTGAAGTTCCTCTTCTAGCTCCTGCTGGCGATCGAAACAAACAGTATCTGTAGTTGTCATGTGTCAACGTAAGGTCGGCTCATCAAAATTTTATGCCTGAAGTCTATAGTTTGGCAACTTCGTGCACGACCTTCCTGCGGGGTACAGACGGTCGGGGGGCGAGTAAGCACGTCATTTTATTATGACGTGCAGCGCGGATGCGCGCGTCACCCTTCCCCGCTACACCTCCCGCTACCCGCTGACATCTCCCCCCCCAACGTCTGTCACCCCTAGGGAAGGTCGCGTACGAACTAGCCGGACTATAGCACAGTGTGTACGCGTGCGTGCGTGGCTTGCTCGCACGCGTCGCACATACGCATCAGTTGCTATGTATGGATGTGTGTGAAATATGCAAGACAGAATTCGTGCACGGCGTGAACGCATCTGATCTGGCATATTACACCTCCCCATCCATACGTCACAACTGGTGCGTGCTTCCGATCAGAAATTGCCTTTAAAAATACAACTGACTAAAATCATTTGTTTATACAGGGTGTCCCGGTTATCGTGGACACCCTGTATATAGATAGCGATATGTTACAAGCGCTGTGGTAGACTTACATCGTCAGCCCTGACGGAGAGGTCGGCAGCGGCCAGCGGTCGGTCGGCGCGCACCGCCCGCCGCTCGCTCGCCACGTTAAACATCTGCAACATCAAATGATGTAAACAATAAGAGATATTCGACTATAGTCTTCCCAAGCGCTCATTTCATTTTTAATAGCAAGAAGCCATGCATTGAGAAAACTAAATAGGCGTCAAAAGAAATATTTTATTCAGCTAAAAGCAAATAAATGCTTGGAAATACTATAAGCTACTGATAAATAGCATCAAATAAGAATAGATAAGAACGGTATACTTCAATCTATGCAGGGTTGATCAGAACAAGTTTCTTTATGAAGCGTATTGGAAAAGTAGGCGATTTTTTATATATGACCAGCTGAGCTAACTGACTAACTTATAAATAAGATATCGTTCGTTTTCTAACATATGCTTCAATAGGGAAAATTATGCACTTTATGGAGTGATCCCACCTGCAAAGTCCTCGAAGGAGGAGAGAACCAAAACATATACTTACATCTTTAGACGAGCTCGAACAGTGAGGCAGGGCGTTGTGCATCCCTTCGAAATTGAATACCTATAGCAAGAAAAATGTGTTTCAGATATAGGAAGTAATTATGAAGCATCTGCAACATCATGAAATTCTGTTACCAAAGACATATGGACTATGAATATTTATCGGACTAGTATCTATAGTTAAAAATGCAGCAACACTTTCGATAGTATTCGTGTCACAAGACTGAAAAACGTATCGATTCAGTTACCTCGTTGTTTGGCCACGAGGGTTCCGGACGGCGCTCCCGCGGCACCGGCACAAACGTCGGCTTCACGCGGTACTCCGGCAGCATCTCTGGTTGCACTGAACAAAAACAATGGCATATAAATGATAAGCAAACATTCAAGAGACTGTTCTAATTTTATTCCCTTCCGATGCTAAGAAAAAATAATGAATGTACTTTACGAAAAATGTCTTTTTAGCAGAATGCCCCTTTCGAAAAAAAGGAAAGGGCAGCGCAGTTTTGATGTGTATTAATAAGCTGTTATAATGTGGATCAGCTGAGCGATAAATAGTTCTAAATCGTCAAAAAAGGAACATATCGCGACAGAAATATCTTGCGAAATAGATATTGTGCGAAAGCGATATTATGCGAAAGGGAATCCTTTAAAAATGCATTTTGCAATCAATAGAAATTTTGCGAAAGAAACGTTATGGACCGTTTTTGGCTTTTGTTGCTTTATAGCAGCCTATAGCAGTCCACTGATGGACAAAGGCCTTCCACGATCTCCCGTTTTCACTGTGTCGCTAAAACGGGACATCAGCCAGCCGTTCTCATAAGTTATTGGTCCATCTTGCTGGAGGGTGTCCAACGCCACGCTTGCCGAGCCGAGGCGTGGCCTCCACTCGAGAACCCGTTTACCCCACCGTCCATCGGTTTTACGACGGATGTGACCAGTCCACTGCCACTTCAACTTGCTACACTTCCAGACTGTAAAATACTCACGCTCATCAAACTGGTAGGGGCTGCGGTCGCGCGGCGGCTCGTGTGGTACTGTCACGTACATGTTCGGGATGGGTGCAACCTGCTCCTGCGTTTGATACATCGCGTTGTTTGGCTGCGCGTACACCTGAGGCAAATACAACTCACATTAGACTCGACTCTATTTTGCCGTTTAAAAGCAATAAGTAACAATAGCGCAGTAAATATGGTCGTGGTGTGTGAAGAACGAATAGCTTTCAACTCTGATATCGATCTTGAAAGCGATCCAGACAAATGTCAGAAAAATTGTACCAATGAAACACGGACTTATAAGATATTTATCACTGTATTTATTTGGTCCCAGTTTGGTTACAACACAAAACATTAGTGAATTACAACAGAAAGATGATTGATTCCATGCTTTGGAGTGCACTTTAAGCCGTCGCTCCCGATTGTTGTCTAGGATAACTTAGTCAACGGTCGTTACAAAACCATGTTAAAAGCTCTGACCAGCGACCGAACTCTGCTAAATGAGAATCGTTTCCGTTGTGTGTCGATGGCATGTTAGTTGGATGGTGTTTTAAATTGTTAATTGTTCTAACAGTTTTTAGTGTAGAAAATCACAGTGGCGATAAAGTGACAGTTAAAAATAAGCTAAATTCGGGTCCTGGGTTTATCGAGTCGGTGTCCTACAAGACAGAAGACCCACGCTGTGCTTACCTGTGGGTATTCGCCCCATTGCACCTTATTGAAGCGGTAGTATGGTGAAGGTCGCTCGGCCAGAGGGATCATCATGCCGTTCTGTGGCATAATCGCCGGCTGGTTGTGGATCATTGGGGTGGGGTAGTTCCTGGTGCAAAAAATAAGTGGATTAGTGTCGTTCTTAGGGTAACCTGGGTGAATTTTTACTAGTGACCGATAACGAAAATGGATGACCGACTGGCGAAAAGGAACAACTTTCCCCAAGAAACGTAGCTCGACACATGAAAAAAAATTAAATCTTATCTTAAACAAAAAACCGGCCAAGAGCGTGTTAGACACGCCCACAAATAGGGTTTCGTAGTCAACGTTTAAATATCAGGTTTCTCAGCATTACAAACTTAATTTGTTGCTGGTTTGTTAGCAGCAGTATGATGACCAACCGCAAATAGAAAAACTCAATTTTTTCTGAAACCTTTAAAGGTAAAATATTCGTTATAGTTTTCATTGTAACTTCAGATTGTTAGCTATATTCCATATTTATTTCAAATTTTTAGCGTTTATACTTTAGAAGTTACAGCTGGAACAAATTATGGGTCAAAAACGCCCTTTTTAAAAGCAAATATCTCGTGACAGAAACATTTTAGTGACTTTGTTTCAAAGAAACCTCACCTTAGTTTTAAAAGACCTATTCAACGATACCCTACTCAATATTGCAGAAGAAAAAAAAATTTTTTGCCCCCCTTTCACTTGTATGGGAGGGGGTCCAAAAAACATTTAAAATATTTTTTTATTAACATTTCTTTATTTGGGTCAACACGATCTATCTTCTCACCAAATTTCATGTCGATAACTCTAAAACTGACGAAGATATGAGGGCGCGGCATATAGACAGACAGACAGACAGACAGACAGACAGACAGACAGACAGACAGACAGACAGACAGACAGACAGACAGACAGACAGACAGACAGACAGACATGACGAAACTATAAGGGTTTCTAGTAGACTAGGAAACCCTAAAAACAGCTGATTTGTGATACAATGAGAGGTCCAAATAGCCTTTCATATTTTGACCTATGTTCCTTCCTAAATAAATGGATATGTCTCCTTCGTGACATTTGTTCCTTATCACAAGCCGATCCTGCATTTTCGCTATCAGTCACTAGTATAATTATTTCAGTCTATATTTCCTTGTATGACGCTGATCTTACTGTTGCTGTATTCCCTCGGCGTTGTGTGGCGCGTCGGGATACTCTTGCGACGGCATCATCTCGGGGGGCAGCGCTGGCGGGGGTGGAGGGGGCGGCGGCAATGACTGCGGCGGCATCGCTAGAGGACAACATAGTTATGACGATGATCTTACTGTTGCTGTATTCCTTCCGCGTTGTGTGGCGCGTCGGGGTACTCTTGCGACGGCATCATCTCGGGGGGCAGCGCGGGCGGCGGCGGAGACACCAGCTAGTTCTACATAGTAACCGCTGAAGTGCTTTATTTGTTGTAAGACGATGATCTTACTGTTGCTGTATTCCCTCGGCGTTGTGTGGCGCGTCGGGGTACTCTTGCGACGGCATCATCTCGGGGGGCAGCGCGGGCGGGGGTGGAGGAGGCGGGGGCATCACTGGAGAACTACATAGTTATGACGATGATCTTACTGTTGCTGTATTCCTTCCGCGTTGTGTGGCGCGTCGGGGTACTCTTGCGACGGCATCATCTCGGGCGGCAGCGCGGGCGGCGGCGGAGGAGGCGGGGGCATCACTGGAGAACTACATAGTTATGACGATGATCTTACTGTTGCTGTATTCCTTCCGCGTTGTGTGGCGCGTCGGGGTACTCTTGCGATGGCATCATCTCGGGGGGCAGCGCGGGCGGCGGCGGAGGGGGCGGGGGCAAAGACTGTGGCGGCGGCATCACTAGAGGACAACATAGTTATGACGATGATCTTACTGTTGCTGTATTCCTTCCGCGTTGTGTGGCGCGTCGGGGTACTCTTGCGACGGCATCATCTCGGGGGGCAGCGCCGGCGGGGGCGGAGGCGGCGGGGGCAAAGACTGCGGCGGCGGCATCGCTGGAAAACAACATAGTTGGAGTTTACATGGTTTAAGTTATTGATCGCCGTGTCATGCCGGCTTAGAATAGCAGCACTCCATATCTTTCCCGTGGATGTCGTAAGAAGCGACTGAGGGATTTGAGAGTTGATGTGTACTAAAATTTTAGGCGACAGGCTGACAATCTGTCACTATGGGTGATACAGTCTTCTGAATGACTCTCAAACTTTTTTCAGACGTGGCATAAATTCCCATTTTTTACAATCGTTTATGTAAATTATTGATAAATAACTACAAAACTGATCGTAGCCCCACGCAATCATGCGTCAGATGCGACAATAGTTATAGTACGAAATGGTATGAAATTTGTGCTGCGCGGAAGATATTCGAAATGAACGTAGCATACACTTTTCCTACACACACTTTTAACCCATAGACACGGATATGGAAGTTGCGCATACATAGACACTCACGTGGCACGTTATAGTTGTCCATGTGCGGATGGAAGGGCAGCCGTGGCGGGTACATGGGCTGCATGGGCATGTTCTGAGCGAGCGGCAGTAACCTATAGGCACCGACATGTTTGCGCATAGACAGATGAGATGACACTCACGAGGCACGTTATAGTTGTCCATGTGCGGATGGAAGGGCAGCCGTGGCGGGTACATGGGCTGCATGGGCATGTTCTGAGCGAGCGGCAGGTTTTGCGGCAGCGGCGGCGGCAGGTACGTGTAGTTGCCGTTGGTCGACGGAGCGCCGGCGGCAGCGGCCGGCATCGATCTATACCTACCTACATTCACATAGATAGATGAGATGACACTCACGTGGCACGTTATAGTTGTCCATGTGTGGATGGAAGGGCAGCCGCGGCGGGTACATGGGCTGCATGGGCATGTTCTGAGCGAGCGGCAGTAACCTATAGACACCGACATGTTTGCGCATAGATAGATGACATCCTATAGACACCGACATGTTTGCGCATAGATAGATGACATCCTATAGACACCGACATGTTTGCGCATAGATAGATGAGATGACACCGACATGTTTGCGCATAGATAGAAGAGAACCTATTGGCACCGACATGTTTGCGCATAGATAGATGAGATGACACTCACTTATTTGCGCATAGATAGATGAGATGACACTCACATGTTTGCGCATAGATAGATGAGATGACACTCACATATTTGCGCATAGATAGATGAGATGACACTCACATGTTTGCGCATAGATAGATGAGAACCTATTGGCACCGACATGTTTGCGCATAGATAGATGAGATGACACTCACATATTTGCGCATAGATAGATGAGATGACACTCACGTGGCACGTTATAGTTGTCCATGTGTGGATGGAAGGGCAGCCGCGGCGGGTACATGGGCTGCATGGGCATGTTCTGAGCGGCAGTAACCTATAGGCACCGACATGTTTGCGCATAGATAGATGACTAACCTATAGGCACCGACATGTTTGCGCATAGATAGATGAGAGACACTCACGTGGCACGTTATAGTTGTCCATGTGTGGATGGAAGGGCAGCCGCGGCGGGTACATGGGCTGCATGGGCATGTTCTGAGCGAGCGGCAGGTTTTGCGGCAACGGCGGCGGCAGGTACGTGTAGTTGCCGTTGGTCGACGGCGCGCCGGCGGCAGCGGCCGGCATCGATCTATACCTACAATCAATCATTCAGGTTAGCTATCGCGTAAGAAGTCTCGACGACAAACGTGGCCTGCCACAACGTAAGGCGAAAGTTCCACAGAGTACATGAGACGTGAGATTTAAGATGACATCGTGTCAGACAAGTTTAGTGATCTTTTGCCGTGTAGCTTTGTCTCTTCTGTTTTATACATTTTATATGGAAACGGTTTCAAGTGTGGCGATGTCGTACGTCTCACATCTAATGTCGCTCGTCGTATGTGCGGAGCTAGGATAGGACTTTAGTTTAGAGTAGCAAGTTAAACTGTCCGCAGATGTACGGACATGTTGAATATCGCATAATGTCCGCGTTGCTTCACAGTGATAAAAACAAGAGATCTCAAACGCCGTCGCCATAGCAGGGCACAATCGTCTTCGACGTGAAGTTTTGTTGTTATGACTAAAATGGGAGATTTAACCTTAATATAAATCAATAACCATAATAGCAAATGTTTCAAAAAATTATCCAACCCATAAAACTTAAAATGGCGTCGTGAGTAAAAAATACGAAAAATAGGAAGCATCTCCTACACAAAATGACTGGAGTGGACTACATTTTGTATGAGATACAACTTTTCTTCTCATATAACTCATTCCATTGCGAAATTCTTTAGTTTCATGGTGTCATCACCGCTTGAAACATTTTTAACTATTAGGGCCTTACCACAAAAAAGTTAGACCAGCGTTGAACGCGTGTCTAGCGTTTTTTTTGTATGAAGTTTTATTTTAAACACGCGTTCGACTCTGGTCTAACTTTTTTGTGGTAAGGCCCTTATTGTTTTGCGTCTTGCTGTAATTTGACATATATAGATTGCATTTGTCTATGATTTACGTAAAATCAAAATATCAAATATCGCAAATATCCAACATCTCCCAATTTTGCCATATCATAACAGTCATAAAACACACACACATGCGACAAAATAATTAACTTTCGCACGCAAATAAATTCACCAAGCGACTTTGCCAGGATCTGCGAAGGTCGCAGTAACTAATACCGTGATTAAATAATTTATGTTATGATCATGGATTCCAAATTTTGCGTAACATATTTTATAACATAGTATAACTTGCGCAAATATTACATACATACTGCTCATAATGTCATATACATAATATGATAGAGAGGCAAACAATAATGTTTTAATTCGTGATTCATTCTTTATCAGCGCAAGTTATAACACATTGTAAACCTAGACTGATGCTGGCATCACCATAAAATCAAACGACTGTTGCGAAATTAATTGAAATAAAACCAAATAACGCTGTTTTTGACGTAACTTTCATTCACGAGGTACACTTATTACCTACAATACACAACATGCGTCTGATTCAACAAGTATTAAAATATTTTTACTTACAAGTATCATTTACATAGAAATTCACTTATAATGAAAAATATTAAACAATGCTTAGGGGTGTGTTTATGCTGAATAATATGGCGTCATATATTGGTCGTCCACAAATCTTCTTTTTTCTGACTTGCAGTGTAGAAAGTAGCCAGTCGGTCGCCATGGAGTTGTATTATGATCTGAGAATAATGCAACTCCAGGGCAACAGCTGTCAAAAACGTTGGAGCTCATCTTCCTGTATTGATCAATGTCAATAAATAGTATAAAATGAAGTCGCTTTTTGCGCATCTCTGTCTATTTGTCGTGGAATTCGCTAACTTCTAAACCACACAACTAATTTTGATAAGGTGTTTCGAATAGATAGAGTGATTCAAGAGCAAGGATTTTATGTATAACACATGCCGGAGAAATGAGTTGCAGCAGGTAACACCGCTGACGGGCCACTAGATTAATAATAATAATAACACAATGTCACTTCGTAATCGCAAGTAAAAATATCGCCAGAGCTTTCGTAGTCGTACATACTCTAAGTACAAAATGTTACAAAATGAACCAAACAATTACTGGCAATGTAAACATAAGGGTTACATTTAATTAAGTACAAATCTCTAGAGGGTGTGATCTACTCACAAAGTGAACAACTTTTGTTAGAAACTTTTTTCGAGATATGAAAAAAAAATTGGTCCTCCCATACTAAGTGACACACTTTTTCAGCACTTTTGGGAGGCCTAAACTTTTTTTCATATTTCAAAGAAAAGTTTCAAACAAAAGTTGTTCAGTTTTGTGAGTAGATCACATCCTCAAGAGATATGTACTTAATTAAATGTAACCCTATATACAGAATCGAAGTGTTAACTGAGTAAGTAGTTTTATATGAGCCTTACTTGAACATGAAATTAACAAAACAGTGCTGTGATGCGATGATTAAGTTTAGTATTTTATTTAAAGTCACTGGAAGCACAAATTAGGGAAACGGCGCGCGGGGCGTCTTTACAGATGGCTCACGCAGTACTAGCGACGATTTTGACTCTTACTGGCTTTAACTGGAACTCAAGTTGACTAAGAAGGTAGTTGCCACGAATTTCTTGGTTGCAACGAATTTTTTGGATTTGAAGTGGCTCAGAATCATATGACGTTGTTATATCAGATTAGGCTGTTTTTATATTCTTCTACTTTGAGATTCTCAACAGTAGCAACCCTGGCTATGTATCAATTGACAGTCGCGAAAATCCTAAACAGGGTCGAGTGAACCTTCTGTATACTCTCTATTTTGTGCTGGAAGGGACCCTTATTACTTGAGTTTTTGTATGACGCTGTATGAATATTGTTATTAACAAAGGTTATCCCTATGGTGCGAGCGGCGACCCCTTCAGATTGCCGATGGTTAGTCCCATTCCAGGGAATCAACCTCTACCGGTAGCGCTTAAAATCTTTACTCACAATAACGCGCTCAGAAGAGGTTGTTCGCCTAAATGGGCAGCTCGGAGTTGCTTCTGCTCGTTGCTAGTGAATAAGATGTCCATCGGATTTTTAGATAGCATATATAAGGTTACATTTAATTAAGTACAAATCTCTTCAGGGTGTTGTCTACTCGCAAAACTAAACAACTTTTGTCTGAAACTTTTTATCGAAATATGAAAAAAAAATTTGGACCTCCCATACAAAATTCTTGGAAAAGTGTGTCACTGGGTATAGGAGGCCCAAATATTGTTTTCATTTTTCGAAAAAAAAGTTTTAGACAAAAGTTGTTCAGTTTTGTGAGTAGACCACACCCTCAAGAGATTTGTACTTAATTAAATCTAACCGTATATAGTCGTTCATTGAAAAAGATCAATTAATCGTACAGAAAAAATCTAATTCTCAGCGTATTTATACAGGGCGCACCAGACGGTGACGTCAAAAGACTTTAGATTTCTTATACTGATGGGTATCTAAATCACCCCTAGTACTTATGTGCCGCGATTTTTTGTAGTTTCCGAGTTATTCAACTTCTATAGTTGAATTGAAAATAATCATGCCCATTCTAGTATGGATGTTCGTTCATTGCTTGCCTCACTACTTGCATGCCTCGCCTCAAAGCCAAAGTTAAATAATTATGAAGTCTTACTATTGCTTGACATTTTGTAACTGAAAATAATTCAAATTATGACAGGAGTTCTGAAGTTTTTGAATGTTAAAGTTGGGTATCGAAAGAGAAAGCAGTGTAAAAAACCGGCCAAGAGCGTGTCAGACACGCCCACAAATAGGGTTTCGTAGTCAACGTTTGAATATCAGGTTTTTCAGCATTACAAACTTTATTTTGTTGCTGGTTTGTTAGCAGCAGTATGATGACCAACCGCAAATAGAAAAACTCAATTTTTTCTGAAATCTTTAAGGGTACGATATCCGTTATAGTTTTCATTGTAACTTCAGATTGTAAGCTATATTCAATATTTATTTCAAATTTTTAGCGTTTTTACTTTAGAAGTTACAGCTGGAACAAATTATGGGTCAAAAACGCCCTTTTTAAAAGCAAATATCTCGTGACAGAAACATTTTAGTGACTTTGTTTCAAAGAAACCTCACCTTAGTTTTAAAAGACCTATTCAACGATACCCTACTCAATATTACAGAAGAAAAAATTTTTTTTTGCCCCCCTTTCACTTGTATGGGAGCGGGTCCAAAAAACATTTAAAATATTTTTTTCTTAACATTTCTATATTTGGGTCAACACGATCTATCTTCTCACCAAATTTCATGTCGACAGCTTTAAAACTGACGAAGATATGAGGGCGCGGCATACAGACAGACAGACAGACAGACAGACAGACAGACAGACAGACAGACATGACGAAACTATAAGGGTTTCTAGTAGACTACGAAACCCTAAAAACGCTAACACCACAGTAAAATTTGTGGTAAAAATACCTAACGGTAAAAGACCTTTAAAAATTAAGCTAGTTCCCCTGTTTTGTACAACGATTGGTAAAACTATTCCTCATTAGAATTAGGGATATTACATATTGCTTTTATTTTCATTTTGAGGCGAGACAATTTCTTAGACCAGAAATGGGCATCTCCTTTAAAACTGTCAGCAATTTTTTTTCTTAACAGTTTTTGAGCGGTTGTTTGGCGATTGTAACTTATAAAGGTTAAATAAAAAAAAACCTACCAGCAAATATTTAGAGTTAAATAACTCAAAAACTACAAAAAACCGCGGTACATACATGATGGGGGTGATTCGGATACCTCTCAAGTATACGGAATTAAAATTTTGTGTTTTGTCGTCACTGCATAGGCCACCCTGTATAAAACTGCCACTTTATGGTTTTGACTTTTACTCATTCATGTCCCCTCGGGGTTTTGTTTTTTGTCAGTAGACTCTCAACACTCTTACAAATTTATTTGTCTTTTTGTATCTCATTATTGCATAAATAAAGAAGAGTATATTATAATTAACAAAGCGGCAATCCTCTCTGGTTGATTTGTCCATTTGATGATCAAGATATCTGCTCATTTGGTAATCTTAAAACTTTGCTCACAATAAGATCGACCAAATGTAGCAGGTCACTTGAATGGATACCTCGGGAATGCTGCTGATAGTAGGTCTCTTAAATTCGGCTAGTTTAAAAGTATCGTAAATCGCGTAAGAAATACAGTAGAATCCGTTTAATTGACAAACACGTCATTATAAGCAGATGTCATACAAAAGGTAGGTTGTATGACGAATGACCCAACCCTTTACATGTATCACTATCGCTTATATTATTATTATAATTCTTTCGCCACTGACTGTTTAGTTTAATTCTCCACTTTCTAATCTGTATAATTGGACCTTCTTTTCTGAATCGTAAATTCATTTCGGCGTAGAGATGTAATTTTTTAACATGGTATCGTCGTTTAGAGTCATGTCAGTCATTAAAACCGGAAATAATTTACAAAAATGGGTTATAATAACCGACATGTCACTATAAGCGAGTCATTATATCCGAGCCTTTTTCAAGAATTTTGTATGTAAACCAAACTACGGTCTGTAACTACGTCATAATAAGCGGTTGGTCAATTTATGCTGTGTCATAATAAACGGATTCTACCGTTTCAATAAATCGTACAGATAAAAATCAAATTCGAAATGTATATGTTACAGTCAAAACCCTTAACCAGTCAATAACGTTAATGACTGGCAAAACCAGTCAATAACGTTATTGCCTAAGGTACTCAGTCAAAACCCTTATTGACTGATTTTGTCTAATAAAATCAGTCAATAACGTTATTGACTGACGTGCCTAGTCAAAACCCTTAATAGGTATGTCCTGGTTGGTCTTAGATCACCATCAGGACCGTTAGATGGTCGCTGCCAGAGTGGAAGTCTACTGTCTCGCTCGCCGGTTGTTATTCCACAAGGACATGCCCAAGTCGTAGACGGCTCTTCACTTATGTTGACGGCAGCAAATACGTGGCCTCCCCTCCCAGAAGTCATATACCTCCCGGTAGTTACTCGAGGACTCGGGCTCAGTGCCACCGGCGAGCGAAACAGTAGACTTTCACTCTGACTGCCTCCATCTTCTATCTTCTATAAGATGCATTTCAGTGAGCGTGCACAATCGCCCCACGACCTGATTATCCCCATTCCACCTCCGGGGATCGCGTCGCTGACAAGGATTACTCCTTTTATCAGCTGGTGAGATAGCAGACAAATGCGAGCCTATCTTATTTAAAAAAATATATACCGATCCTGACGGTTACTATGCAGTAACCACTCCTACTCGCCACATCGCACCGTAGCTCACCGCACCGTACTGCTACCCGCCGTATCGCTCATAATCTCACCGCAAATCAGTGCTACTCGCCGCATCGCACATCGAAACTCTCCACACCGCACTGTTTTTCGCCGCAAAGCACATAAACTCACCGCAATTCAGCGCTACCCGCCGCAACATACAACAAAACTTCCCGCACCGCACGGCTTTCCGCCGCAAAGCACATAAACTCACCGCAATTCAGCGCTACCCGCCGCAACATACAACAATACTTCCCGCACCGCACTGCTTTCCGCCGCAAAGCACATGAACTCACCGCAATTCGGCGCTACCCGCCGCAACATACAACAAAACCTCCCGCACCGCACTTCTTTCCGCCGCAAAGCACATAAACTCACCGCAATTCAGCGCTACCCGCCGCATCACACAACGAAACTTCTCGCACCGCACTGCTTTCCACCGCAAAGCACATGAACTCACCGCAATTCAGCGCTACCCGCCGCAACATACAACAAAACTTCCCGCACCGCACTGCTTTCCGCCGCAAAGCACATAAACTCACCGCAATTCAGCGCTACCCGCCGCAACACACAACAATACTTCCCGCACCGCACTGCTTTCCGCCGCAAAGCACATAAACTCACCGCAATTCAGTGATACCCGCCGCAACACACAACAATACTTCCCGCACCGCACTGCTTTCCGCCGCAAAGCACATAAACTCACCGCAATTCAGTGATACCCGCCGCATCGCGCACTGAAACTCTCCGCACCGCACTGATTTCCGCCGCACTGCACATAAACTCACCGCAACGCAAACGCAATGGTTACTGCATAGTAACCATCAGGACCGTTACATTTTTTTTTCAAAACCCTTAATAGGTACGTCCGACCTGGTGGTAGCAACCTAGACTGCCTGGCTGGTCTGAGTTCACCATCAGGACCGTTAGATGGTCGCAGATAGAAGAAAGCCTACAGCCTCGCTCGCCAATTGAACTAGGCGGGAGCCTAACAACCGCCGTCGTGAAGTCTATGACATATAGGAGGTGAAGCCACGTATACGCTAATGTCAGCATTAGATAGTGAAGAGCCGTCTACGACTTGGGCATGTCCTCAGGAATAACTACCGGCGATCGAGACAATCAGCCAGCCAGTCTAGGTTGCTGCTACCGGGGCAGAAGTACCTATTAAGGGTTTTGACTGGGCACGTCAGTCAATATCGTTATTGACTGCTTTTAATAGATAAAACCAGTCAATAAGGGTTTTGACTGAGGCCCTTAGGCAATATCGTAATTGACTGGTTTTTCCAGTCAATAACGTTATTGACTGGTTAAGGGTTTTGCCTGTAACATATACAACTAATGAATAAAAAACGCCACTCTTTTAGTTATTTTTTTTTGTAATTAGACTTTCCACACCTTTCCAGCTTTGTCTTTTTGTAGTTCATTGCATAAATAGAAAATAGTATATTATTAATAAAGCGTTGATTGGACCATTTCAAGAAATCAGCCTCATCTGGTGTTCTTAAAACTTTGCTTACGATAAGTAACCTCCAGAAGAGCTTGTTCGCTTGAATGGATAACTCGGAGATGCTGCTGATAGTACTTAAGATATCTAATCAATTTATGGCTATTTTAACAGCATCGTAGCTCACGTGAGAAATATCAATAAATTGTACAGATAAAATCGAATCGACAATGTATACAAATAAATAAATACAAAAATTACTTTTGTTTTTTGTGAGTAGATTTTCCACACCTTTCCAGTTTTATTTGTCTTTTTGTATATCATTGCATAAATAAAGAAGAGTAATATTATTATTACAAAGCGGCGATCTTCTGTGGTTGATTTGTCCATTTCAAGAAATCAGCCTCATCTGGTATTCTTAATACTCTGCTTACAATAAGTAATCTCCAGATCAGCCTGTTCGCTTGAATGGATAACTTGGAGATACTGTTTTAGTACAAGAGATATCTATTCAATTTATGGCTACTAGTGTTGCCACTCAATAGTGGAGTATCGGACTATGTATCGATAGTCCATCTACAGAATATGGATAGTTAAAAATGCAGCAATACTATCTAAAGATCAATAATGCAGAAAAACTATTGATAGTATCGATCAATCGAACTATCAATACACTATTGCACAGTTTAGCACTCGTCGAAAGTATTGGCCTATCGATTGTGTAAGGGTTTAGTGAAAGCTATAAATAGCAGTACTGTCGATAGTTCCGCAACACTAATAGCTTCTACCGGGAGTAACGGAAAGGGTATAACAAGCCGAAAGGAGGTCAAGGTACTCATGAAACTAAACAACTTTCCCCATGGAACATGGGTCGAAATATGAAAAAGAAAATGTACATCCCATAGTAAATCAATTAGCTGATCGGCGATTTTGTATGGGAGGTCCAAATTTTTTTTCATATTTCGACGCATGTTCCATGTGGAAAGTTGTTCAGTTTCATGAGTACCTTGACCTCATTTCGGCTTGTTATACCCTTTCTGTTACTCCCTCTATAACAACATCGTTGATCACTTAAAATATCAATAAATCGTACAGATATAATCACATTCGCGTCATATTTATTTACATAAAAAAAGATGTTTGTAAAGAGCAGAGCGGTTAACGTAATGAATAAGAAAATCGTACACAATAATTCAAATGTGTAAATAAAAATGCATGAGCTTAGAGTTAATGATAAGCAAGCTATAGGCTGCGCCTTACTGGGTATGAACGGTTATCACGGGTATGTACACAACCTAGTTCTTCTGTAGCAAAACGACAGTGACAATACTATTATACATCTATATTTCTCCTACATTTAACGTATCTATAGAACTTAAGCATTAGCTGGGCACGACGGTCCGGAGCGATACTCGCAATCTATAGCTTGCTTATTTATACTTTAAGAAACTGAGAAATACAGAGTAATAACAGCTGATAAATTGCATGGAACAAAGAGACATGTTGTGATATCCAAAAATCAATACATAGTATAAAATGAAGTCGCTTTTTAACTCCTCTTGAACCACGCAGCGGATTTTAATGCGGTTTTTTAATAGATGATATGTATAACACATACCCGGTAAAATCCTTCTTTTAGCAGGAAATTGTGTTGCAGGTCGCTAGTTCCGAATATAAACTGATTCATAGAAAAAAGGGACCCGAAATAGCAACATTATTGTTTGAGTCTTTTCCATATTACATGATATTTTTGTAAGATGTCGACAATAATGTTGCCATTTCGGGTCCTTCTTCCGTCTTCGTCTATGAATCGAGTAGTAAATGGGGATAACATGCAGGCGCATACCTCTCCAATTCCTCTTAGAGTGCGCGACAGTACAGTTGTTGCCGCGAGGGCAGAATGAGCGCGTCGCTGCTTCATCATCAAAATCGACACCTTATACTTAGTGCGGTTGGAGATAACATGCAGGCATATACGGTGTCTTACCTTTCAAATAAAGGCTTTGATTCCTGTTCATTATTATTTATTTAAGTAGTATGTTTTGTGTACATCCTTAACTGGACTAGTTATACTATTTAAGTCACATTAGTTCGGTGAGACGTCACACCCGAACTAAAGCGACTAAAACAGTATCAGTAGTCCGGACGAAACAGCCGTACAACTGAGACAAGACCGACTGGTGTGGGTAGGTGTCGACGCTGCAGGTTTCGAATAAATGGGGATAATATGCAGGCTTATAGCGGTGGCATACCTTTCCAACTCCTCTTCAGAGTGCGCGAAGGTGCAGTTGTTGCCGCGAGGGCAGAATGAGCGCGTCGCTGCGTCGCGGCACATCGACACCTTATATTTGGTGTGGGTAGGCGTTGACGCTAGTTTCAAATAAATGGGGATAATATGCAGGCTTATAGCGGTGGCATACCTTTCCAATTCCTCTTCAGAGTGCGCGAAGGTGCAGTTGTTGCCGCGAGGGCAGAACGAGCGCGTCGCTGCGTCGCGGCACATCGACACCTTATATTTGGTGTGGGTAGGTGTTGACGCTAGTTTCGAATAAATGGGGATAATATGCAGGCTTATAGCGGTGGCATACCTTTCCAATTCCTCTTCAGAGTGCGCGAAGGTGCAGTTGTTGCCGCGAGGGCAGAATGAGCGCGTCGCTGCGTCGCGGCACATCGACACCTTATATTTGGTGTGGGTAGGTGTCGACGCTGGTTTCGAATAAATGGGGATAATATGCAGGCTTATAGCGGTGGCATACCTTTCCAGTTCCTCTTCAGAGTGCGCGAAGGTGCAGTTGTTGCCGCGAGGGCAGAATGAGCGCGTCGCTGCGTCGCGGCACATCGACACCTTATATTTGGTGTGGGTAGGTGTCGACGCTGCTGTCGACGGCGACGGCTGGCCTGCAATATTACACACAATTACTTTCCTTGGATACTAGAGTCTAGAATCTATATGCAGGATTAGATGGCATACCATTTTTTTCACCAGTACAGTAAGAGACGAATCAGGTTGATACTACAGTGACCCACGATTTTTCAAAAACAGCCTCCAAATCTTTTTTAGACGTGGCGATAACGGCCGTAAAACTGCCTACGCAGAAATGAAAACAGGAGTGATATGTGTACGTCTTTGTATGTTTGTAGAGGAATTTGAGATTGACATCATAACCATAGTAAATCTTTCTAATTATTGTAGGTAGAGTGATCACAGGGCATACAATCTCCGCTTGGACTAGATGTCATAAAGTCAATGATGAAGTCAGAAAAAATGTGAATGGTATGCAGTAACATATTTACAGCCCATCGCATGTGTCGGCGAACGGCATCTTCCGTATGGTTTCAGCTGCAATCGTAACTTGGTACATACCTACCAACCTAAAACATATCCTACATCCCTTGCAATAAAATAGAATAACTAGCTATTATTTACTTATCTAGACACACGGCAGTGTGTCCGCCAAGTTCGAGCAAAAAAAGCGACACACCGGCCGTGGGTTATATTACACGAACCATTTCGGGCCAAGTTCGACCCACCTATAACTCAAAATCTATTTTACCTACGCATATGAAATTTCTAGTATCTGTCGAGATCTACTTACTTATCTAAAATAAAAAATTTCATTAATGTACCTATTGTAGGTCTTGAGATATTGACGTCAGAAAATCGCTATTTTTACTATACACTCACTGACTGACTCACTCATCAAAAACCTAGACCACTTCCAATGGTCGTATTGACTTGAAATTTGGCATGGAGGTAGGTCTTTAGGTCAAGGTAAAGGAAAAAATCTGAAAATGGCCAAGTGTGAGTCGGTTTTAAAAATAATGAAGGTGTAAATTCATACCCCTAAGGAACTAAAACAAAAAAATTATCTATATCTTCCAATCATCGTACCGACCTAAAATTCGTTACGAAGGTTTTTATTTAGTCAAAGTAAAGTATAAATGAGATATTTCCTTACCTAACTTAATCATAAGAAAAAAAGAAAATTAACCTTACAAAAATAATGAAATCCACCCAAAACATAAATGTGAAGGCTGCCAAGTTCGATAATATTGGAATGCTTCGCCTATAAAAGAAGTGAGATCTAAATAAGTACCAAGTTCCATACACAGACCTCAGTTAAAAATAGTTACAGGAATGCACGCTTGATTTTCCGCAGTTTGGAAAGTAGATCTTTATTTCCAAACTGCGAAAAATTAAGTGTGCATTCCTGTAACTATTTTTAACTGAGGTCTGTGTATGGAACTTGGTACTTATTTAGATCTCACTTCTTTTATAGGCGAAGCATTCCAATATTATCGAACTTGGCAGCCTTTCACATTTATGTTTTGGGTGGGATACCTACTTACATATTAAGCATTACAATGTAAAGCTCCGGCATGTTATCACCCGATAAGCTTTCTCAGACACTAAATAACATCGCCCAGCTAATACATAGCATACTTAAGTAATAAACCATGTAAGAAAATATTTTATTGTCACGCCTCCTATGTTGATAAGTCAGATGGCTTTCTTTACAGTCATGCTTTTGAGATACTACCTACTAGCGCCATCTTCAGCCGCTCTCGGAATTAACATATCAAAAACACACCTATGTAACAAACCATGTATATAATAAGAAAGGAGGTGTGGTCAAGATGGCTTATCCTTACGGTAACGCTTTGATATACTATCTAGTGCTGCTATCAGCGGTCGTTTTACGAACTAACATCTCAAAACCAGATTTTTGACTAATTTTATTAAATTAGATAAATAAGTAAATAACCAAGTTACGGGCATGCGTAACTCTTAGATATTAATCATTTTTCATTATCTTTTAGAATTAAGTTGATTTATTATTGTATAATCATTTTTGAATTTATTTCATTTTGCTACTTTTTGTTTTGCCTTTTTCAGTTGATAATCGTTAGTTTACAGTAAAATCAGTAGTTTCTAATCATTTTATACGTTTTTCTGATCCTTATGACAACCTATTACTTAGTCTAGGAAGCCTAGAACCTAGTTTTTCAGGCGTTGTAAATATTTTCACTATTTATATTTTTACGTATTATTTTAGATTCTTATCTCAGTTCTTAGTTTCTAGTGCATAAAGACATATCACTAATAAATTGGACGATAGATTAAGTTTTTGCCAAACTTTGTACTTTAAACTTTAATTAGAGCAATATCGCCCATATCTGGGGAACGTATCATCATATACCACCTTAATACACCTATTCTACACATTTAGTACATAAGTTATATGACCTAGAACCTCTAGGTTCCGAAATAAACACTAAAACCTAGTTATAATTTGATGTGATATGCAAAATGTGTCCATTTATCGTCCAATAAAACGAAACCTGTATTACTTAGATGTTTAAGATTTTTTACCTTGATACCTAATGTTATTATGTACCTACTTATGTAAAAGTTTTTATTGAAGATTATTTTGATATACGGTAAAACGTTGAACAATGGCAAGTTCGTAGAGAAAATTGGTTGCAATTTAATTTCGAAATTGGGGCGGGCGCGGCTCTCTTTAAAGTAAGGCTCGTTAGTATATAAGGAAATTGGAATTTTCAAACGACAAGTTTTACAAGTTTACACGGTTCTAAGAAGAAAATTCCAGTTTCCAGCTAGACGTGGGAGTTCAAGAGGAAAGCGGCTAATCCAGTATCTTGCCATTGTCTGCGTTGCGCCAACCAAACTGAAAAAAGAAGAAGTTTTATTTTACAACTAAATAGAATCCTCTAAATTCGCGTAAAAGTTACCCCTCGAAAAGTGACCGCTGCGGGCCGGTTTGTCTCACCCGTGTTGCGTGCTGGCACCTTCTGTGCTGGACATAAAAATCACACAAAAGTTATTTAAATAGTTTCTATACTTGTGCTACGGTACTGACCACTGAACTGGCACCGTTTGTGCTACTTACCTGTGTATCAACTGTGAAGTGCGTTTACCTAAGATTTAGGACTTAGGACCTAGGTCTTGGGTAGTGTTAGTGCAGTTGGTACCAGGTCGTTGGAGCTTGACGAGCTGCATGGTCCTTGCGAGACGGATCAGTACTGTGGTATGGTATAGAGATTGTTTTTATATTGTGTGTGATTTTTGTGAATTGTGAGACAAATTTAACCCCGTACCGGTCTTTGAATACGTAACGTACCTAACTAGCGCAACGCAGACCAACGAGGGAAGGATACTGAAGATAGCTGCTTCTAGGCTCATGCTACCTTGCTGGTGTTAACTTGGTGTGCCTAGAGGTGGATGGTGAGTTGGCATCGGCGTCGGCCGGCCTTGCCGAGGCGGGACTGATAATCCTCTTTGCTGACTTCAGAGACCTAAAGTGGAAGGAGTAATTCATGTCAATTGATGTTAAAGCTAAACTCATTTGAGGGTGTCTTATTTCGGCTTCGTACTACTACACTACGAAGTATTCAGTCTTTGTGAAAGTAAATACTCCACTTTAGTGTACTCTGGGGGCCAGTCACGAATAGGGAGCTGTATATTCCCCCAGCTCCTCAGCACCTAGAGGACTCAGTGCTTACCCTCGGAAGGCACCCCCTACCTATCCTACCAATCCTACCTCTACGCGGCTCACAACCAGTAGGAACCCGCGTAGAACCCTAGGGCCCACGATAGGCACACGTAAAAGCCACAGTTACACTCCCGTCACAGACAAGCATACGACACTTTATGATGATACGTTCTCCAGATATGGAAAAGCAACGTAGGATGACGCGATCGATGTCTCGCGTAGATAGAGACACGGAAGACCCGGCACCAGGCCAATCTAGCTCGCCCGGCACTAACACGTGGAGTGCGCCGTCCGGAGCTAGTGCCCTGCCGCCGTCTACCGTTAGATCGTCGCCACCTCCGAGTAGTAATGATAATGTTTCAGAAGAACATAATTTGTCGAATGCCCAAGGGCAGCAGAATGAGAGCCATGAAGTAGGGAATAATTTGAACCGCGAACAGAACTTGTTAGACTTCGCGGGAAACTCTGATCTCAATAATGCGATATTTGAGACGCGATCCACCGCGAGTCGTAGGTCAACGGCCTCCGCGCGCAAACGGCAGCAGCTTCTTGTTAGATGTAGTAGAAAAGCGAGCCGCGCACCTGGCAGCTGAGCGTGAGTGTGCTGAAACTAAACTTGAGATAATGCGTCTAGATTCAGCGGAAAACACGGCCGACGATAGCGAGGTAGATACCGTGACGACGCGAGTTAATCCAGCCGTCCGAAAATGTATACAAACTGAACGATGGATTAGCACGCACACGGTACAAACCCCGGGTCCAACTTCAGAAACGCCCCACCATACCGCGGTCCCTGGGGAGAGAGAGCGTTACAAAGCGGAGATCCCAACCGACTACCGAATATTAGTCAAAATGTTACATTTGAACAGGGTGGCGTCCCCTCGTTCACAGGGCAAGGCCCATCAGTGGACAATAGGTCCCAAATTAATAATAATAACAACAATCAAAATGAGATACCTAACTTACCAAACGTAAACGTAAACAATAACATTCCTCAGCCGCAGGCTAGGCGCTCTAACCCGCCGCCTTATCAAAATAATACCTACAACTCTGCGTTCGCACGTACCTACGAACGCCAGCCGCACGACAATACCTACCGGTCTAGCTCCGGCACGCCGGCGCATCCGAGCACAGGTATACTATCAGATATGGATAGATTAGAATTTTTAGCGAGCTCATTATCTAGAGCGATGACAGCAAATTCACAACCTCGCGATAAATATTCTAAATCGAACAAATTACTACAAGAGCTACCTTACTTCGACGGTGACATCACCGAGTGGGTAGGATTCTCTGCTATTTACCGAGACACAGAAGATTTATTCTCAGATATCCAGAATATAGCCAGATTACGCAAAGCCCTCCGCGGACAGGCTAGGAAGCGGTACGCGCTCTTATCAGCACGGCAATAGACCCGGATCAAATAATGAGCATCTTAGATAAGAGGTTCGGCCGGCCCGAGCATATCGTACTAGCTGAAATTAGCAAACTAAAGGCTATGCCTAAACTTGCCGACGACGGTCGTAACGCAAGCGAGTTCGCGAGTCGCGTCGCTAATACTGTATCAATGATTAAATCTTTAGACCAGAGTAGGTACCTAAACTCGCCCGACCTAGTACAGTGTATAGAGAGTAAACTAACTCAAGAAAAACGATTCGGGTGGGGTACATGGTTACGAGACAACAAAGCGCGACCAGACCTCCAGGTCATGTCCGAATACCTAAGTGATATCGCCGATAGGTACAACGTTATGTCACCTGCTATCGACGCGGTTGATAGGTACAGGCAATCACGTAACGTAGACAAGCGCGGTAAAACTACTAAGTTGATACCTACTCGCCGACCGATTCACGCTACAAGACGTAGGTACGAACGGGATAGTTCTCAGTCGGACTATAGCTCAGACGAGCAAGATAGCACGCCGCGACACTTAATAAACGTGGCTAGGAACCCTAGAAAATCTACCTACAGCGATAGCGAAAACGACCAAGAGGTAGTAAGCCCCCACGTCCTAAGCACGCGCGAGCGGTCCGCTGAAAACCTAAACTCGGCGAGCGACTCCGATAGCGAATATGAACGCTTCAAAGTGTTCTCGGCAGTAGGTATAGGTAAGTCAAAGGAGTGCAAGCTATGTACTAAAGATCATTTTCTGCGCGATTGCGAAATATTTAAAAAGAAACCAATAGCTGAACGTTGGGAGGCGGCACGCGATAGCCGTCATTGTTTTAGATGCCTAAACAGTACTCATCGTAGGGAAACGTGCAAAGCTAAGAGTTGCAGCATGAAGGGCTGCAAGGGGCTGCACCATAAACTCCTACATTACTCGAAAGAGGAAGAAGCGTCAAAACAACGTAGTAGTTCGGTCAAGCCGGCGGCCGCCGCCGCGCCAATAAAACCTGCGCCCGCAAAAGATAGCGCAGTGAAAACTGTTCACATTTCATCCGTGAACACACTATCAAAAGATCGACAATCGTATCTTCAAATAATCCCAGTAGAGTTGTACGGTCCTGTAGGTAAAATAGAGACATACGCATTCCTCGACGGAGGCTCCACTAGTACACTCATTGAGCGCGACACTGCACTTGCCGTAGCACCGGAAGGCAAAAAAGAGGTGCTACGAATCGTAGGCGTAGGCGGTAACACGATAGACGAGGAAGGCTCGTATAAGTTAGACTTGAAAATTAAGGGCCTATTCGCACGTACCATCGAATCAATGCAGGCGCAAACTATTTCAAAGTTAGAGATAGACGAGCAAGACATACCTACAGACGTAATAGCTAAATGTAGGCATTTAGACGAGGTTCGAGACGCCCTTAATTACCCGTCAGCGCGACCTACGATATTGATAGGCCAAGATAATTGGCACTTATTAGTCGGCCACAAGTTGCTAAAAGGAAAGAGAAATGAACCTGTCGCTTCATTAACCAGCTTAGGTTGGACCCTGCATGGCTTCTCCTCAGGGTACAATAAAACAGTCGCTTTCGTAAATTACGCAGCAACCACAACTAGATCGAACACAATAGACGACTTAATTAAAGATCAATTCAGCATAGATTCGTTAGGTATTCAACCTAAGCGACCCCAGAACGACCTCGAGACGCAAGCGATAAAAACTTTAGAAGAAACTACCAAACGTTTGCCGGATGGGCGTTACGAGGTAGGGTTGCCATGGAAACCCGAATGCCAAACCATGCCCGACAGTCGTAAACAGGCAGAGCGTCGTTTCTACAATATAGAGCGGAAGCTAGAAAAATTTCCTGCGAGTAAATTAGAGTACCACAAACAAATGCAGAATTTAATCGATAAAGGCTATGCCGAGCTCGCGCCCGCCATACCTACATCCCCACGCGTGTGGTACCTACCACATTTCGTAGTCGTCCATCCACAGAAAAAGAAAGAGCGATTAGTTTTCGATGCGGCCGCAAAGTCAAACGGAACTAGTTTAAACGACGCTTTACTCTCGGGCCCCGATCTATTGCAGAGTTTATTTGGGGTACTCGTACGGTTTCGCGAAGGCCCGGTGGCCGTAATAGGTGACATAAAGAGATGTTTCTGAGAGTAGGTGTACGCGAACAAGATAGAGATAGCTTGCGATTTTTATGGCGCGATAGTCCGAACGACCCATTGCGCGAGTATCGCATGACGTCACTCATTTTCGGAGCCACCTCATCACCATGCAGCGCGATCTACGTTAAGAATAAAAACGCCGCTAGCCACGCCCACCTTTATCCCGAAGCCGCACGCGCCGTAGAACGGCAGTTCTACGTAGACGATTTTTTGATGGCATTTCCGAATGTAGAATCAGCTGATAGGATGGTGCGTGAAGTAGACATTATTCACAAGAACGCGAAGATGGACTTGCGCAACTGGGCAAGCAATGACTCATCCACATTAGAGTCGGTTAGCGACGCAATTAGCCCCGCCCAGGATGCCCTATTAGGTAACAAAGATCAGTTTGAAAGAACTTTAGGTCTTATATGGAAAATAAACAAAGATTCCCTAAGTTTCGCGCTAAACCTGCGTAACACACCGATAGAGGCCATCGAGGGCCAGCGCGCCCCCACTAAGCGCGAAGTAGCCAGTGCGGTGATGTCCGTATTCGATCCCCTAGGTTTAGCATCACCTATCACTATCCAAGGCAAAGCTATCATACAAGAAATATGGCGTTCCGGTATAGACTGGGACGACCCAGTATCAAACGACGTAAACACGCTATGGCAAAAATGGTTAGCACACGTTAAAAATCTACAGGGTCTGGAAATACCTAGGTACGTACCTCCGGGCATTGACCCCGACTCGACCGAACTTCATGTCTTTGTGGACGCGTCCGAAAGATCGTACTCAGCGGCGGTTTATTTACGTTCAGTTCTACCTAATGACACGGTTAACGTTAGTTTATTAGCCGCTAAAGCTAAAGTAACGCCCCTCAAACCCGTCTCCATACCAAGGTTGGAACTGCAAGCCGCAGTCTTAGGATGCCGCCTAGCAACAACAGTTCGTAACGAGATGAGTTACATAGTTAAAAGCCAGACGTTCTGGTCAGACTCACGTACAGTTTTAGCATGGATTCACTCAGATCCCAGGACGTTTAAACCTTTCGTAGCACATAGACTCGCTGAAATTGAGGACTGCACCCGACCGACCGAATGGCGTTGGATACCTACTAAAGATAACGTAGCCGATGACGCTACTCGCGGCGTACCTAAAGATTTTGGTGCTTCACACAGATGGTACACCGGTCCTGCGTTTCTCAAATTAGAACCTACTTCATGGCCAATAGAAAATAAGTTAATTAAGTCGAGTCAACCCCCTCCTTCCCCTCTTGTTACTGGCGAGGAGAAGATCGTCAAACTTCACGCGCTGCGCGAACGACGGCAATCTGCGTGTCTACCTGATGCATCGAGATTCTCGTCATGGCAAAGATTACTACGCACAACTGCACGTGTCTTACAGGCTTCTCAAAAGTTTAAAGCGCTCGCCAACCCAATCACTAAACAAGCAGCGCTCATGACACGCAAGTTCGTTAAGACACCAAGAAAGGTATCTGAGCAACGGCCCACTATCAAACTACCTAAGATGGCCTACACGCCGCTCGAACCCGTGTTTATTGAGAAAGCCGAACGACTACTTATTCGTCATATACAACAAGAAAGCTTCAGCACCGAGATAAACCGCATCAAAAAAGGAGAACCTATCGAACGAGCATCACGATTACGTAAACTATGTATGAAGTTCGATGAGCATGATATACTTCGCATAGAAGGACGTATCGACGCAATATCGGACGAAAAAAGTACCTACAAACGACCAGCTGTGATTGACGCCAACCACTACATAACTCGGTTGATTATTCACCACACCCACTGTGAATTCAATCATGGCAATCACGAAACTGTTATGAACGAGTTGAGACAAAAATACTACATCTTAGCACTTCGTCGCACCGTACGAAAGATATTACATACATGTCAATGGTGTCGAGTACATCGCAAGACGCCACAGATGGCACCGCACGGTAACCTACCTATCGAGCGATTAGCACGCAATCAACCTGCGTTCACATGTACCGGACTAGATAACTTTGGGCCGATGGTCGTCACCATAGGACGACGACATGAGAAGCGATGGGGCACATTATTCACCTGCCTTACCACGCGAGCAGTACATATAGAACTCGCAGCTTCACTCTCATCATCTTCCATGATACTAGCCCTCAGAAGATTCATGACAAGAAGAGGCCAACCAGCTGTTATCTTCAGTGACAATGGGTCTAACTTCGTAGGTGCCAATAGAGAGCTCGCAGAGATATGGAGTGAGTGTAATGATGGACTTAAAGAATACGCAGAGAGTAGGCGAATTCAATGGAAATTCATACCCCCTGGCGCCCCCAACATGGGTGGATCATGGGAGCGACTAGTAAAATCAATCAAAATCGCATTAGCCGCTACGTTGAAAGAAAGAAGTCCACGCGAAGAAGTATTACACACTCTATTGTTAGAAGCCGAGCACACAGTAAACTGTATGTAGACCATTAACAGCAGTATCACTCGAAACCGAAGAAGAAGCACTGACGCCTAACCACTTTCTGATAGGACGCTCAAGTGGCAACATGATGTTCGGTACTTTCGATGACAACGATATAGCTAACGAATCAACCTGGAGGGCTTCTCAGAGACTCGCCGATCACTTCTGGGCGAGATGGACACGCGAGTACTTACCTACTTTATTACCGCGTCAAAATAACAAATCACAACGTTATCAGAATCCAGCCCCAGGTGATATCGTATTAATCGTCGATTCAACACTACCTAGAAACTCCTGGCCAAGAGGCGAAGTCGTCACCGTCTTACCTGGTCCCGATGGACGAGTACGAGTAGTCGAAGTAAGAACAACTGCTGGCATACTACGACGCCCAGCATCACGCCTAGTAATCTTATCTAACCATGACAATTCGCCGCACGATGATTAGTGCTCACTACTTTCGCACCGGGGGGAGAATGTCGGCGAACGGCATCTTCCGTATGGTTTCAGCTGCAATCGTAACTTGGTACATACCTACCAACCTAAAACATATCCTACATCCCTTGCAATAAAATAGAATAACTAGCTATTATTTACTTATACCTACTTACATATTAAGCATTACAATGTAAAGCTCCGGCATGTTATCACCCGATAAGCTTTCTCAGACACTAAATAACATCGCCCAGCTAATACATAGCATACTTAAGTAATAAACCATGTAAGAAAATATTTTATTGTCACGCCTCCTATGTTGATAAGTCAGATGGCTTTCTTTACAGTCATGCTTTTGAGATACTACCTACTAGCGCCATCTTCAGCCGCTCTCGGAATTAACATATCAAAAACACACCTATGTAACAAACCATGTATATAATAAGAAAGGAGGTGTGGTCAAGATGGCTTATCCTTACGGTAACGCTTTTGATATACTATCTAGTGCTGCTATCAGCGGTCGTTTTACGAACTAACATCTCAAAAAACCAGATTTTTGACTAATTTTATTAAATTAGATAAATAAGTAAATAACCAAGTTACGGGCATGCGTAACTCTTAGATATTAATCATTTTTCATTATCTTTTAGAATTAAGTTGATTTATTATTGTATAATCATTTTTTGAATTTATTTCATTTTTGCTACTTTTTTGTTTTGCCTTTTTTCAGTTGATAATCGTTAGTTTACAGTAAAATCAGTAGTTTCTAATCATTTTATACGTTTTTCTGATCCTTATGACAACCTATTACTTAGTCTAGGAAGCCTAGAACCTAGTTTTTCAGGCGTTGTAAATATTTTCACTTTTTATATTTTTACGTATTATTTTAGATTCTTATCTCAGTTCTTAGTTTCTAGTGCATAAAGACATATCACTAATAAATTGGACGATAGATTAAGTTTTGCCAAACTTTGTACTTTAAACTTTAATTAGAGCAATATCGCCCATATCTGGGGAACGTATCATCATATACCACCTTAATACACCTATTCTACACATTTAGTACATAAGTTATATGACCTAGAACCTCTAGGTTCCGAAATAAACACTAAAACCTAGTTATAATTTGATGTGATATGCAAAATGTGTCCATTTATCGTCCAATAAAACGAAACCTGTATTACTTAGATGTTTAAGATTTTTTACCTTGATACCTAATGTTATTATGTACCTACTTATGTAAAAGTTTTTATTGAAGATTATTTTGATATACGGTAAAACGTTGAACAATGGCAAGTTCGTAGAGAAAATTGGTTGCAATTTAATTTCGAAATTGGGGCGGGCGCGGCTCTCTTTAAAGTAAGGCTCGTTAGTATATAAGGAAATTGGAATTTTCAAACGACAAGTTTTACAAGTTTACACGGTTCTAAGAAGAAAATTCCAGTTTCCAGCTAGACGTGGGAGTTCAAGAGGAAAGCGGCTAATCCAGTATCTTGCCATTGTCTGCGTTGCGCCAACCAAACTGAAAAAAAGAAGAAGTTTTATTTTACAACTAAATAGAATCCTCTAAATTCGCGTAAAAGTTACCCCTCGAAAAGTGACCGCTGCGGGCCGGTTTGTCTCACCCGTGTTGCGTGCTGGCACCTTCTGTGCTGGACATAAAAATCACACAAAAGTTATTTAAATAGTTTCTATACTTGTGCTACGGTACTGACCACTGAACTGGCACCGTTTGTGCTACTTACCTGTGTATCAACTGTGAAGTGCGTTTACCTAAGATTTAGGACTTAGGACCTAGGTCTTGGGTAGTGTTAGTGCAGTTGGTACCAGGTCGTTGGAGCTTGACGAGCTGCAGCATGGTATTACAGAGTAGTGTTTTCTTATCCTTGAAAATAAATGTGATAATGCTGCAAGACTATTGACTGTGAGAGAAAGCCATTATACAGTCGCCAAATATTAGCAAGTTCACACGGTACAGAAGATGCTATCGAATACAAAATGGATGACTCACTGGTAACAGTGTCGGCACGCTCTTGCAGCTTCTGGTTGTGGTTGGAGTCGCGGCCTGTAGCCTGCTGCTGCAGGTAGTGGATCAGCCCCGACACCACCTCTTTTAGCGATGTCATGATCTCCGCCAGCTGCTGCCACGAGGGACTCTTCGCATCTGCAGAAACACCATCATCATAATCATCTGCCGGCCCTTATCTCAAATCAGGTGTGGTCGGTGCAACAAGATTTGCTAGAGCACAAAATAATGAAGCAAAGAATTGCATGCATTTGTAAGGTAGAAACACCGTCATCGTCGAGACTAAAAGTTTTAGGAAGGTTTTAGGATTGATAGAGCGAACTTTCAAATACGCTGGCCAGCGCAAGCCAGTGTTTTCCCTTTGAAATGAGGTACTTAACTGCACGCGGTTTTTAAGATTTCTACGTATTTTCTAAAACCTTTTCGAAAGAGTACGAGACACAAAATTATATTATCATACAAAACAACAGTAAAACAAGACAAGTGTTAATACCTTACCACAAAAAAGTTAGACGCGAGTCGAATGCATGTTTGAAAACATCTTTAAAACAAAAAGACACGCGTTCAACGCGCGCCTTTTAATGTTAAGACCCTTTATGTCGTACCTGGACTAGCGTCGATGCTGGCCAGCCGATCCAGATGCATGCTCATGACGACTAGTTGCGCGGGGTCGCCGGTGCGCTGCAACGCTATGAACAGCTCTTGCACCGACTGCGCGAAAGACTGGGGGGTCTGCAGTTTATCTGCAACAAGTGTGGTATATGGTAAAATCTGGTTGCTTCGTGCCCCAGCAGCTTTTAATGAGCTGTCTCCAGACATTGACCTGTTCTGTACCAGCTCCACTACTCTTAAACGTATACTTGCAACCGAATTTTTCAGCAACTAATGTCATTTATCATTAATTTGTTTACCTTTCTTTTTTGTTTTGTTTCTTTTCTTGCTTGTTTGGATCACTGTTTCTTTAGTAAGATATCTCTCTAGACACTTGCTATCTCCAGTTAGTTAATTCCCATAGGTGGAAACTTATTATTAGCTATAGTTTTTATTTAATTGTTTAGTTAATTTATGCTGTTAGTTTCCCGAACAGTTAATAAATAAATAAATAAATAAATAAAATGTGTGTTTTTTGGGCAGATGCTAAAACAAATCCTGCAGGATGATAGAGCCTATGGATGGAGTGTTAATGTTGGGCTATGCATGCTCGTAACGACTAGTTGCGCGGGGTCGCAGCTTTTGAACCGACTGCACGAAAGACTGGGGGGTCTGCAGTTTATCTGCAACAAGTGTGGTCAATGGCAAAATGTGTATTATTTGGGCAGTCGCTAAAACATATTCTGCAGGATGATAGAGCCTATGGATGGAGTGTTAATGTTGGGCTATGCATGCTCATAACGACTAGTTGCTATGAACAGCTCTTGAACCAACTGCGTGAAAGACTGGGGGGTCTGCAGTTTATCTGCAACAAGTGTGATCAATGGTAAAATGTGTGTTATTTGGGCAGTCGCTGAAAGAAATCTTGCAGGGTGATAGGCTATGAAGCGCTAATATTGGGCTATGCATGCGTATAACGCTATGAACAGCTCTTGCACCGACTGCGCGAAAGACTGGGGGGTCTGCAGTTTATCTGCAACAAGTGTGGTCAATGGTAAAACGTGTGTCTTTTGGGCAGTTGCTAAAACAAATCCTGCAGGATGATAGAGCCTATGGATGGAGTGTTAATGTTGGGCTATGCATGCTCGTAACGACTAGTTGCGCGGGGTCGCCGGTGCGCTGCAACGCTATGAACAGCTCTTGCACCGACTGCGCGAAAGACTGGGGGGTCTGCAGTTTATCTGCAACAAGTGTGGTCGATGTTAAAACGTGTGTGATTTGGACAGTCTCTATAAGAAGTCTTGCAGGATGATAGAGCCTATGGAGCGCTAATGTTGGGCTATGTATGACCGACTGCGCGAAAGACTGGGGGGTCTGCAGTTTATCTGCAACAAGTGTGGTCAATGGTAACATGTGTGTGATTTGGGCAGTCGGTAAAACAAATCCGGCAGGATGATAGAGCCTATGGATGGAGTGTTAATGTTTGGCTATGCATGCTCATAACGACTAGTTGCGCGGGGTCGCCGGTGCGCTGCAACGCTATGAACAGCTCTTGCACCGACTGCGCGAATGACTGGGGGGTCTGCAGTTTATCTGCAACAAGTGTGGTCAATGGTAGAATGTGTGTTATTCGGGCAGTCGCTGAAACAAATCTTGCAGGATGATAGAAACTGTGGAGTGTTAATGTTGGGCTATGCATGCGCATAACGACTAGTTGCGCGGGGTCGCCGGTGCGCTGCAACGCTATGAACAGCTCTTGCACCGACTGCGCGAAAGACTGGGGGGTCTGCAGTTTATCTGCAACAAGTGTGGTCAATGGTAAAATGTGTGGTATTTTGGCAGTCGCTGAAAGAAATCTTGCAGGATGATAGAGCCTATGGATGGAGTGTTAATGTTGGGCTATGCATGTCATAACGACTAGTTGCGCGGGGTCGCCGGTGCGCTGCAACGCTATGAACAGCTCTTGCACCGACTGCGCGAAAGACTGGGGGGTCTGCAGTTTATCTGCAACAAGTGTGGTCAATTGTAGCATGTGTGTTATTCGGGCAGTCGGTAAAAAAAACCTGCAGGATGATAGAGCCTATGTTGGGCTAGAGTGCTAATGTTGGGCTACCTACCCGCACATCCAGCACATGCAATTTGAAACATCTGAAATTTCGCCCTATCGTTACCGTCAAAGACCGCATACTCAGCCACGCGATTTTATGTAAATAGGACATTCATTTATTCTTGATTCCTGCATGAATATCATGTTTTTTTTTTAATAATGGGTAAGCATTTGTCCGCAATCTCACCTGATGTTAAGTGACGATGCAGACGATGATCGAACATGCTCGCCCAGATAATGCCTATTCACTCTCGCCTTGAAAAGGCCCAGGTTTTAGAACCGATGAACGGTGGAGTAAGCTGGTTTTTGAGTGGATAGATACCAAGATCCGGTAAGCGTAGCAAAGGACGCCCTCCGGCCATATGGTCCGATGAGTTAAAGAGAGTGACTGGAGGTGATCTGATGTGGTTACCAATGCTGCCCCGGCTTGATGGCGACCTGCACGATCTGCACGCTTTGGCCACATTGTGTGTGTGCGATTGTTACCTATGAAGGTCTGTATGATGCTCGTCCAGATGGCCCGATGGGTCATAGAGGGTAACTGAGAGTGATGTGCTGATGAGATTACCTATGATGCTCTGCATGTGGCTCTTGTGCGCCGTGTCGCCGTACAGCAGCGCGCTCCATTGGTCGGGCGCGATGCGCAGCCCCGCCTCGGTGGCGCTCTGCACGATCCGCGCGCTCTGTCACACTGTGTGCGAGTGTTACCTATGATGCTCTGCATGTGGCTCTTGTGCGCCGTGTCGCCGTACAGCAGCGCGCTCCATTGGTCGGGCGCGATGCGCAGCCCCGCCTCGGTGGCGCTCTGCACGATCCGCGCGCTCTGTCACACTGTGTGCGAGTGTTACCTATGATGCTCTGCATGTGGCTCTTGTGCGCCGTGTCGCCGTACAGCAGCGCGCTCCATTGGTCGGGCGCGATGCGCAGCCCGCCTCGGTGGCGCTCTGCACGATCTGCGCGCTCTGTCACACTGTGTGCGAGTGTTACCTATGATGCTCTGCATGTGGCTCTTGTGCGCCGTGTCGCCGTACAGCAGCGCGCTCCATTGGTCGGGCGCGATGCGCAGCCCCGCCTCGGTGGCGATCTGCACGATCTGCGCGCTCTGTCACACTGTGTGCGAGTGTTACCTATGATGCTCTGCATGTGGCTCTTGTGCGCCGTGTCGCCGTACAGCAGCGCGCTCCATTGGTCGGGCGCGATGCGCAGCCCCGCCTCGGTGGCGCTCTGCACGATCTGCGCGCTCTGTCACACTGTGTGCGAGTGTTACCTATGATGCTCTGCATGTGGCTCTTGTGCGCCGTGTCGCCGTACAGCAGCGCGCTCCATTGGTCGGGCGCGATGCGCAGCCCCGCCTCGGTGGCGATCTGCACGATCTGCGCGCTCTGTCACACTGTGTGCGAGTGTTACCTATGATGCTCTGCATGTGGCTCTTGTGCGCCGTGTCGCCGTACAGCAGCGCGCTCCATTGGTCGGGCGCGATGCGCAGCCCCGCCTCGGTGGCGCTCTGCACGATCTGCGCGCTCTGTCACACTGTGTGCGAGTGTTACCTATGATGCTCTGCATGTGGCTCTTGTGCGCCGTGTCGCCGTACAGCAGCGCGCTCCATTGGTCGGGCGCGATGCGCAGCCCCGCCTCGGTCGCGATCTGCACGATCTGCGCGTCGTGCTCGCGCCGCAGCGACTCGTACGTGCGAAACTCCTCCTTCAGCTGCATCAGGGACGAGTCGCACTCCCGTTTCGATACCTGGGGATGGCCATTGTTTCTTTATTGCTTTCATAATATATAGGTAAAAATTATGCTTCACACATTAAAAAACGTTAAACCGCAAGGAATAGAATATCTTTAAAAGTAAATGAGTTTAGTGTATGATGAAATAATGACGACATGATATGATGATGAAATTGATGAAATAAAAGTACACAACGCGTCAATGGATAGGGATGGGAAAAATGGGATCGCTAGGTATGCACAGCCATAAGTTCAAATCAAATCAAACCAAATAGTTTATTCGTAACTGTAGGTTGTACAAAAAGATCTTAAAAACTAGCTGGTATCGCTACAGTTTACCTTTTAGGCGTACGAAGTAGTGGTTTAGTTAGGTACAAACAAAACATAAACATGGAGTTCTTTCTCATTAGTTATGTTTTTTTTTTTATTTAGTCACTTATAATCATTCTGTAGGCTGGGCTGTGTAACACAAAAACACATAAATATATTCACGAATTTATGGTACCGCTGGCAGATAACGGCACAGGATAGACACCAGGTGTATGAGTTCCTTTCGCATGCAATGGAGATCCATGCCGAGGATGACACAGCGCAGTTGGTTAGTTCAATGTAGGTATTCACATCATAGCTCGAAAATACACAGTAACAATACAATGATCGCCGGGCAGTACAGTACGTCATATGATAATCAACAGGTTAGTATTAGCACAGTCGGGGTTGAATTCAATTACTTGTTTTGTAACGTTTTCTTTCAAGGCCGATGTAGGAAACTCATGAATTCATGATATTTTAAAATTATCTTCACTTATCAGGCCACATTGTGTTTATATCGCGAGCGACAAGCCGATTAGACAAAAACTTAGCACGATTCGGTTTAAATGTTGTATAGGAAAGTAACAGAATATAAAATTCACAAAAAACAAATTTTCTTTTAAGTTACTGCGTCAGGAGTTTCCTGCACCGACTTTTATGAACTGTCAAGCTGACGCCGCCGGACGCGAGGCGAGGAGCAACAGGTAGACGCATGTCTGCAAATTTTTGCAACTGCGCTTTAAAGCAGTGCCGCTGCGCTCAACTCTATTCTATTGATTTATGATACCTAGAAATTCCAGGCAGCCTGGTAGCCTGCCCGGGCTAGACAGCCCTTCCCCCCGCCTGCCAACCCCGTTGCGTAGCATTAAACAAGATGGCAGCGGATGCAACTTTGCTATGCGTGCGTTCATTGATTGACTGTTAGACCTTATTTATATCTAGACCTACCGACCCGGCTAGACATCCCTTCCTTCACCCCGCCTGCCACCCCCGTGGCGGATGCATTTGCACCTGCGTGAGTTTAATGATCAGTCAGATAAAACCCACGCTTTACACCCACTCGGACATCATAATAATACTTAGGTATATCTGTTAACGGATGCTAGAAAGAAAACTTTGAAATTGAAACCCTTTATACAGGGTGTTAGGAAAAGCACTGCGTTCTTTTTGAGGGATGAACCAGCCCATGAAACTGAACAACTTTCCTCAAGAAACATAGGTCAAAATATGGAAAGAAATTTTGGACCCCCCATACTAAGTGTGTCGGCCGGCCGGGTCAGTTTGTATGGGAAGACCAAATTTTGTTTTTCATATTTTGACCTCCTGGTAAAAGTTGTTCAGTTTCATGGGCTGGTTCATCTCTCGAAAGGAACGCAGTACTTTTCCTAACACCCTGTATAAGGAACAGTTTCTCTTTGAAAACATATACTTCGTTTAAAATGGTCGCCGGGCGAAATGCGTGAATCAACAGGTCTACACTGTTTTGCAACGGCGCTACATTACGGCCGGGTTACAATATCTTAGTCTTTAGTATAGTATCTTAGGATAGTGCTTTAGTGAACCGTGGGACGCTACTCGGTTTGGTTGGCCCGCTTGCCTTAGATTAGGTTAGGTTAGGATCAAAATAGATTGCGTTTTTTTTTCCTCACTATACTTGTCACTATCTGTGTGTGTGTACAGACTTTTTTTTTATGTATGACTACGATTGTAGCCGGGGGGCTATCAACATCTAACTATTTGGTGGTGAGAGAGGGCTCATAAGCACTCGGAAGTGTTTGTGACGTTTTTCGAACAACCATCTAAAACGCACCCTCTGTATGTAAACCGATAATTTATTGAGATGTTTAGGAGAATCTTCGAGCAACACATCTTCCGTCCCGGCCCGGAAGGGAGTGGGTATAGCTACTTTACTCTATACAAATATTTCTGTCATTATTTGCGGGGGGAGAGGTAAAGCTGTCAAATCAAGCTAGCGTTGGGTTCGACAATATCGATACTTGACCTTTCGATTAATTACAACAGTCTACTCAAAATTGTGTTTTATTTTTGCATTTTCAAAAGCAAGAACAGGATATTTTAATAAATAGAAATATAGGCGCAATAACATCATTTTAAATATTGCATAAGGTATAAATTAACCAAAATATTAATTTCTTTCCCCATAGACCAGATAATACAATTATGTAGGTACAATCAATGCAATACCTACCTTCTATTTACTGATAATTAAGTATCATAGGATATTATGTAAGGGAATTTACTAATTTGTAACTATGGCCATAGAAAAAGTATCGACGTTTTGTATCACTTGGCTCACTGTACTAGCTTGGGTTCAGTGTGGCTCGATACTTCAAGTTAAAATTATCGTTTTTTCATTGAATATCGACTGGAAATGAACATCATTGAATAAGTAGAACAATCCCAAACTAACATTCTAATCTTACTTAGCAAGCTATTTACTGTTAATAAAGGCATCAATAAACTAAGATCGTTAATTGTTACCTATTATATGGTGGAATATTATAATCTTTATTTGTAAATTAACGGTACTATGATTAACACCATTGTTCGACACAAAATAATAACAAAAGAAACAAAATACAATAATTCTATTGTAGATCCACCTAAAAAAAACTCCACATCAGACATTTTGTACGACTTACTGGCAACACTTATGTACAATTTTAAATCGCTAATTTTATATATTATTTAGTGATATTGTACTGGAGGAATACTTTCAGATGAAAAGTGATATTGTTCTGTTGTAAATTTGTATTTTTACATATTTTTAAAGGCATTATTAGCTCTACAATTCGGCTTTTTATCGGAGCTCATTTGACATGCGCGACTGGACTCGTTCTAGTAAAAGATCTGACAGCAACTGGTTTTTGTAATAAGATAAGCCCCCGTGGGCAAAGGCCGTGACAGAGGGGAAGTTCTTCGTATGGCGTCTCCATACCTAGCGTTCCTCCAAGAGGAGAATGGACGGACATGTTACCCATTTTGGCGGTAATTTAAAAAGTTTTTCCATGTCGACAACATGACATAAATAATGGTACCCTTATTTTCCAAGCGTCGCGACATCGACGCGCGTCAACGACGCCGTCAAATTTTGACGGCGTCGTTGTCGCTGCGGTCTTGTAGAAAAACCCGACCGCATCCCATACAAACTCTAAGCTTCTCAGCGCGCTGTCAACGTGACGGCGTCGTGGCGCGCCGCAACGACGCCGACGCTCGGCCTTTCTGGTTCCTCATACAAACCCATACAAACCAGTCATTTGACTTGGTTTTTAAGCCTACCATAAATGTCTTAATCAATAAAGGTCCTTTCATAAAGTGGCACTCAATTACATTACATTTAACAAATCTTAGTTGCGAATCTGGGGGCACGGCAGTGCCCCCGCTAAAGTCGAGCGCACAGCAAACACTGCCGTGCCATCCCCTACTGGGACCATTTCGAAGCATTTTCAGGCCCCTATTTAAGAACATTTGGATAAGACCAGAATGCAAAAATTTTCGTCATCTAGTAAGCTATAATCACTTGCAAGTCTATAGGTCATTTAGTTCCGAATAGTCCCGTAAGTTAGCCGATAAATACTTCGGATTGTCATACCGGTACCAAATTTTAGTATGTTAATAAACATGACATAAGCTCTAGAAAACCGCCGGGAGACAAGCTGATGAGGGCCTGTCTCCCGCAGAAATGACGTCATCAAGATGGCGGCCGCCGCATTTAGAAAACTGCAAATTGTTTGAAAACTATAAGTTGCATTGTCATGTGCATGGTATCAAATGAAAGCTAATTAATTGTTCTACATATTTGTCTTGAACTACGACCAGGTACATAGCATGATTTTGAAATTAAAAGACTTTATGTAAAAAAAAAAACAGCAAATAGTTTATTTGTGTGGCTATAGAATTCAAAATATTCATTTTTAAGAAAAGTGACATAGAAGAAAAGTAACGCTCAATGCAATAGCTATAAAAATCTAAAAGCACTTTATTGTTCGAATAAAGAGACCTTAAGTTACACTGATTTGAGTACAACGCTGTCTCTTTCCGCGCCACTTCTATTTGTTGTATATGCACGTGTGTGGTGTCAAATGAAAGGTAATTAATTGTTCTGCATTATTTTTCTGAAGCACAACCAGGTACATAGCATGGTTACAACAATTAAAAAACTTTAAAAGCTATTTTTTGTCGGGTTATAGAAACTAAAATAATACTTACTTACTCCGCTGGCTCAGCGACCCGAAGTGGATCTTGGCCTCCGATGCAACTGCACGCCACACTTCCCTGTTCTGCGCAGTTTGGTTTCAATCAGGCTTTTAGAGTGTAGGTCCTTCAAAATTTCGATAGTCCAGCAAAATCTAGGTCTTCCGACAGGAACTCCGATACAGGTTTGAGGGTTTGGAGGTCTAAAAATGCATTGAAAAAGGCTGGGAAATTTCCGAACCCGAGACACGTTCTCTCTCTCTTCGTATGGGACACCGAGTCGTTTAACGACCCGATGAGACTCATTAAAGAGGTGAGACTAAGATCTTATGGAGAAAAAAACGACACTCAAAGAGAACATGGTGTACACAATGATGCGAAATAGATGTAGAAGAAAGGAGAAATCACAAAATCCTAGCGGAACAAGATAAAGAGTTGTACGATAAAGTGCACACAAGATGCAAGAATACTATAAGAAATGCGAAAAAACACCACCTAAAACGCAAAATTGGAGAAATAAAGACACTAATTAGATCAAGTGAAATTCGCAAATTTTCAGGAAATAAGATTGGTCAAGAAAGGATATCAGCCCGTCGCGTCTAGGAAGTGTCCTTTTGCATTTCTTATTGTATTCTTGCATATTGTGTACAATTTATCGTTTTTATCCTGCCACTAACTTGTTCCGCTTCTTTCTTCTACATCTATTTCGCATCATTGTGTCCACCATTTTCTCTTTCAGTGTAGTTTCTTTCACCCTATGATCTTAAGTCTCACCTCTTTAGTGTGTCTCGCTCGGGTTCGGAAATTTCCCAGGCTTTTTCAATGCATTTTTTGACCTCCAAAGCCTCTAACCTGTTTCGGAGTTCCTGTCGAACGATCTAGATATCGCTGGACTAACCAAATTCTGAAGGACCTGCACTCACTCCAAAAGCCTGATTGGAAGCAAACTGCGCAGAACAGGGAAGTGTGGCGTGCAGTTGCAGCGGAGACCAAAATCCACTTTAGGTCGCTGTGTCAGCGTAGTAAGTATTATTTGAGTTTCTATAACCCCACAAAAATAGGTTTCAAAGTTCTTTTTTTAATATTAATTCTTTAACTATGCTATGTAGCTGGTTGTGCTTCAGAAGAATAATGCAGAACAATTATTTACCTTATATTTGACACCATACCCGTGCATCAGGGTTGTTGCGGATGCAGATTTTTTCACATCCGCGGATGCGGATGCGGATCCGGATTTCTGCAGGCACACATCCGCGGATGCGGATGCAGATGCGGATGTGTACAAAAAACTTAAGCTTTGGGAGAAAAATAATATATTTTACTACATATTTTACACTGAGATTTATCTCTGTCATTTTCAACAGGTTGAAAATAGGTCCATATTTCACTTTGCGTAGGTGGAGGTATAATTCAGTTCACACAAAAGCAACACTCACTTCACTTGACGTGATTGTTACCTACGTAAACAATTACAACGCAAAAATACAATAATTAAAGCAAAAAACTTGATATTAGGAAGAAAAGAAACGAGCACGTCAAATTTTGTCACTACACACACAACACAAAAACAAAAGTGAGGCGCGGGCTTACAAGGCGCGGGGCTTCCCCGGCGAATAACAGACAAGGAAATTAAAATGATTGATTACTTATTGGTCAATTAGCACGAGCGCGCGACACGCACCAATCGCCGGACCCGCCCCTTTCTCTTTGTCCCGACCTGCTTCACATCCGCATTCGCATCAGTTCCGCATCGATTTTTGCGGATGCGGATGCGGATGTCTAAATTGAAGCGGATGTTCCGCGTATGCGGATGCGGATGCGGATATTCGCAACATCCCTGCCGTGCATATACAACAAATAGTCGTGGCGCGGAAAGAGACAGCGTTGTACTCAAATCAGTGTAACTTAAGTTCTCTTTATCCGAACAAGAAAGTGCTTTTAGATTTTTGTAGCTATTGCATTGAACGTTACTTTTCTTCTATGTCACTTTTGTTAAAAATGATTATTTTGAATTCTATAGCCACACAAATAAATTATTTGCTGATTTTTTTTACATAAAGTCTTTTAATTACGAAATTATGCTATGTACCTTGTCGTAGTTCAAGACAAATATGTAGAACAATTAATTAGCTTTCATTTGATACCATGCACATGACAATGCAACTTATAGTTTTCAAACAATTTGCAGTTTTCTAAATGCGGCGGCCGCCATCTTGATGACGTCATTTCTGCGGGAGACAGGCCCTCATCAGCTTGTCTCCCGGCGGTTTTCTAGAGCTTATGTCATGTTTATTAACATACTAAAATTTGGTACCGGTATGACGATCCGAAGTATTTTGACTAAATTCGGGATTAACTTACGCCGCTAGAAGTTAAGCGAAGGCAAAGTTTCGCATTTAAGACAGACACTCACGCACTCACTCATGATCATCAAAATAGAACTACTGATTCCCATAAACTCAGAGAACTGAAATTTGGTACAGAGTTAGGGTTTAATAGCCTTATAAAGGGAAAACTATAATAACGAGGATAATCGAAGGTATGGAGTACCTGATGTTGACCACCAAGCACACCACTAGGAGTCCAGCTAAACCATAATAGATACAGATATAACCTTAGACTTGGCATGACTTAGTCTAGATTTCATTACTTTTTAGAGAATATTTTTTATGGGGTTACTTTTAAACGAACAGAATGAAAACTATTCGATATGATGGTCTATAATAAGTCTCCAATTTAATGTTTTTCTTCTGGAACACCTTGTATAAACCACGAAAGTTTGTGGAATGTCAAGTGTCATTTATACAAAACAGGCATATGGCATACTCGCATACGCCGCCATAAAATAAATATTAAAAACATTCTATTCCGGGATATTTTTACGTTGATTGTACTTCCTGACATGTCACTCTACTGAAGAATATAAACGTTAACGTTAATGTACTAGAGAACTTACCTTTTAACTAGGACCATTGAACTAAAACACTCCACTAAACACAAGATAATGTAAACCGGCCTTTATAGTCCAAGCGCCAATTGACAAAGTCTTATCTCTCAAGGCTACCGAACGATGATTGATATTATATCTTTAGAAAGAAATGTCCTGAGAAAGTTTCGGGGCCCTAACAAGGCTGATGATGGCAGGGGCGCTCTTACGAAAGATGCCGAAGTCGAAGGTCTAGTGGCCCAACCAAACATACTCGGAGAGAAAGCTCCCGACTTCACTGGTTTGGGCACGTAGAAAGAATGGGTGAGAATCGGGTAGTGAAAAGAGCGTACATGGTTCGGCCGACAGGGCGGTCCTATCGGGCGCTACAGTTTCTGGAGGCCAAGATCCATTTCGGGTCGCTGAGCCAGAGGATTTAGTTAGTGTGATAGGTACTCAATAGCGTGATGCTTAGTGGGATCTGCACTTTTCATTCGGTAGACAGATAAATGACAAAAAGTTTTGTCCTCTAAAATGTGGCTGAGCATGGAATCAAATCTGCTAGGGTTGGAGATAACTACCTTAGCGGATTCTCATCTCCAAAGTCGTCTTTTTACATAGGTACACATTTCAAGCTACGTTGTAAAATTTCTCGAAACTACATTAGTTTTATCCCTAATAAAATATCTGCCAGGATATCGGTCGGCAACCTACTATTTTCCTAAACTCCTAAAAATTATCCATCGTTACAGTACACATCCATTTGGTAACCTTGCAATTGCGAGGTAAGACTTTGTCAATAGACGCTTGGTCTACTACTCGTCTACCACCCCCGTTGCGTACCGCACAAACCAGCAGCGGATGCATCTCTGACATGCGTGAGTTCATTGATTGATAATCCCTAGATATAGGTAACTACCTAGGTCTCCAGACCCCTCTTACCAACCCTTCCCTCCGTCTGCGTAAAATTAAACAAACCGGTAGCGGATGCACCTTTGACATGCGTGAGTTCATTGATTTATGAGCTCTAGGTTGGCTCTAGGTATACCTAGGGCTCCCAGCCCGGCTAGACAGCCCTTCCCCCGCCTGCCATCCCTGTGCCGGATGCAGTTTCGCGTGCGTGCGTTTATGGATTGATAAGCCCTGGACCAACTGTTGCCCAGGCTAGACTTCCCTTCTCCGCGTCTGTTACCCCCGTAATATCACAAATGCATTGCATGAAGAGAAATTATATTTTTCGTAAAATGGCACTACTTTTGAGGCTACATTCGCCTTAAATATCGATATCAATACATTGTATTTTTCTTCTTCTTTCAGTGGCACATCAAGTCGTCCAACGACCCGATAAACCCTTATAGTATAAAATGAATTCGCTTTTTGCGTTTGTCTGTCCATCTCTCGTGGAATTCGCTTACTTCTCCTAAACCACGCAAAGGATTTTGATGCGATTTTCAGGGTTTCGTAGTCTACTAGAAACCCTTATAATTTCGTCAAGTCTGTCTGTATGCCGCGCCCTCATAACTTCGTCAGTTTTGGATCGTGTTGACCAATATAGAAATGTAAAGAAAAAAAAATATCAAATGTTTATTTGACCCTACCTCCCTTACAGGTGAAACCCCTATCTCCTGTAGTATTCAGTAGGCTATCGTTGAATAGGTCTTTTAAAATTAAAGGCAACCTGCTTTTAATTTTAAAACAAAGAATCTAAATTGTTTAAAACAAAGTCTCTAAATTGTTTCTTTCCCGAGATATTTGCTTTTAAAAGGGGCGTTTTTGAGCCATAATTTGTTCCACTCCTAAAGTATAAAAACTCGGTGTCCCACACGAAAAGAGAGAGTATAAAAACTTAAATTTTCGTAAGAAGTTGTAATATAGTCGTCACCCTTACTGTACTGTACTGTACCACAAAAGATTTCAGATACATAAAATAGTATTCATTTTGCGGTTGGTAACAATACAGCACGCACAATCCATGCAAGCAAACCAGCAACAAAATAAAATTTGTAACGCTGAAAAACCTGATATTTTATCTTTTACTACAAAACCCTATTGTGGGCGTGTCTGACACGCTCTTTGCCAGTGTTTTGCCAGTTAAGTATGATGGACCGTAGCACAAAAAGTTAGACAAGTGTTGAACGCGTGTTTAAATTAAAACTTCATACAAAAAAATGCTAGACATGCGTTTAACGTGTGTCTAACTTTTTCGTGGTATCATCCTAAAACATTAAGGGCCTTACCACAAAAAAGTTAGACCAGCGTTGAACGCGTGTCTAGCGTTTTTTTTGTATGAAGTTTCATTTTAAACACGCGTTCGACACTGGTCTAACTTTTTTGTGGTAAAGCCCTAACTGTAAATATTTGTGCAGCTAGGGACCGGCAGTTTTAAAATTACGCAGTTTTCGGGGTTTTCGGTTCGGTATGACACACTGTAAGCGCCGAAATCCTACTAATATTATAAAGGCGGATGTTTGTGTGTGTGTTTGTTACGACATCACGCTAAAACGGCTGATTAGATTGACATGAAATTTTGCACAAATATAGAAGAGTATCTAGAATAACACATAGGCTACTTTTTACCACGGGAACATGTCTTATTCCTACGGGATCACGCATATTCCAATATTTTTGCAAAGGTGGCGTGACCGAGCCGATTCGCGTTTTAAACGTTTTCGACGAAAACTAACAGCGACATCTCTTGGCGAGTAATGCTTTTTTCCCGCGGAATAATAGGTTGCAGCGGGTGAAACCGCTGACGAGCAGCTAGTTACACATACAAATCATGCCAAATTACTTCGGGCCGAAATTCGGCGACGTAATTTTGGCGACGGAATTTCGGCTGAAGTGTGTCATATCAGCAAATAATATTGCTGGCGTAATTGTACCGAATTCCGTCGCGTAATTTCGGTCGTACGTAGTGTGACGACATGTCTACGCGAGGAATAAATTACTAAGTGAACATGCGGATTATGCGGATAATAGACGACGTAGTTAAGAAACAAACTACCGAGGATGGCTGACACCAGCGTGTAAAATGAATGTGGAAACAGTGCATCTTTCTACCTGCGTGTAAAGGTTTCCTAAAGACTGACCCGACTTGGTGCGCCGTCAAAATGACTGTTTTATATGGGGACGCCAGAAAGACCGGGCGGCACGCCGCGGCGCGCCCTCCATATACGATGCTCTCTTTCTCTCTTCGTATGGGACACCAAGTCGTTCAACGACCCGATAAAACCCTGGCGCCAGAGTTTAACCGCCTACTGCAAGTAGCAGGCCTCTGACGTTATTGTGTAACGACCGCCATCATAGACAGCAACCGGGACCACGGCTTAACGTGCCCATCCGAAGAACGGAACCATCTTGCTTTTCGGACAATCAGGTGGTTCAGCCTGCAATGTCCTAACCAGACTGGGAACAAATTCACAAAGTGATAAATATCAACTTTGTGAGTGACCCCACCGGGAATTGAACTCGGAACCTTCTGCGTGGCAGGCAGTCATACTAACCACTGCGCCACATCGGCTGTCGCACTACGAGACGCCGCCGCCACGCTCGGTCTTTACTTTGACCTTAAAGCAGTCGCCGGGCGGAAAATGTGTTTCAACAGGTACCTAGGCATATTTATTGTGCAATCTTTGCAGACGTGACGCTGCGATCAACTCAATATTATTGATCGATGCTACCTAGGTAATATCTAGACCCCCGGGAGCCCGCCGGACAGCTCTTCACCCCGCATCCTACCCCCGATGCGTCCCATCAAACTAGCCGGCACCGGAAGCATCTTTGACCAACGTGCGTTCATAACACGTGCTTTCAAATGCTACACTGCGCTCCAAGACTCAAATGGTTAATGTAGCCCAAGCAGCCGCAAAGCTCAACGACTCTACAGCAGCGTGTAAGGTACAGCACTCCGAATACTTTTAGGATGCATTTCATGTTCACTGAGACCACGAAACTGAACAACTCCCCGTCAGTTCTTTTTTCTAAAGACTTGATGTTGAGAGTATGCGTAATACGGAACTGTTTTAGAATAGATTTTGAATCGTGTTTCTTAGATACCTAAAACATTCTGTATGTCAGTTGAACTAAGAAATAAAACCAACCATCACTTCATCTACTTTCTTTATTTGTCTACCCATATATTTAAAAGGTTATGGGCCCAGTACAAAATTTTCCATTGCGAAACTTAACGGCCTAGATGATTACTCGTCGTGGAAATTCGCAATGCGAATGGTTCTTGTAAAAGAAAAACTGTTCGCGTACACGTCAGAAGCTCCGGCTGACGATCCCAAGGAAAAGGAGAAGGATGAGGAGGCTCTAGCATTAATCTGCCTGCATATTCACGACTAGCTGACTGCTTTTACAAAGGAAAGTAAAAAAAATGAAAATGTCTTTGAAACATTTTCTTACGGGAAGTTATTCAGTCTCATGATACCATACAATTATTCGGAGAGCTGTCTCTCATACCCTGTATAAGAATATAGATGCTGAAGTACCTCCTATTTGATTATGTCATTATTACTAATTTGGTACCATTTTTCAGAATTACAAGATAAGACTTATGCATCATACAAATAAATTAGGTAATCTTGGAATAGTGCATTATTATAAAGTGTTGTTTTGGTGTTGTTATAATAAGGTCCTTAACCTTAAAGTTAAAAGATCCTTTTGCTTCGAATAAAATAATCGCCGGGCGGAATATGAGATTCAACAGGTACCTAGGCATAGTATAGTGCACTTTTTAGCAACTGCGCTTTGCAGACGTGACGCCGTGATCAACTCAATTTTATTGATTGATGAGACCTAGTAGTTTCTAGACTTCCCGGGAGCCCGCCAGACAGCTCTTCACCCCTCGTCCTTCCCCCTGTGCGTCCCATCAAACAAGCCGGTAGCGGATGCATCTTTGACGTGCGTGCGCTCATTGATTTATGATTTATGAGCCCCAGGTTACGAGTAGGTATACCTAGACTGGCCGAAGCGGCTAGACAACACCTCTCCCCGCCTGCCGCCCCCGTACCTTCGGTAGCATCAATCAATCGAGCTCGCGGATGCATATTTCACTTGCGTACGTTCATCGATCTACCCCTCTAGGTACCCTTCCCTCTGATAAGACCTAGGCATTATACATCCGCTGTTGCAGACTTCGTAATAACATGAATTTGCGTACGGTGCATTTTCCTATGTGCGTTTATCGATTAGTCCCAATCTGTCTGGTAATACCAGACATTACTCGAGTTGCCATACACACATATTTTAATAATACATAAATTAGAATTTCTCAATATTACCTAAATGTTATGCACTCACAGTGCTATATTATTCTCATAAATGAAATTTCTTATTTTCATTTATGAGAATAATATAGCACTGTGAGTGCATTAAAATGACGATAAAACGGTCTCTCTCTGTAGCAAGCCAGCTCTTCAGCCGGTAACAAAGTATCAAACACAAATCTCAACCTGTTGCGTCTTAAGAATGCACGTAAAACCGACCTGTTGCTTTAAGAGAAGGTCAGCGTCTTTTGGGACACTGAGGGGAGTTAGATCATATGTAGGTAGCCGTACTCAAAGGGTGAAAACGGAATCCTATTACAGAGACTTCGATGACTGTCCGTCTGTCCGTCCATCTGTCACCAGGCTGTATTACTTTCGTTTGTTCGTTCGAATCAGACCAGTAAAAAAATGCGGCCAAGAGCGTGTCAGACACGCTCACAAATAGGGTTTCGTAGTCAACGTTTAAATATCAGGTCTTTAAGCCTCACAAAGTTAATTTTGTTGCTGGTTTGTTTTCAGCTGTATGGTTACCAACCGCAAATTAAAAAACTTTAATATTTCCTTAATCTTAAGTGGTACAGTATTCGTTATAGTTTTCATGGTAACTTCTTATAAAGAACTATTTCCCATATTCTATTTAAATTTTTAACATGCATGCTTTAGAAATTACAGCTGGAACAAATTATGGTCCAAAAACGCCCCTTTTAAAAGCAAATATCTCGAGATAGAAACATTTTAGAGACTTTGTTTCAAGGAAACCTCCCCTTAGATGCCCTTAGTTTTAAAAGACCTATTCAACGGCACCCTACTCAATATTACACGAGAAAAAAAATGTTTCGCCCTCCTTTCAAATATATGGGAAGGGGGTCCAAAAAGCAATTAAACATTTTTTTTCTCAACATTTCTAAATTTGGGTCAACACGATCTATCTCCACACCAAAGATGTCGATAGCTCCAAAACTGACGAAGTTAGGAGGGCGCGGCATAAAAACAGACAGACGGACTTGACGAAATGATAAGGGTTTCTAGTAAGCTACGAAACCCTAAAAAACTAAAACAACCAAAGAGAACAAAGATGGACCAGCGCTATGGGTATAATTTTTACTTTGTATGATTTAATAACGTATAACATCTGAACCAAACTACAAAAGCATCCTAGGAAATATAAGAGATTACCCTATTAATCTGAAATAAACACAAACATCGATTTATAGGGTTCCTCAAAAGCAATAAAACACAACCACAAAGTAAATATTGGCGGGCGCCCTATATTTAAATCTCTATTTTGTGTCGCAACTCTTATAGAATTTCTTTGTTTCCCAGTCAAGATTATTTATTTCGTGAACGTGTAGTGTTATAGAGTTGAAATTAAAACCGTATACATACTTAGGGTTACTGTACGTTATAGTTAAGAAACAGTCAAAAACAGCTGTTTAAAATACAAAAACCTTGTATTTTGACCCTACACCCAAGCCGCCTCAAAGATTCATTGGTTTCCTTTGGGTCTAGCTCAACGGAGCATAGTTTTGAAAGTTTGAAAACCATAATAAGTCTTAAACTGAATACCAAATTTACAATGCGAAATGTTGAAACACTTCCCATCAGGTTATTACGCAATTTTTGCCATTGAGATATACTAGCACAATTTCGCAGCTTCCGGAAGAGCCGCGATAGCCAATTGGTTAGCGGTGACGGTAGTATCTACTGATAGAGAAAGTCGCAAGTACAAAAATTCAAATTCAGCCTACAGTATAAAATTTTGAAAAGTTTTTAAAAAGATTTGAAGTGCGTATCTATTACTTATTATGGAACGCACATGTTCTGTTTCTGTATTTATTATCTCTATTTAACTTACCGGATTTTATGATGTACATGTACGTAGTGTATCTGCGTTTCGCACAGCTTCTATCGGTCGCATCAGCAATATCAGAATGAATATTTATTACAGAGATTCCAACATAAGAATACAGTGATTACGAAAATAATTTACGTTACGGTTATGGTTTATAGTAATATAAAGTGGGCATTCTAGCCAACAAAAAAGTTTCTAATACAGATAGATGGCAAGGTTTTATTTAATACTATTAGCCACCTGTTTTTTTTAGCTTAGGTATACATGCTTATTTATGTAACGAAAGCGGTTGCTTTAAAAGCATTTAAAGAAATGCAAAATTTCAATTTGTCTCGAAAAGCTTATTGTTGATTACTTATAAGAACATCTGAATATTGTAATTTTAGTATTCAAAAATAAAACTGTAGTGATGAACAAAATTAAAAATAAAACGTAAACAAGGAAGCCGGCGGTGGCGGCGGCGGCGGCGGTCGCAGGGCGGCACGGTGCACACTGCGGCTGCGTGCATGCACCGGCTTTGCCCGGGACCCGGGCGTCTGATGCAACGCGACTGCGTCGATGCATCGATTGGGTACACGGATGCAGTGGAAATTATTACACACCTGTTTCAGTCCCGGTCTCAGCTCGGTTCGTAACGGACGCGCGATCACGATCAGTACCCGAGAAGTATACTAAGCCAGCTTAAGTAAAGCAGAACAGATAATGGCCGAAGGAGGGAAGGAAGAAAACGTGCCTGATCCGACGCCAGAGGATATTAACAAATACCTCAAAGAAACCAACGTCAAGGCGCGATTGGCCAAATATGATGGCATTTTTTGTAAACACATGTCTAAGATTCCGGATGATGAATTGATGACAATCCTATTAAGAGACGCAACGTGTATGAAGTGGGTAGGATGCCAAATGCTTGCCAAAAAGGTATCCAGAGATGAAGCACAAAATCCAAAAGAGCTAAGATTACTGACTAATATGAGACAAGAGCTCGAAGACATGTTTCAAGTAAACGAAACAGAAGCACTGTTTCAAACAGCAAAACCAAATGAGCCAACAGGTGTGGTTTTAGTTGAATCTGGACCAAACGAGACCAAGGTGCTGATTCAGGTGAAAGCAGCACCCAACGCGGCAAAGGAGATGTTTCAAGAAAATAAAGAAATGGACGAAGCCAAGGGATCGGGTCAACCAGAAGGAGAACCAAACGAGAAGGGACCGGGTCAAACAGACGAAGAACCAAACGAAGCAAAACGACTGCTTCAAAAAGATGACGAAAAAAACGAAACTAAGGAATCGGGTCAAACAGAAGAAGAACCAAATGAGGCAACAGGACTGATTCAATCAAATGACGAAAGGAACGAAACTAAGGAACCGGGTCAAACAGAAGAAGATCCAAACGAAGGAAAGGCACTGTACCAAGAAAAACACGACATAATCGTAACAAAGGAACCGGTTAAAACAGAAGAAGGATCGAACGAGGCAAGGGGCCAAGCTGAAGACAAAAAAGGACCTACTCAAGTCAAAGCAGAACAAAACTACAAAAAAGGACCTACTCAAGTCAAGGCAGAAAATAAAGACCAAAAAAGAACTACTCAAGTCAAGGCAGAAGATAAAGATAAAAAACGACCTACTCAATTCAAAGCACAGAAAAAAGACAAGAAAGGACCTACTCAAAAACAGAAAACTAATAAAACAAAGGGGCCGATCAAAATAAGACATGAAGCTAAAGACATCGAAGACTTGGTGTCTTGGGAATCCAAAGATGACAACTAAACAACTAATCAAAAGCGGTCATGTTTTAAAATTAGCAACAACACACATAAAATCATTTTTCGGATCAAAAAATTAGCTTGTTTCTCATTTTACACACATAAAGCTAAAACACATTGATGTAAAAGAAATAAGGAAGCTGTATACAAAATTGAAAACGTGAGGATTCGTTTATTTTCTAAGAAATTTCTGATGCTGTTTACAACTGCTTATTATAGGTATGTTACTTTTAAATTTATTTTGTGATTTTATTAACGTTTTAGTGCTGCATATAAAATTGACAAACTGAGGAATCTTTATTTTTTTTTAAGAATTATTTGATGCTGTTGACAGCATCAAATGATTCTTAAAAATCAAATCAAATGTTTAATAAAGTTTTTTTGTGATTTTACTAATGACGTGTTTGGTGCTGCATATGAAATTAACAAACTATTTTTTTTTTATTACTTATCTTATTCTGTTTACAACTGCTTATGCAGTATGTAATATTTTTTTTGTGATTTTACTAACATTTTTTTTTCAATCTGGATGGATTATTTTATTTCTTAAGAATTATCTGATTCTGTTTACAAGTATAGGTTGGTTTTTTTTTTTAAATTGTGACTTTAACAAACATTAACAATCTAATTGTGTCGATTATGTAACTATCTGTATTGATGTGACCAATATTCAATCATGTTGATGTTGTAGTTATACCTATAGGTGTGATCAAATATTTAAAAATAGAATAAGTTATACTATTACTATTAATGTTGTGATTGTATTGATATGAACTGATCAATTATTAAAATAAGATGAGGTTAAATTAATGATGAATATTTCGAATTTTCGAGAACCATCCGTCGAACGATGAATTCAAATTTAAGTATCTTTTAATGTTGATGCATGCGTTGATGTTTTGATTATACTATATTGATGTAATCAATATTTGGAATTAGATTAAGTTATTTTATTAATGTTGTGATTGTATTGATATCTGTGAATAAAATTTCAATAAACTATAAATGTTTTTTTTGCGCGCGCTTTTAACACGGCCTCGGCGGGGTCTCTTAGGAGATTCCGACGTGCCGGTCCCAAGCCCGGATAAAACGTGGAGGGCATCGGAGCGCATGATAATGAACCTGAATCATTGTCATGTGACCCACATCTCACAACTAGGGAATACAATCCCGGGATCCCGAATCCCGGGGTCCCGGTCATTTTCCAGCCCCGAAAATCCCGGGATTCTAATTTACTAATACCGGGATTTTCGGGATTCACAGGAAGGGGTGAATTAATGGATAACATTGTTAATTACATTAATTTTTCAAAAAGTGCTCAGGAAATGAACCTGTTCGAGGCTACAATCTTGAAAGAGCTGATTAGACTACTACCTACTACCTAATTACTGTACGTCCACCGTCTGTTTGTCAACGTCTGAACAAACAAGCAGACTTGGCGATAAATTTTTGTACGCCCTATTGTTTCTACTACTACTAAATCAGCTTTGAAAACAAATGAAAGCATACAGAGGTTAAGAATATGCCTTAGGTACAATTTTAGTTATTTTATGTCCCCAATTATACGTCTTATTTTTCAAATAATTGTAACACTTAGTTAAAATAGAATACATAAGAAGGTATTGGTAAATATTATTAAAAACTTGCAATCGCAAAATATTTTATTTAGGAAGTGTTTATTTAAATTGTGTAATGGTTATAAAAAATGTATTAATAGTCAAAGATTTTTAAAACTCAAAACTTTGATTTTTATGAAGTGATTTTGTATAGGACTCTAATCCCGGGACTATCCCGGGATCCCGGGATTGTGTCCACCTAGTCCCGAAATCCCGGGATTATAAATAAAGGCCGGGATTGTATTCCCTACTCACAACTAAGAACAACCATGCAAAGTGCGAAGGAAAATGTAACTACCCAGGAGGGTACCAGCGACCCTGGAGAATCCCTCTCTGCGGCTCCAACAGCGAGTCAAGCGCTGGTTGATGGCGTCGCAGGTATCGCCCCATCGTATTCTGGGGGGGCGATTCTACGCACAGAAGTTAGTAACAACTCGTCGCGGCAGAGCTCGTGTCGAGCAGACGACGTAAGGGAGCCTGAGAGAACGCGGCAGGCCACAAGCCGAGCAGACCGCCCCGAAGGAAGTCTATCTAAAACGGAGAATGTTACGCTGTGCGTGACGGATAAATATAAGCCGCGCCTGGCGGAGAAATACGACCAACTGAAGGCTGCGGGGATCGATCTCCGATTTAAGAAAAAACCTGAGAATTTAAAAAAAAAGAGCTCGGACGAAAGGACGAGACAGGACGCACCAAAAAAGAAAAAGTCAAGGGTTGCGCAAGAAACCGCCAAGCCGGTTCGCACGGAGTCTCCACGACCTACAGCCAAGGAGCAGAGTGAACTGACCCTCATAGTTAGGCGTGAGGATGGCGTAGCCCTGGACGATGAAGGCGCTAGCATCATCCGTCGCCGAATCAAGGTGATAATGGATGATGCAATAGACAACGAGTTAGACGAGGACATGCTCAGCTTCGCTGCGTCAGGGTTGATGCCTGAGGGCCACTTTCTGGTCACGCCCTTAAAGCTGTTCTCGCAAATGTGGTTTCTAACTAAAGACCTGGGCGAGATCCACGGCGCTAAGCTGGAGATTCGGAAGTGGCACAGGTTGAAGGCCACTATCTGGATCCCCGGTCAACCAGAAGATCTTCCTAGGGACATAATGAAGACATTAAGAGTACAGAATAAAAAGAAGACGGCACTGAGACTGCCGGAGTGGACTCTCATATCTAGAGACACTCTACCTCTGGGGGAGCGACTGGTGGTGGGAGCCCCTGCGGAAGCTTTCAAGTGGGTGGACGATGTGTGGCTCAATTTTCAGCTTACACAAGTTCAAGCATGTGCCCTGAAACCTAAACAAGAAAAAACACAGGAAGGGAGCAGTAGTGGGGCGTGTACCTGTAAGTGCACCTGCGGGGCTAAATCGCCGGCGACGACACAAGCCGCCCCGCGAGTTTCTTCAAAAACCAGCACTAGTAAACGACAGGCACCTATAAACCCGGAGCTGGCGCCGATGGCAAACTCATAAAAAACTGATTCTAAGCACACGTCGTCATCCAGCACTGACTGTATGACATAATGATCACCACACCCCAAAACACACACACATACTAAACATACACACCCACCCTACACACAAATACCCTAAAAGTGCTTCAGTTAAATTTACATCGCAGCAAAGACGTAATGGTCGAACTATTTTCGGACGTCAATCTTAATACGTACGACCGACATTATCAGTCTTGGAGCTCTGCTTATCTACCTCAAAGGTAAGTTTCATCCCAGAACGAACATTTTTGCTAGCGGTGGCAGGACAAAGCAACTAATACTAATAAAAAGTTATTATGTTACAGAGGCCTCGGTACCTTCAAACTTAATATGAAAACGGGAGACGGGAGATAAAAAGCAGCTAGTTCTACCTCGGTGGTGAGTTACATTCGAGAACGAACATTCGTGCTACCGGCGGCAGAACAAAGCAACTAAGACTAATACAAAGTTATTATGTTACAGAGACCTCGGTACCATCAAACTTAATATGAAAACGGCAGCCGGGAGATAAAAAGCAGATATTTCTACCTCGGTAGTGAGTTACATTCCAGAATGTGCATTTTTGCTAGCGGTGGCAGGACAAAGCAGCTAAGACTAATACAAACTTATTATGTTACAGAGGCCTCGGAACCATCAAACTTAATATGAAAACGGCAGTCGGGAGATAAAAAGCAGATAGTTCTACCTCGGTGGTGAGTTACATTCCAGAACGTGCATTTTTGCTAGCGGCGGCAGGACAAAGCAGCTAAGACTAATACAAAGTCATTATGTTACAGAGATCTCGGTGCCATCACACTTAATATGAAAACGGTAGACGGGAGATGAAAAGCAGATAGTTCTACCTCGGTGGTGAGTTACATTCCAGAACGTGCATTTTTGCTAGCGGCGGCAAGACAAAGCAGCTAATACAAAGTCATTATGTTACAGAGGCCTCGGTACCTTCAAACTTAATATGAAAACGGCAGACGGGAGATAAAAAGCAGATATTTCTACCTCGGTAGTGAGTTACATTCCAGAACGTGCATTTTTGCTAGCGGTGGCAGGACAAAGCAGCTAAGACTAATACAAACTTATTATGTTACAGAGGCCTCGGAACCATCGAACTTAATATGAAAACGGCAGACGGGAGATAAAAAGCAGATAGTTTTACCTCGGTGGTGAGTTTCATCCCAGAATTTGCATTTATGCTAGCGGCAGCAGGATGAAGCAACTAGGACTAATACAAAGTCATTATGTTACAGAGACCTCGGTACCATCAAACTTAATATGAAAACGGCAGACGGGAGAGAACAGGCAAATAGTTTTACCTCGGTGGTGAGTATCATCCCAGAATTTGCATTTATGCTAGCGGCAGCAGGATGAAGCAACTAGGACTAATACAAAGTCATTATGTTACAGAGACCTCGGTGCCATCACACTTAACATGAAAACGGCAGACGGGAGAAAAAGAGGAGATTGTTTAAGACCCGACGCCAGACGACATTAACAAATATTTAAAAAATAACAACGGCAAGGCGCGATTGGCCAAACACGGCGGTAATTTTGGTAAACAGATGCGCAAGATACCGGATGATGAACTTATGACAATATCATTAAAATATGCTAAGTGTATAAAGTTGTAGCGGCTAAGGCGCCGTGTGGCAGCGGCTAAGAATACTGCCACCCCTACTCCACTCAGGGTGTTTCGTAAAAGGCGACATAGAGTTTTTGACCTCGGCTGAATACCTGTCGACTATGGTCAACCGCATGGTGGCGTTGATACCACCTACAAAAGCAATCCCATAGAGGGTTGACATCCAGTGAAAGCAGAATCAAACACGACGCGAAAAGCAAAGCAAACGTACTGGTTCAAGCTGAAGAAAACCAAATTCGCCAGAGTGATCGATTGAATGCCACTATCTGGATCCCCAGCCAACCAGAAGCACTCTCTAGGGACATAACGAAGACCCCACAAGTCCAGGATAATAAAACGGCTAATGCAGAACCAAAAACAATTCCAGTCAAGGACAAACAAAAAACAAAACAATTCAAGGTAAAGCAGAGCCAAAAAAAGAACCGACTCAAGTTACAGCAGAGCCAAAAAGGACTGATTCAAGATAAAGCAGAACCAAAAACAACAGATTCAAGATAAAACAGAGCCGAAAAGGATCGATTCACGTTAAACCAGGAACAAAAAAGAACAGAATGAAGTTAAAACAGAGCCGAAAAGGATCGATTCAAGTTAAAGCAGAACCAAAAAGAACAGATTCAAGTTAAAGCAGAGCCAAATAAGGATCGATTCAAGTTAAACCAGGAACAAAAAATAACAGAATGAAGTCAAAACAGAGCCGAAAAGGATCGATTCAAGTTAAAGTAGAACCAAAAAGAACATATTCAAGTTAAAGCAGAGCCGAATAAGGATCGATTCAAGTTACAGCAGAACCAAAAAAAAAAGAGGTTTAAGTTAAAGCAGAACCAAAAAGAAGAGATTTAAGCAGAACCAAAAAGAACAGATTAAAGTTAAAGCAGAGCCGAATACGGATCGATTCACGTTAAACCATTAACAAAAAAGAACAGAATGACGTTAAAACGGAGCCGAAAAAGGTCGATTAAAGTTAAAGCAGAGCCAAATAAGCACTGATTCAAATTAAAGCAGAACTATAAAAAGGATCGATTTACAGATTCAAATTACAACAGAACCATAAAAAGGACTGATTCATGTTACAGCAGAGACAAAGAAGGACCGATTCATGTTAAAACAGAACCATAATAAGGACCGATTCAAGTTAAAGCAGAGGCAAAAAAGGATTGATTCAAGTTAAACCAGGAACAAAAAAGAACAGAATGAAGTTAAAACAGAGCCGAAAAAGGTCGATTAAAGTTAAAGCAGAGCCAAATAAGCACTGATTCAAATTAAAGCAGAACTATAAAAAGGATCTATTCACATATTCAACTTACCATAAAAATTACTGATTCATGTTACAGCAGAGCTAAAGAAGGACCGATTCATGTTAAAACAGAACCATAAAAAGGACCGATTCAAGTTAAAGCAGAGCCAAAAAAGGATCCAGTCAAGGTAAAACCGAGCCAAAAAAGGACCGATTCAAGTTAAAGCATAGCCAAAAAATACCGGAAGTTAAAGCAGGCCAAAAAGGACGGATTCAAGTTAAAGCAGAGCCAAAAAAGGACCTGTTCAAGTCAAAGCAGAGCCAAAAAAGGACCTATTCAAGTTAAAGCTGAGACAAATAAGGATCGATTCAAGTTGAACCAGGAACAAAAAAGACCGAAACTTAAAGCAGGCCAAAAAGGACCGATTCAAGTAAAAGCAGAGCCAAAAAGGACCTATTCAAGTTAAAGCAGAGCCAAATAAGGACCGATTCAAGTTAAAACAGAGTCAAAAAAGGACCTATTCAAGTTAAAGCAAAACCAAATAAGGACCGATTCAAGTTAAAACAGAGTCAAAAAAGGATCGATTCAAGTTAAAGCAGAGACAAAAAGAACCCATTCAAGTCAAAGCAGAGCAGCAAAAACAGACCAATTCAAGTAAGAACAGAACCAAAAAAGTAATGATTCAATTAAAACAGAGCCGAAAAGGGATCGATTCAAGTTAAGAACCAAAAAAGAACTGATTCAAGTAAATTAAAGCAGAACCAAAGACAAAAAGGACTGATTCAAGATAAAACAGAAACAAAAGAAAAATGGACCGTTTCAAGTAAAAGCATAGCCATAAAAGGACCGATTCAAGTTGATTAAAGCAGAACCAAAGACAAAAATACCTTTGCCCGCTAAACAAAAAAACAACGTCAAAAAATATCAAGGATTTGTTGTCTTGGGACTCCAACAACATATAAACAAGTCGTGAAATTCGCCCATGTTTCAAAATTTGCATAAAATTATGTTTCGTATGATTTTCAGTGTTCCATTGTTATTATCACAAAAACTATTGTACAATTTAAGCAATGCGTAAATTGTGTAATAGTTTTTGTGATAATAATCACGTTTTTTATTAATCGAGTTCTCGATATTTCGATCATGTTTCAATCACCATGTTTACGGGTTATCATACATGTAATAGATTAAATTATGTTTCAGCTCAAAAATTATGCTTTTCTAATAATTCGAAAATGCATATAAAATTGAAAAACGTGTGGACTATATTATTTCTTAAAAATTCTCGAATTCACGTCACTTCTTTGAAAATGTTGTGATTGTACTAACGGTATCAATGTTTGTCAATAAACTAAAAATCTAATTGTCTCGATTTTGTGACTGTACTGATGTGACCAATATTTAATCTTATTTATCATATTGATGTTGTATAATCATTGTTTTTCTCAAGAACTTCATTATGGATGTTTTTACAATTCACGGCGCTTCTTGATGTATGTTAGTTTGAAAATGTTGTGATTGTAGTAACGTCGTCAATGTAAGCCATTCAATCTAATCGTGTCAATTTTCTGACTGTACTGATGTGACCAATATTTAATTTTATTTATCAGATTGATGTTATAATTTATACCTATACTTACTGGTGTGATGTGATCAATATTTAAAATTAGAATAAGTTATTCCAAAGCCGGCCAGCCGAGATTTGAATAGGCCTGCAAGTTGCCTTTGGCATTTTTGTCTAATTTTGACAGTTAATACAAAAAGCAATTCATAGAGTATATTTTGTGGACCTAGAACTAAAAAAATTGGCCTGTAACATGGTTTTGATATACGAGTTGGTGTGGGTACTTCTTTTATTTTAAAAGAACTAATTACTATGATTTTACTCAAAGTCCAAACCTTTTTAAGTTTTATGTTTCTGTTTACATGAAAAATCAGATGGTCGACTTTGAGATATTCTGTCTATTAATGTTGTGATTGTATTGATGTGACTCAATGGGAAAACAAAATTCATAGAGTAATTTTTGTAACTAAAAATTTGCCCTGTAGCATTGTTTTGAAGTACAAGTGGTTATGGGTACGGGCATATTTTTATAGTTATTTTTAGGGAAAATAATTATAAAATATGACCATACTCAAACCTATTTATGTTTTATGATTTTATCCACGTGAAAAATCAGTTTGCGGACTTTAAGATATTTTATTTATTTTGTGATTGTATTGATGTAAACTGATCTAATAATAAAATAAGATTAAGTCAAATTAATAATGATGATGATAAATTCGAATAAGTTATCTCATCATATTGATGCATGTTTTGATGTTGTGATTTGATAATGTATTGATGTGATCAAAATCTGAATTTTGATTAACTTATTAAATGAATGTTGTGGTTGTATTGATGTGATGAATGAATAAAATAACAATAAAATTAACGATGTTTTATTTATAAACAAACATGCTTTGAAAAATGTTTAAAAGAGGCAATTCAAAAGTGTAACTTCTGATCAAATCACTGATCTCTGTATTTGTATCGATTATTCAACTCGCTCGAGTAGGTAAGTGAAAAAAGCATACCCGCAGTTTTTCTGGCCAGGCATAGGATTTCATTCAAAAATCTATTACTCTAAAGAGTGGAAGGTAGAGTAGCCGCTCGATAGTGAACAATCGACAGTCTATCTACTTATTTATATTTATCTACTTATTTATTTATTTAATTAAAGCACACTCAGGCTGTTGGTCGTCCATTCTTCATCCTTTAATTTTTAATATCAATTATCATAAGTCCTTTCTATTTTTGTCCATTGTATAATTAAAAGTTATCCGTTATGGGATTAGCGAGATATTCCCTACACAAGTGTCATATGACTACTTACTGGGAAATCTCAACGTAATATTAGGTATGTTAAGACCTTTTTCAATAAAAACATTTTACTTTTACTTACTATCGATAGTTCAAAATGCAGCAATACTATCGATGCTATCGCTTCGCAAGATTGAAAAACTGTTGATACAACTTATCCAATTTTTGTCGCCAAGCGTCACCGACATTGGCTCAGGGCTATCTATCGATCAATTATTAACGAATAAGTATCAGTTTTTTTTAATAGCTGTCAATAAAAGTCCTCATGCTATCGACAGTATCGAGTATTGCACCTTTTCGATATGTTGGCAACAATAGTATCGACAGGTCTATCGATAGTTCTGCAACACTAGTGGCGGGAGTGAGCACTCAAAGCCATACATGACTTTTTCGTGAATAAAGGGAACGTTACCCGCATTTTCCAATTTCATCTAATTTTTAAGGTTCTTTAGGTGTTCATGACATAATTTCGCAAACGAAAGTCTGTGATGAGTAGTACTTTCTCTTTTCGTATCAGTGAAATACACCCAATGCACATAGAATAAAATGAAAATAAGAAATTGATAGAATGTCTGCACCGACAGGGGTTCGAACCCAGGCCGCAAGGGCACCGTCCCACCGCTCTGCAGTTGAGCTATCGATGCACCGATCGATGCTTTTCAAAGGAGATTGCCCATTTCTGGTCTAAGAAATTGTCTCGCCTCAAAACGAAAATTAAAGCAATATGTAATATCCCTAATTCTAATTAAGAATAGCTACGGCAATTGTTGTACAAAACAGGGAAACTAACTTAACTGTTGAAGGTCTTTCTACTGTTAGGTATTTTTCCCAAATATTTGAATGTGGTGTGAAACTTTTTTGCACTGTTTACTTCGGTATAGCTAACGATAATGATTTAAGAACGAAATACTCGATATACAGCCAAACTTCAGATCTTTTGTCTCTTCCGATACCCAACTTTAACATTCAATACCTTCAGAACTCCTGTCATAATTAAATTATTTTCAGTTACAAAATGTTAAGCAATAATTAGACTTTATAATTATTCAACTTTGGCTTTGATGCGAGGCCTGCAAGTAGTGAGGCAAGCAATGGACGAACATCCATACTAGAGTGGGCATGATTCTTTTAATCTCTTGATGCTAGTCTCCTAGCGACAAAGTAGCAACATCTTGTATTCACAATTTTATAATTTAGCACTGTTAGTGCATTAAGGTAAAAACCCATATTCCACTCGTATTACACTTTCTGGACTATATGAATTTGCACATAATCAGGGTATTTGGGGATAATTTCTTGTAGTAGTATATGTATGTATACAAGCAGCGGGTAGATTCCGTTGTAGCAGGCGAAAATATTTCAATAATACACCTAACCTCTGACTTATCCCAGACACCAGGGTTTATCGAGAGGACACAGTGTCTCACACGATAGAATAAAAAATATATAATAGCCTATATACTCGTAATGTTTCAATGGATAGTTTATTTAAAATGCAGAAATAGCACACTGTTGAGTGATATCGTGAAACATAAAATATCATCAAATCAATAGTATGTTTCACTGTTAGGTTCTGTATAATAAATCCACGACGGCTATAAGTTAGTTGCCTTATAATCGACATATTCGCATTGCAGCGTGAAAAAATCACAAGCAAGCACACAAAATATTTCGCATTTGCAATAAATGGGTAGTCGTGTGATGGCAAGCGTAGCGTGGAACGCCATCCGGTCGAATGAACCGATGACTTGAAGAAGGCGGCTGGTAGTGACTGGGTGGCGAAAATGGGAGCTCGTGCCTGATGTGGTGATTAACTAGATGCTGGTGTGATTGGTGCTTGAGGCTGATTTGATGGCGCTAGAGGTTGATGTGATGATGATGTGATGAGATGGCGACGCTTACCTTAAAACAAGAAGCCCTGTAAAGGAGCTGGACCACGTGGCCTATACTAGTTTTGGAAGCCTGCGGGAAGTGAGGCTCCAATCTTTGGACTACAAACATCACTAACACCTGCGAACAAACGGGCACAACGTTAGCAACATTGTAGAGGAGTAGACAGAGTAGAACAAAAGGTAAAAACGTCATCTAAACATGCATGTGCCAGTCTTCAATTCCACCTTCACTTGTAGAGCGTGCAAACAGTCATGCCGCTCCCGTATCGGCTTATACAGCCATGAATAATCTTGGCTCAGATACTAAATAAATCGTCTATCACAGACGTATAAGGCCAATGATGATGAGTGGAGTAGAATGGGATCTGACTGTCAGTCGCGGATTAACACTAAGGCAAACTATGCAATTGCCTAGGGCATCACGCCTTGGGGGGCACCAGAAGAGGCATAGTTTTTTTTTCGTATATCGTGCCCTCCTTAGGGTATCGTATCATGTCTCACGTCGTCATCAAAAACGACGTACCACTACCAAAAGTTTAGTCAGGTTGCTCGCTCGCCCGTTCGTAGTGTGAAAAGTCGAGCACGCTTCGCTCGCGATACATGTGCGCGTCTGTCTGGTTTACAGTCGCGGCTAGTGTTAAGGCTGCTCGCTCGTTTATACCATGAAAAGTCAAGCTCGCTTCGCTCGCGATGCTTGTGCGTTTCTGTCTGGTTTACAGTCGTGGCTAGTGTTTTGACTGCTCGCCCATTTATACCATGAAAAGTCGAGCTCGCTTCGCTCGCGATACATGTGCGTTTCTGTCTGGTTTATAGTCGCGTCACGGCTAGTTTTTACGCTGCTCGCCCGTTTATAGCATGAAAAGGTGAGTTCGCTTCGCTCGCGATGAATAATTACTATCTACCTAACGTAAAAAAAACATGTTTCGTTCCGATATTATGTTAATTCTACGGAAAGAGGGGCACCAAGGCGTGGATTTCCTAGGGCATCAAATGGTCTTAATCCGCCACTGCTGACTGTATTTGAATAGGTAGACCTATTGAGAGAAATCCCTAGAGTCAAAAACATGCAAACATATTCCCTATGTCATATGTCATATAATTATGAAAGAGAGGCAAACAATAATATTTCCAATTTGGAATCTATTCTTTATCTGCGCAAGTTATACGAGACAAGGTTTTTATCTCTGGAGCTTGAGCATTCATATCACCGTGCCCTCCGAAGCACTCACCTTCCTGGAGAGCGCCGAGCCGTCTTCCAGCGCCAGGAGTACCAGCTTGAGGACCTCCTCCTGCATGGCTGGTCCCAGGAACTGACAGCCTCGCGCGCGCACCGCCGCCCATAGGTTGGCGCTCAACTGCTGAGGATTCTGTAGGGAAGAACAGTAAATGTCAATTGGGTATTCATACATACAGATAAGGTTACATTTAATAATATTATTATTATTCTTTAGCCTAGTGTCCCGCTGCTGGGCAAAATCCTCCCCTCTCTTCTTCCAGACTTCCCGATTGAGGCCAGTTAGGCTCTAAGTCGGCGAGATCATCGCGCCATCTCTTTTTAGGCCTACTGCTGGGACTAAGTACTAATATTTTATGCGCTGATTCTTTAATGTTTTTTTTTTCAAATTAGGTATGTACTTAAACGGAAAAGTTATATGAAAATGAGAAACTTGAAAATCGGCCGGGACTGAAACCCAGGACCGTAGAGTACCGTCCTACTACTCTGCCAACTGATCTACAGGCGCTAATATAATAGTTATAGCTTGGACACCATCGTAAATAGATGAATACAATATCACATTACAATATTTTCATATTTACCAAATAGCCTATTTAACGTGTTAGTCAGGTACCCTTTAGCAAACGACTGAAGAAAAATATCTAAAGCAGTTATTTATAAGATATTTGCGGTCACAGTGCTTACGCGATAAAGGTCTATTTTTGATGAGGGCACAATAGAAACGAACTAATTCGCAGTTGTTTTCGCAACCCTAGCTAAGGGTCAGCGCACAACTGGCGTCCAATGACGCGCTATCTTACCTTGAAAAGAAAATGTCATATAGGTATGTTGCTACTAGATTAGAAGTCGCTTCGAGAATTTTTTTTTCTCATTTTCAATTTATGTAATGTTATTATTGTTATTATTTTTATTATTTTTAGTCAGACATGTCCCACTGCAGGGCAAAGGCCTCCCTCTCCTTCTTCCACTTTTTCCTATATTAGGACGCCTCTATCCAGTTTTGAGCGTAGATATGTAATTCGTCTTTTCACCTTTATCGTGGACGACCGCGTGCCCGTTTTGCTTTAGGAGGGACCCAAATAGTTGTTATTTTTGCCCATAGAGTAGCAGGCATTCTGCCTTCTGACCTAAGTCGACTGCGGAAGCGCAGCGTCGTGTTTCTGACTCGGTCATTCGACCTGACCCCGTGTAAGCTGCGCTCCATGCTTCGTTGGCAGACCTTGAGTTTGGACTTATGGATGTCAGTTAGAGACCAAGTTTGAACGCCATAGTAAGGTAAGTATGTACTCATCAACATATGCAATTCTCTGCCCATCCACATCTACATTAAGCTCAGAACAAAAATAATGTTCTTTAATTAAATAAAAATTTGCTGATAAGTTGAAATAAGAGTCTCAACTAAGACAAGATCCGATAAGATTATTTTTTTAAACTCTTATTTCTGTCTCAACTACTGTATTTTGTCTACCTTCTTTCTACAAATCTATTATGAACGGCTGGTATTTTGATTGTTCTTCACAAACGCGATCGAATTAACTTAGAGCAAGAATAATCTTGTCATGCACGGTTTATTCAAAAATGTGCGCTTGCTCTTACGCTAGGTGCTTGTTGACCTTAATAAACAAGAAGCCATATGATGAATAAAAGTACAAATTTTATAAATACGCAAAGGGTGAAACCTGTAAAAGTTAAGAGTAACTTCGGACTGTTTTTGCGAGTTTGTCACGTTCATCCGCCATTTTTTATGTTTGTTATAAATAAGTACAGCTTTCTGAACACTTTTCCAACGTAGTTAAAATCACACCGCCGATATAGTCGGACGTGGACTAAAAAGCGTCCGAATTTCTTTTTTTCACAACTATGGAGCAAGCAACGAAGCGTCGTGAGCACTCTGTCATCGCTTCATTGTATGAAGATATAACCAGCGGCGTGAAAATTGAAGAAACGTTTGAGGTTTCAGAGCAAGGCGGTGGTAAGTTGGAAGAGGAGTTGACCTCTCTGCGAAAGCCTAATACCAGGACGGGGTATGCGTCTGCCGTACGCAGCGTGAAGCCAAATGTGAGCTCGATAACCAATTGGAGAGCAATGCCGCCTCTGCGACCCATTCTTGGGCGGAATACCGGAGCTGTGGCCGAAAATACTGCTTTTACACCTCTGAAACGAAAGGAGTTGCCGCGACAGCACCGATGCCAGCGGCAGCCAACGCCACCCGTCACCGATTTCGCGGCTCCTAAACCCGACGTCATTGCTACGGTAACCGTTGTGGTGACTACGAAAACGGATATTGTGACTATGAAAACTGAAATCGTAACTACGAAACCTGATGTCGTTACTACGAAAACTAACGTCGTGACCACCAAAACGGATGTTGTTACTACACAAACCTATATGACTACGGACAACGGTGTCGTGAAAACAAAAAACGATGTCGTTACTAAGAAGACCAATGTGACTACGAAAGACGAATTCGCCACTAAGAAAACGGACGTAACTATGCAGATCGATGCTACGACTAAAACTGATGTTACCACTACAAAAACTAACGTGGTGTCGACGACAGTCGATGTGACTTCGAAAACCGAAGACGTGACTACGGGGAACGATGCCGCTACACAAACCGATGTCACTACAATGAAAACTGAAGAAGCAGCTGAGACAACTGACACTACGACTACTAAAACTGATGACGCGGATACAGCAGAGTCCGCAGCTCCGGATTCTGACGAAAAAGGCTTTTTGCTTGTGGAAACTAGAAAGCGCAGCCGTCGCAACCGCAACAAACGCGAATCGCAATAAAATATCAAGTTATTCATAACTTTGATGCCATACAAGAATTAATGATTCAAGTATCACATAACATAACCAATAATTACCCGTTTAATAATTTTTAATTATCCAGTATGTCATGATTTTAATCGAATATAAATCCAGCTGGATACTATATTATTGTTTTATTTCTCCTTTAGAGCCTAGCTAGCCTTAAAAAATAAATATTTACATGGGGTACTATCACAAATTAGGAAAACGGCGCGCGGGCGCCTGTACTATTATTTAGATGTGTATTATGTAACCGTGAAATTGCAAACACCGCTAGATTATAATACACTTCCCATCAGAAATATCGAGACGCTTTGCAACTTTACGTTTTGTACAGATCACATTATCCGAGACATATGTTTATTTTGGAATCAATATCTGATGTCGTTTAATAGTGAATGTTACGAGGTTTCTAAATCATAATATCAACGTTCTTTATTCTATATATTTAAGATTTTGTTCAACTATGAAAACGAAAGTGTCTCGATTTTTTTGATGGGGAGTATATTTCTACACTACAATCCGTCGAAATATTGTAAGATATACACAAGAATCACAATTTAACGTATTGATTTTGAAAAGATTAAAATAATATGAACTAAAACGGTAAAGTTGTCAACTCGCGTTCTGATTGGTTGAAAGTCATGTTTAACGCGCCGCCATGTTTATTTCATAGCTGATCCCAATTTCGATGGGCATCGAACAAGTATGAAATGTAAGAAAACAGTGCTTAAGTGATCATTTTCTAATTTCGTAAGTTTATATAAGAAATTTCCAATACGAAATTATAAAAAAGGAAGAAAATTCTAATTGTTTATGTTCGAAAACCAACGAAATGGCAATTAGCTGTGAAACAAACATGGCGTCGTTGGCAATATGATTCTTGACTTGACGAATCAGAACGCGAGCTGCGTAGCGTATCACAGTTTTACGGTTTTATTTCGTTATATTGTAATCTACTGAAAAATTATACGTAAATTGTAGTACGTGTGAGATAGATTATAATCCACCATTGTTTGTAATTTTACGGTGACATATACCGGGAGTAACAAAAAGGGTATAACAAGCCAAAAGCCAAAAGCTTAAGGTACTCAAGAAACTGAACAACTTTCTTTTTCTAAACAACTGGACATGGGTCGAAATATGAAAAAAAATGGACATCCCATAGAAAATCAATCAGCTGATCGGCGATTTTGTATGGGAGATCCAAATATGTTTTTCGTTTTACAACCTTGTTCCATGGGGAAAGTTGTTCAGTTTCATGAGTATTTTGACCTCCTTTCCGCTTGTTACACTCTTTCTGTTACTACCTTTATAAACAAAACAAGTGAAAATTACACTAAAAATGTGAAAAATATTGTACAAGAATCGTATCACCCCATTTATTTCCTACTGGTTACGTAAAAGGCGTCCATTGGACATTGGATTTCATGCCTATTGCAATTTTAAGCAACAGACTGAAAACCTGCCACTTAAGTGATACAGTCAAGTATTTTCTGAAACGGTCTTGAAATATTTGTGAAAGCGACCATATTTTTAAGGGTCGTGTGTTTGTTTCTAGAAAACTTGCATAATAATTTTACATCGCAGGCAGGATTTGAACCTGCAACTTTTGTCATCTTCACTGACGACGCCTTTATCATCTAGGCAAGCGCGACTCAATCTTAGCCTTCGAAATTAAGCAAGCGTATCTTGGCCTCAAACGCTTGGAGTACGATGCCAGAAGGTTAAGACGCAGAATCAAATCCTGCCCGCAAGAAAACCGATGTGAATATTGGCCTGCGAATGCATAAGTACAGTTTTTTTATACATATAATCTAGAACAAATTTTGCAGTGCATAACTTGTTTCAAGGCATGTTCGCAACACATAACTAAAGAGCGCACTGCAGCAGCGTCACCACTGTGACACGTATTACTATAACCTGATTCATAGAAGAAAGGGACACGAAATGGTAACATTATTGTTTGCGCTTTTTTCATATTCATGTCATTTGAGCAAGATGTCTACAATAATACAACCATTTCGGGTCCTCTTCTTCTATGAATCAAGCAGTACTGACCTGGTGGTGCAGGATGAGCTCTGTGACGGTGCGCTCCCCCCCCTCCTCGTCCGTCAGCGCGCACTGCAGCAGCGTCACCACTCTGACACGCGTCACTCACCTGGTGGTGCAGGATGAGCTCTGTGACGGTGCGCTCCCCCCCCTCCTCGTCCGTCAGCGCGCACTGCAGCAGCGTCACCACTCTGACACGCGTCACTCACCTGGTGGTGCAGGATGAGCTCTGTGACGGTGCGCTCCCCCTCCTCGTCCGTCAGCGCGCACTGTAGCAGTGTCCCCACTCTGACACGCGTCACTCACCTGGTGGTGCAGGATGAGAACTGTGACGGTGCGCTCCCCTCCTCGTCCGTCAGCGCGCACTGTAGCAGCGTCACCACTCTGACACGCGTCACTCACCTGGTGGTGCAGGATGAGCTCTGTGACGGTGCGCTCCCCCAGCGACCTCGCCGCCCGCGCCGCCCTTCCCCGCCCCTCCTCGTCCGTCAGCGCGCACTGTAGCCGTCACCACTCTGACACGCGTCACTCACCTGGTGGTGCAGGATGAGCTCTGTGACGGTGCGCTCCCCCTCCTCGTCCGTCAGCGCGCACTGCAGCAGCGTCACCACTCTGACACGCGTCACTCACCTGGTGGTGCAGGATGAGCTCTGTGACGGTGCGCTCCCCCCCCTCCTCGTCCGTCAGCGCGCACTGCAGCAGCGTCACCACTCTGACACGCGTCACTCACCTGGTGGTGCAGGATGAGCTCTGTGACGGTGCGCTCCCCCGCCTCGTCCGTCAGCGCGCACTGCAGCAGCGTCACCACTCTGACACGCGTCACTCACCTGGTGGTGCAGGATGAGCTCTGTGACGGTGCGCTCCCCCCCCTCCTCGTCCGTCAGCGCGCACTGCAGCAGCGTCACCACTCTGACACGCGTCACTCACCTGGTGGTGCAGGATGAGCTCTGTGACGGTGCGCTCCCCCCCCTCCTCGTCCGTCAGCGCGCACTGCAGCAGCGTCACCACTCTGACACGCGTCACTCACCTGGTGGTGCAGGATGAGCTCTGTGACGGTGCGCTCCCCCAGCGACCTCGCCGCCCGCGCCGCCCTTCCCCGCCCCTCCTCGTCCGTCAGCGCGCACTGCAGCAGCGTCACCAGCTTGCGCTGCATCGGCCGCGACAACCGAGAGCCGTACATGCTGTTGTTTGCTGGAAAGTAAACGTACATTTTATTAGCTTGTGTAAACGTGATAATCTTTTTGAAAAATTGCAATATTTTCACCGCAGACAGAATTTGATCCTGCTACCTACGGCACCTGTACTGCCAGCACCACTACCAATTATTGGGGTACCTACCGCAGTACCGCAGAAGCGGGCTTGACATTTCACGCTAAAAGGGAAGAAAGGAGATACACTAAATAAATACGCAAAACTGTCGCCACACTTACTAGGACCGATGCGAGATCGTCATTTTTACCCGACTGCCTCAGAACGAGTAGAATAGCACCACCCCTGCTGTTACCCTGGGGGTCGTAAGAGGCGACTGAGGGATAAACCCGACCCCAAACAGCCAGGGCCAACCGTATGATGGCGGTTAATCCACCACAAAAGCATTTCCAAGGAGGGTTGACGTCTGGTAGGCGGCCGGTCGTAAAAATAAGCCAAATCCTTTGCAACACGATTTTGTGTTCAACACGCCGAGCCCAAGTAATTGGGATAAGGGCAGGATGATGATGATGCCTCAGAAGGAAGGTATGTTTTTCGAGAGTATGTAGGTATGGATGTATGTATGTATGTTTGCATGTGGTCAAGAAAATTCTTTTTCACGGGCTACAGCCGAAACGGATAGTTGGTTTTGACATATGAGGTGTCGTTAGATTCGTCTCAGCAGCGCGAGTGACACAGGCTATATTAAAAAAATATATATAGATTCATGATGGCAGATATTTACAGCAAAATAGGTACTACTTTAAAATTACCTGGAATTGAAGTCTATTGTCAAAGCATCAATCTTTAAAAGAAAACTTAAAATATTTCTTCTGGAAAAATGTTTTTATTCTGTGGAAGAGTACATTAGTTATAATAAGACATAACGTAAGGAAAGGATGTCATTATTTCTTTGATTATTTCATATATTTTTTTATTGTATAATGTTGACATTTAATTACCTACCCATGACATCATAGAATCAAATTGTTTAAATACTGATTGACTTATTGATAATGATTATTAACTTTATTTATTGTAAAATATTATTATAAGTAATTGATGTGATGTAATTTTCAACGCAATGTATTTTGCTCAGAAATAAACAAATTGAATACCGCAGTCGGGTTTTGGTTTTTAACACATAACGTGTACCTTTATATCTGCACTCACCATTGCCGCAGAACTTGAGGTAGACGGCCAGGTGCTCCAGGCACTGCACGATGGCGTCGTAGGCCAGCCGGTCGGGCTCCGGTAGCGCCTGGATGCACGTTGTCTGGTAGGGCTCCGCCTCTGACACTCACCATTGCCGCAGAACTTGAGGTAGACGGCCAGGTGCTCCAGGCACTGCACGATGGCGTCGTAGGCCAGCCGGTCGGGCTCCGGAAGGCATGGATGCAGGTGGGTGGTAGGCCTCCGCCTCTACACTTACCATTGCCGCAGAACTTGAGGTAGACGGCCAGGTGCTCCAGGCACTGCACGATGGCATCGTATGCCAGCCGGTCGGACTCCGGTAGCGCCTGGATGCACGGAGGGTGGTAGGGCTGCGCTGGCGGCGTGTACCCGGCCAGCTGGAGGAGCGCCGTGTTAACCACCATCTCTTCCGACTCCACTTGGATTGTGGTCTGCGGAAATAAAAGAGCTCGTGTTATACAAAGCCGATAGACAAAACTTAAGGAACTCCCGTACTAAATCGCCGATCAGATGATTGATTTTTATTATTATACGGGGAGCCCAATTTCTATTGTCATAATTCGACTTATGTGCCATGGGGCAAGTTGTTCAGTTTTTCGAGTACCCTGACCTCCTTTCGGCTTGTTACCCTTTTTGTTACTCGACCGGTATTTTTGCAAAGAAACTAATTCTCGCTGCAAACTTTGTTTTATACCTTCCCACCAGGGATTTCTATAACTGTCATTTGAATCAAAATCCAGGGTATTACAACCCGTTTTACTACCAGGGTTCATCGGGTCGTTGGACGACTCGGTGTCCCACACGAAAAGAAAAGAAGACTACCCGTTTCACAAAAGAAAGGAAATTCAAATGACGGCAGTTCCATAAAGTGGGAGGGAGAAAGCATGGACGCTTGGTGTAAGAGCCTTATATTTCCTTCCTTTTGTGAAACGGGTAGTACTAGGGTATTACCTGGTCAAACGGACACTGCTTCCTGTGGAGGTGCTTGAGGCAGTGCCTGCAGAGCGTGTAACTCCCGACAGTTGAGGTAGTCCGTCCATTGTGGAACACTATGGTATTACCTGGTCAAACGGACATTGCTTCCTGTGGAGGTGCTTGAGGCAGTGCCTCCAGAGCGTGTAACTCCCGACAGTTGAGGTAGTCCGTCCATTGTGGAACACTATGGTATTACCTGGTCAACGTCCATTGTGGAACACTATGGTATTACCTGGTCAACGTCCATTGTGGAACACTATGGTATTATCTGGTCAACGTCCATTGTGGAACACTATGGTATTACCTGGTCAACGTCCATTGTGGAACACTATGGTATTATCTGGTCAACGTCCATTGTGGAACACTATGGTATTACCTGGTCAAACGGGCACTGCTTCCTGTGGAGGTGCTTGAGGCAGTGCCTACAGAGCGTGTGCCCGCAGCCGAGGCTGATGGGGCTGCGCGGGGGCGCGCCGAACTCCCGACAGCACACCGGACAGTTGAGGTAGTCCGTCCATTGTGGCGCCTGGATTGGCATTCTGGAAACGATATTCAAAATTTATCTTCGGCTGACGACCTGGGCTAAAAGTAACTGTAACAACGTAGTGGTGTCACACAGACATAAAACTAAAGGGTCTACACACCGGACCCGTAAGCGAGACTAAGACGTCATCACGTGCGTAGAGCATCAGATGCGATTGTATGAGAGGCCGCACACTGCCTATCTCATACGATACAACGTCATCCCTACGCGCGTGATGACGTGCACGTCACGCATACGGGCCCGATGTGTGGCACCCTTTATTCTGATATAATAAATAAACTAAACAATTCCAAATCCCATCAAGCTTATGTTAAAAGAAATTACGTCTGTGAGACGTATAGCATGCGAAAGCAACTGCACAGTCGAAAACAGCTCGGGTTACCAGCGACGCGCACTGCGATTGTTGCCGGCAACCTATCGGCAGTTCCTCTCACTTACGTTAAAAATTACGAGGTTATTGCCGGCAACTTATCTGCTGAAAATTTAAGACTACTTTGAAAATGACGAGGGATTGCCTATGCGCGTCCTGGCTTAGACATTTTGGACTTTAGACCGTTCTTATGGCGGGCGAATAAGATTAAAATAAAGCGATTGATTTGAGTGCTTGTGAAATTTTAAGTGATCCCTTGATTTCTTCAATACGATACCTGATGACCAGAGCAAAGATCCCTATCACAAGGTAAAGTATGACGCCACATATGCCGACATCTTTTGTACCTTTGTAAGTTTCCTAATCATGCATACATAATAACATAAGATAACTGACATAGGACCTATATTTATTATTCTACGAGCCGTAGTTCAAGGAAGCACGCAACTCACATATAAAAAGTCCACATCTTTCTTCGAATTGATTCGTCACTTAAAACGATCTGCGATCGCGATGCACTTGCCGGTTTGGTTTCGGTATGCACTATAGATTAATTTTTATTTCAGTCACAAGCTGCTTAAATGTTTTACGTCCTACTGTAATCGAATTGGCGCGGTTTATCGATTCTCTTTCGGCACACGGACTCCCTCAAGTAAACACTTTCTTTGGTTGTATCTGAGTGCAACTACGCAGCGTAGGTACTTGAATGTCGTCAATTTCGTCCTTGTGTTGATAATGGGAGCAGAGAACCGAACTTACTGAAGCGCGCGCGTTGTCGTCACGTGTACAATTTGCATCCCGCAGGTACGAATCCGCGCCCGCTTCGCTGCGAGAGGTGACAATGTTTTCGTTTTGAAAATTTGCATACGGTCCAGTCCAGATTTTTCCAGAAACAAACTTGAAGTGCGCCAAATATCGCCTCCGTATGCGTGACGTGCACGTCATCACGCACGTAGCTGTGAAGTTGTATTGTACGGGACCGTCTGAGACACCACACACCGCACGCATACGCATACAGTGTACGGCCTCTCATACAATCCCATACAATCGGTACGTGCGTAATCACGCAAGTTTTTTGACGATTTTCAATGCAGCACCATACTGTTTAAGAGTTCTATGGTGTTGTAGGATGATTTACATTATTGTGTTTGTTTCTACCTAACATAAAGAATGATTACATTTACCCTTCCTTAACTCCCGATTGATAGCGGCTTAGAACAGCATCACCCCAATTCTACCCGTAGTTGTCGAAAAAAGCGACTAAGGGATAATCATCATCATCCAGGGAATGAGCAGCAGTGTTCCCTTTGAATTAAATATCTTACAGTGCGTTTGCCAATCCGCCTGCCAAACGTGGTGAGTATGGCAATAAGTAACCCCCGATACAGGGGAGGCCCGTGTCCAGCAGTGGACTGTTGTGGCTGTCAAGGTAAGGTAAAAGAACTGCCGATTCGGTATGCATACATTGCTGGTTGTCATATGGGCATCATTTCAACAAACTCATAACTCAAAAGATAACCATGTATATTATACATTCATACATCATGCCTAAATCTCTTGCGAGGTAGACAGAGCGTAAATGGCTGTATGCAACGGCCATTTGCACCACATCTGACAAAAGTTTGAGAGTCATTCAGAAGATTATGTATCACTACAGTGACAGGTTGTCAGCCTCTAACCTAAAATTGCAATACACATCAACTCTCAAACCCCTATGTGGCTTCTTACGACACCCACGAAAAATATAAGGGTGATGCTAATCTAAGCCAAAATTAGGGTAGAGTAAGTGTAATAGCAGTTTATAAAATCTAATCTGTGCAGTTATCAATAATATTCACTTTTCTAAGAGACTGCTTGAGAATAATTTTTGTTTATACCTATAATTAGCTAGCTGCCCCATAGCAGTTTCACCTGGTGCAACTCATTTTCCCGCAGAATGAAGGCATTTACCCGGCATGTGTTGTGCATATATAACCTTTCTCTTGAATCACTATATCTATTACAAAAAACCGCATCAAAATCCGTTGCGTGGTTCAGGAGGAGTTAGTGAAATCCACAACAAACAGACAGCCAGAGAAACGCAAAAAGCAACTAAATTTTTACACTATGTATTGATAACAATAATAACACTCATTAATAATTTATCTCCCACACAACATAATCATAGCTTGAATCATACCAATACTTGTTATCAATATTAATGAACCTATTTGTAGAAAGATTATGATCTAGTCTACATACTGTCATATCCATCTCTTTAAACTGTTCACTAATTTACAGCAAATACTTGATTGATTGAAGTGGTATTGTAAATTAAACTATCTGAAATATCAGTCACACTAATTATTGACCTACCGGGTCTAATAACTACAACAACCTTTGCTATAATTAATCATCATCATCCTCCTGGCTTTCTGCCCTTATTCCAATTACTTTGGGTTGGCACAACATGTTTTGTTTAAAACATGCAAATAAATAATATTTTATTATGAACTTGAATGTCATCTACAAAAATAATCCAAGTTATTGATAAAAATATACAATGGTCTCAAGGCCTAGTCCACACAGCGAATTTTTACTCTGACCAATATTTATTGGCTATACTGTGATATTTAAAATTTTAGAAATATAAAACCTTTATTAATTTAGGTTTATGATCAAATTGAATTACATATAATTGTGCACCCATCTAGAGGGAACCTTATGTCCAGCAGTGGACTGATGTGGATGTTGGTGATGCTTACAGAGGGACAACTTAAAGTCATTATTTGTGACATTATCATTGTGTACAATTTGTTTCCAGTATACCTTTTGTCAGACTGATTTAAGACAGATCTTATTGCCTGTAAATCCTGTAATACCATGCTACAGAGTAGGAGCCACACTAATCAATTGGCCTATAAAACTGTCTGTGATTGATTGCTCATGGCTGCCCCAACACAAGAGCTGGTAGCTAATTTGGCAGTGCAGTGGGAGTGGGATGTTACCCCACAAACCCAGCTTCAAGCCCTGGCCGGCGCTAATATTCCTTTAATTTCTATTTTCATTTATAACAAAAACACCAGCAGCTTGGCAAACCCCCCCCTAAGTCCACCTCAACCGGGATTGATCAAGTTCTTCATTTACACAACATAAAATAGATGTCACTATAAGTTGTTTTTAGCTAAAACCTTATCAGTTAGGCAGTTGGTATGGATACCTATGTGATAATTTTCCAATTACTTACAAGGAAATACGAATGTGCTTCGTGTACGACCACGTCTTGCTCACTCCTCGGCACACAAACACACACTCAGTGGTCACCAAGGAACCAGAAAATTTGATGTATCATGGTGCATTGGTATTACAAGATAAAAGACACCTGCAGACTTTATGGTACAAAGAAAAACAACAGCATCGCTCTAGCATACACAACACGAAAATATAATAACATTTATGAGCAATAACACAGGGAAAAACGAGAATTTTCTAAAAAATGTGACAACGAAAAATTGCCACCTAGGCAATAAATATCAAAGCTTATGACAAGGACAGGCAAGGACCTTTGCCTGAAGTAATATGCTGACTTTCAGGCAAGGTCTATAAAATATATTTTTCTTGATATTACCTTAAAAATAACACGTACACTCATCACAAAAATAACACATTTGGCTTTTATCCACTTCAAAACATGATCCGTCAGCAGCCGATCACCATAGACAATATCCATAGATAAAAGAATTCTAGAATATAGTGATTGATAGGTGCATTGTCTACACTGGGCAATTAGACATGAGAATGGGTCAAAATTTTGCACTTTATTATCATATCACATGCCAATCTCCAGTTATTTCTTCTAATCTCCAAAGTTAATGAATTTAAAAATCAGCTACACTTTTAGAATTTGGTTTTGCTATGGGTTTTGCTGTATTTATTCAGAAGCTGTGTTCAGAAGTGGCACGATCTTTTTAAGTTCTTTATTCAATTGTAGTATATTGTAGGGCATTCGTGAAGACATATTTGCCAGTGTCTGGTGAATTTATGCATTTATTGGGACAATGGAACAATACTAAAACAATATAGTCAGGGACAATAAATACCTCACAATATATTTTCCCTCTTTTTTTTGCGGGAAAATGAGTAGTAGCGTGTGGCAACGCTAACGGGCCGCTAGTAACCTATAAAAGCAACGTCCTATTTTGTTGGTAATTTTTGGCAGATTAGTTTATCAGAACATGAATGTATGAATTTTTGTAACCCCACCAACCTTTATACCGTGTTTTACGCAAATATAAATATTTTTTCTTTTTATCTTTTATGGCATACAGACAGACACACAGACAGACTTGACAAAATTATAATCCCTAAAAATATCATTTAAAATCAGTTGCATGGTTTAAGACGAGTTAGCGAATTCCACGACACACAGACCTTCTTCTTCTCTAGTGCCATGTCCTAACGGACGTGGGCGACCATCTCTTTGAAAATCTTCCTATCTTCCGTGTTTCTGCACAATCTTGTTGCGTCTTTAATGTTCGACCATGTCTTGAGGTTATCGATCCAAGTCGGTCGTCTTCTTCCTCTTCCTCTCTTGCCCTCAATTTTGCCTTCCAGGATTGTCTTTAAAATGCTGTATTTACTATTTCTATATATGTGATCCAAGTAAGCCAACTTCCTCCTTTTAATCGTCTTTAGAATCTCTAGATCTTTTCTATTCATTCTGTTTAGAACTTCTACACTTGTTATTTTATCTCTCTATGATATTTTAAGCATTCTTCTATAAAGCCACATTTCGAAAGCATTCAGTTTATCTTGCGAGGCTTTATTCAGTGTCCTTCCTTCCACACCGTACATCAATATGGACAGAACATAGCATTTTACTAATCGCCACCGAAGCTTTAGCTTTATATCTTTATTGGTGAAGAGCTTTTTCATTTTCATGAAAGAGTTTCTGGCGATTTCGATCCTCGTACGTATTTCCTTTTCTGGGTCCCAATTCTCATTCAGCCAGCAACCCAAATATCTGTATTTCAATACCTGTTCTACAGATTTTCCATCTACGATAGCGGACCAGGGATAGTTTCGTTTTTGCTGACTACCATGAGTTTTGTCTTGGAGATGTTCATTTTTAAACCAAACTGTTTTACTTTGTCATTTAGGAGTGCGAGTAAACTTGTGAGATCGTCCATTGAATGCGCTAGTAGAGCTGTATCTGTATCGTCTGCGTATCTTAGGTTGTTGATGAGAAGTCCGTTAATTTTAATACCAATGTTGACGTCTTCGAAGGCCTCTTGGAAGATGAATTCAGAATATAAATTAAATAGTTGAGGGGACAAGATGCAGCCCTGCCTTACACCTTTTTTGATAGCTTTATCCTCAGTGGTAGTTTGATTGATCTTGATATGTGCTGATTGATTCCAATACAGATTCTTCAACACCCGTTTGTCTTTGGCGTATATATCCGTGCGGTTTAAACACTCCATCAGTTTGTCATGTCATGTTGGACGTTATCGAACGCCTTTTCGAAGTCGATAAAGCAAATGTATACTTCTTTCTGATGTTCCAGGCACTGTTGTACTAGAACCTGTATCGCCACCAGAGCTTCGCGCGTCCCCAACCCGTTTCTAAAGCCAAATTGGGTGCAGCTAATATTGCAATCGATTTTATTGTAGATTCTGAAGTGCAAGACTTTTAAAAATATCTTCAGTACGTGACTCATGCATGAGGCTTATAAGTCGATGTTCACTACATGTCTTAGCATTGAGTTTTTTGGGAAGAGGAAGAAATACAGATCTTAACCAGTCAAATGGTAGTTTGCCCGTATCATATATAGTGTTAAATAATTTTGTTAGTATATTCATGCCTCTATCATCTAACAATTTCAACATTTCAGCGTATATACCATCCGGGCCCACAGCTTTCCCATTTTTCATTGCTTTGATGGCTCTTTTTCTTTCCTCTTTAAGTATTGGAGGACCTTCCAACACTTCTTCATTACTGTTCTGAAGTAAGGTTCTCTCATCATGAAATAATTTCTTTATGTATTCCTCCCATATTCTACATTTTTCTTTTTCTTCGGTTACAATTTTGTTTTGATCATTAACTAAAATAGCGATTGTGTGTTTCTTGTTTGTTTTAGTGAAATCTTTAACTTTTTTGTGAAGGTTAAATGAGTCGTGTATCTTTTCCAAAAATTCTATCTGTGTACATTTATTTTCCAGCCAAACATCTCTTAATTCTTTTATCTTGTTTTTAATATCTGAATCTATTTCTTTATATTTAACCTCGTTTATATGTTTAAATTGTCTCCTAGAGTCTATCATCCCCAAAACTTGGTTGGTTATCCATTCTAAGCGTTTAGTTTTCTTCCAATAACCTAACTTCTCTCTTGCCACATCTTCAGTTATTTCCTTAAAAGACTTCCATTGTTCATCCAAGTTGTCCTCTTTTGTAGTTTGGTTTAATGTTGGGTTATTGTATATTCTTTCATTTAAACAATTTTGTGTGTCCTGTTTTATATAAGTGTCTTTTAATCTGTCAATGTCAATCTTTCTTTGAGTGGGGTCTGATTTCTTAATAGATTGCTACAACAGGGTTGTGGTCTGACCCTATATCAGCCCCAGGATATGTTTTGACGTTAACTATAGCGTTTCGATAGCGAGACTTGATCATTATGTAGTCTATTTGATTGCGAACAATTTTGTCATCTTTGTGCAGTGGAGATGTCCACGTATACAGTCTTCTTGGAGGGTGTTGAAACCAGGTATTTGTTAGGATAAGATCTTTTTCAACACAAAACTGCAGCAGTCGGTCTCCTCGATCGTTTCTGTCTCCCAACCCATACTGCCCTACGGTTTTTCCTACTGCTCCTTCACCAATCTTGGCGTTCAGATCTCCCATAACCACCACAATTTCTTGTGACTTTATGCTGTTCATAATCTCCTCTATTTCTCTGTAAAAATCTTCTATTTCATCGTCGGTACTTTGTGCGGTAGGCGCATAGACTTGGATAATATTCAGCTTGAAGGGATGTGTGTTCAGTTGTAATAAAAGACATCTGTCTGAATATGGGATGAAATTACAGACATATTTGGAAAACTCTTTGTCCACGAGTATGCCGACACCGTAATGATGGTTTTTCTCGTCTTCGGGTTTTCCCGAATAGTATAATACAGCTTCGTCTTTAGCAAGCTTGCCATTATCATGCCATTTAATCTCACTAAGTCCCAAAATATTCAATTTCAGTCGTTTCATTTCCTGGATTGTATTATCCAGTTTTCCTTTTTTTATAAGGCTTCTAACGTTCCATGTAGCTATCTTCAATTGTTGCATCTTCTTCCTGGATAGGCTTTTACTGCTTGGTATCGTGTTTTCTTCTCCGGTAACATATTTGACATCATCGGTCCCGGTAAACGAATGACGCCGGGTGCCGTCCGGGTAGTATGACGGACTAGTGTTCTTAATATTTGTACTTTTCATTGAGATGGATTTTCTTAGGACTTCTTTTAATGCAGTGGCGTGCCTCGTCCTTCTGCACTGGGAACATTTTAGGGTTCTAAGGACTACAAGGCTGCCCAGGCCTATGTTGAATGGATATACCGCCATTGACTCGGTCGCCAGAGCCTCGTCCGTTGTCTAGCAGGGAGCACCGCGGCAACCGATTGGTCGCCGCCGCCATCCGGCGCGAGCAGGTGAGGTTGACATTTGGGCCGGCTAAGATGTTATTGCCGTTCTCCCCTTACTCCCCTTAGGTGAGGTTGACACACAGACCGAGATATGCAAAACGCTTCTTCATTTTACATTATATTCATATGTTTTCAGATAAATACATATTCATTGTTTTCAGGTAAATATCTCTCCACCATCATATTTTCCAATAAGTTGCCTACTTATGCAATATGCAGTGATAGTATAGTGTCTCAATAAACTTATAATTTTAACCTGACACTGGCAAGTATGTCTCAATGAATGCCATCCTGATATACCTACCATTTTTATTATCTTAGCCTAAAGTGTCCCACTGATATATCAGAATTTAAAATATAGTGGCACTTACGAGTACCTAAATACAACTTATAAAATTGTGGCTGACTCTTAAACTTTAATAAGTTTGGAAATTCTGGACGGATTTTGATGAAAAAGTAATCAGAAATCACGGGAAATTAGAATTTTTGAAAAATTTTGACCCATGCTCATGTCTAATTGTCACCTGTCGCATTTAGACAGGTATGATGGATGAGCAACCCGTCTGATTGTTGCTGCTAATTGTGTGGTGTAATCTTCCTCCAACAATGATTTCCAAAATGACAGATAGCTGGAGGTTTCGGGCTGCCACAATGCGCAACAGACAATGTGCACTAAATAATTCGCGTCAAATATTATGCAGTACTGGAAATCACGTAATCCTGACATGAATTCCCGGACTGAATATTTTGTGACGCCTATTTTTTTCTGCATTTTCTTGAAGCGCTCGGGGAATTGACGTCAAAATTCATGCAGGAAATAAAGGGCGTCATGGAAAATGCAGTAAAAAGTTCATGTTTTAAAGAAACATCATTTCTCGAAGCGCTTCAGAAAAATGCAGCACAAAAAATGCAACCCGCAATTCCGTGTCATGTCATTGAACTTTACTAGAGGTGTACTCAAAAACTCTTAGTGGTCGAGAAATCATAATCGATTATAGGTCCGTTAGGTATAGCCGAACCAAACCTGGCGCGGAAAGCGCCAGGTTAGGTTAGAACTTTGACCACAACGCACGAGCCGAGCGAGCGGAGCGAGCGTGCCGCGGCAGCGGCCGGCGATGTGCCAGAAACGACACGCTATCCACGTCATTAATTTAAAATATGATTATCGATTTGTATGATCAACGATGATGGTTCATCTCTAATAAATTTAAAAATAAAACGAATGACAGCTAGCATGAATTCTCGGGTTGCACAATTTCGGATCGCATGAAGATTGCGCAGTAGAAAACATGCAACAAATATTTCATGTCAGCAGTAACTTTTGACACAGATTCTCGGGCTGCATTCTATTTGTCGCCTATTTTTTCCTGCGTAATAAACGTCGCGTAAACCACATTCACAAACGAAAAGTGCAACACGGGAATTCGCGTTAAAATTTGTGCACCCCGAGCATTCTTGTCAATGTCGTCAATTATTTACTGCACAAAACGTGACGCGTTTTTTTCGTCGCACAATTTTTGTTGCACAAAGAGCGCACCCGAGGTTTCTCTTGTGTTGTGGTCTTTAGTCTGTGGTTCGTTGGACGAAGCAATGGTCGCGGAGAAGTGTTTTTAGTTTTATTTTAAATTGCAGGTCAGTATTACTGTAATTTACTATTGTGTCTTAAAAATACGTCTTTTGCTAAATTACGCTTGAATATTTATTTAGCTGCGGTTTAGTTACGATTATGTTCGCGGTAATAGTGACTTGTGAATAGGGGGCACGAGTGAATCTGCGTTTTGGTGCAAGAATTATGATCTCGAGTGCAGGGAACTTGATAAATGGATAATAATTCGCATTATTCCGTTGATGTAAACGCTATTGTTCCTGTATATTATGCCGTGGAGTGGGTGTCGGTCGTCGATTAGAGCATTGTCAAAATTGGTGTTGTGAATCGTAAGTAGTTGAATGTTTTTCTAATTTTATACCGCGTACGTTCACCTACTAATGTGTAACACTTTTGGATGGTACTATTTCGAATGTGCTGAATACGAATTTAGTGTAATTCAGAGCGAAGGCAGGTTTCACTAAGCAGGTAGTGGGTAGTGGAGTGCATTGAGTGATTATAACATAGTAGTTTCCAGCCTGGCTAGTGATCGCCCTACCGTGTCCGAAAGTCTATCGTTTTGTGTATTAACGCACAAAGTTTGTTGTACCAGATTCATTGTGAGTAAGGTAATTTTTTTATGTTTTATTAAGTTGCAGATAAGTTGCTATAGTTTCTTGAGTATGCTTTTGTTTAGGACATCTTATCTATTTATAGGGTATGTATTAAGACTAGTACTATGTTCTTTTCAACAAGAAATCCTATCATCCCATTGAAGCTGAACAACTTTCATTCCTAATTCATATTTAACTTTATAACCAAAAAGTTAACTTTCATTCCTATGTTAGAGAAATATGAAAAAATATCAATCCAAATGTAGGGTATTGAGAGGAATTTATTAAATGTATTCACTGGGTCTAAATGGATGACATTAGCACAGGACCATGAGGACTGGCACATTATAGAAGAAGCCTACAGTGTGTGGATGTGGGCTGATGATGATGATGATGATAATCTTCAAAACACCATGAAATTGCCTATCTACCTGATGTTGTATGGAAAAACAAAACACTTGTTTGTTGTTTGAAAATTAGCAGCATGAACTGCTTCATTAATACAGTTACTAGTTATTATGAATAAACAAGCCATATAGGTTATGTTGATTCTTCAAATTTATTGCTTTGTTCATGAGTATATTATTAGAAAAACAATTAAAGTTCTTTTTTAATTTAATTGTGTGATCCAGTAATACATGATCATACTCATGTCCACATAAGAAGATTGATATAACTACAATATTCCATCAATCAGGGAGCATACACAGGAAGAACTCCAGACCCAAATGTGTTATTGCAATAAAAACACCTTTCAAATACCAATCTAACCTGGATTTGTTAATTCTGATATAATTTATTTTTAGCCACATGAACATGATGCATACACATACACATATAATATAATGCATAGCATACCTGTATAAATCTAAAATTAAAGTTATTGTAAACTCAATGAAGAAGAAGAAGAAGAACAATATTTTATAATTTTTTATCATCATATTACTTAATCAGTTTATGATGTGCAATCAATCAATCTCACAAAAATATTGATAGGGGCGATTTAGTATAAGAAACTGAATATATTTCTCCAACATCAAAATATGTAAACATATTGTACCTCCCTAACACATTTCGGTATGGTAGATATTGCTAATATCTTGATATTTATTTATTATGTAACAAACAAGTATTATTCAATTTGTGTTGTGTGGTGGCTTGGAATAGCAACATCCCATTTCTTTCCCTTGGCTGTCATAAGAAGTGACTAAGGAATTTGTGTATTGACATTTTAGGTGGCAGGCTGACCTATGGTGATGCACCACAGAGCACCAAAATGTCATTTGATGCACAGTCCTCTGAATGACTTTCATTTTTTGTCAGACTTGGTGTAAATAGCCATTTTTTATAGCCGTTTATGCTATGCCTACTGCACAAGGCATATAGGCATGATATAAGTATGTATATGCTACACTTACACCAGTTTAAAGCCAAGCAAACTAATAAATTTTAACAGTTGTTTAATTGAGGAAACTCACAAAATATTTCATCATAGTTGCATGCAAGGTGTTACATATTTCACACCAATCTGCTCAGTAACCATGTCATTTTAATAATCTTTGTACTTTTTAAAGTCTAACCTAATTGCGAAAGTTTTGCTGAAATATACTTCACGTTATAATAAAAAATAATTATGTAATCACTAGATTTCCGCACTGTGAGGTTACCTGCTGGTCAAATGGTTTTTATGTGTATTTTATCCAGCTCTTGATTATATTTATGAGCCTTCCGTAATTAACAATGTTTTCTGCAGCATAGAATTTTGGAATTCTATAAGTTAAGGTGGTATTCCGAACACTGCAGCATAAATCACGCCTTAAACCCTTGCGGGGTAGGCAGGGCTTCAACGGCCGTAAAAATACGTTCGTTATTGCAACATCTAACAAATTATTTGAGGGCCGTTTTAGCTATTGTCGTGTATCACTATAGTGACAGGTTGTCAGCTTGTCGCTTAAAATTGCAATACACATGTTACCTTCGAGACCCGTAGTCGCTGCTTACGACACCCACAGGAAAAAACGGGGTGATGTTATTCTAAGCTAGCATCACACGGCAGAGTAGCAGGTAGGTACATAGGTAGCTATAATAGGTACCTACAGGTAACTCACGCACGAACTGTAAGTACTTAGTTGGTACAATTCAGTGTACCGCAACTCGAACCTAGGTAGGTATAATAGGTAGGTACCTTTGAAATTACCGCAGTGTGGTTTCGTTTTTTTATAATTATGATAGATAATAACTTCATAATTATTTCTGAACCACACATTTTACGTTTTATAGCAAAATAGCAAAAATAGATACGTGCGTATCGCACTGCCGTTGCAGCAATACTGATCTGCAGTCACGGCAGTTGCGGCATATGCTGCAGCGGCCGACAGCATGTGCTGTCGGCTGCAGCCTTCGGATAGCGTTCCGTAGAACTCCATACAAACCAGTAGTGCTGCAACGGCTGCAACTGCCGTTCGGAATACCACCTTAAGGGTAACTTCTCCATACATCTTTTTTCATGTTTCCATTCAGTCATCATCTGCTTGCCCTTATCCCTAATCAGTTGGGGTCGGTGCAACATGTTTTGTTAGAATACAAAATTTTCTAGCAAAATGATTTAGCTATGTTTTATGACCGGTCGCCTGCCTGACGTCAACCCTCTTTGGGAATACTATTGTAGGTAGTATTACCGTCACCATGAGATTGTCCATAGTCGACAGATATTCAGACGATGTCAAAAACTACGTCGCCTTTTACGAAACATCCTGAGTGGACTAGATGTGACAGTATTCTTAGCCGCTACCACACGGTACGGTCGCGATGTCGCCCGTCTCACTTCTACCTACGTCTCATCATACCTGAGGAGTTAGCGCCTAACCGTCCACATTTCTCTTTTCCTTCCTTCCGTAATAGTACAATCTGTAGGGATATTTCGCCTACAAAAGGTGGGGCGGATTATGTTTTTGCATAATCTTGTAAAGGTATCAAGGACAAATAAAACCCCAAGTTTTCAACCTCGAGACTCCCAGGCTCCAGCCGCCATCTTGAATTGAAAGTTCTAAAAACAGGTTTTTTGCGAATAACTTGTTAACAATTGATTTTATGACAAAAGTATGTATCAAAAGAATAAAGAAAATATTATTTCCCAAATTTCATTCATACATGTATACTAGCTAAGTCTAACAGATAAAAAGATATAGGCAAAACAAACATATTTTTATTAAAAAGTTACACCGCACGAAATGGGGGTAGAAAAAAATTATGCGTGAATTTTTCTATTTTTTTGATATGTTACGTATTATGGTGTATTTAAAAAAATATGTGACGGGTGAACACTTTCTATGTCTAGTTTCGGAGATAATGGCGTTTATGTGGACGACTTCCCATCATACAAATGGTGAAATTCGCCAGTTTTCAAATACGTCGATTTTCTCACCTTTTTACAATAAAAACTGTTATTTTTTACTTTTGGAATTTATTAACTGATTGTTTCGCGACATTTTTTCTATACAAAGAGATCCTGGCTGGCTTATGGTTTCTATGATATTTCGTACAACGTCAATATTTTTGGGGAAAAAATAGGTTAACCTTAGTTATTTTTGAAATGAGTGAATAATACGTAACTATTCTATCTATTCTATTTCAGCCTATTGCAGTTCACTGCTGGACGTAGGCTCCCCCAGGGAACGCCATAAGGCACGATCTCCCGTTTTTGCCATCCAGTCGCTACCAGCCGCCTTTTTTAAGTCACCGGTCCATCTGGCCGGAGGGCGTCCAACGCTACGCTTGCCGAGGCGTGGCCTCCACTCGAGAACTCGCTTACTCCATCGTCCGTCGGTTCTACGACAAATGTGGCCAGCCCACTGCCACTTCAGCTTGCTACACTTCCAGACTATGTCCGTCACTTTGGTCTTCTTTCGGATGTCCTCATTCCGGACTTTATCTATTATAGAAATACCAAGCATAGACCTTTCCATAGCTCTCTGAGTGACATGTAGCCGGTGGGCCAGTTTTACTGTCAAGTTCCACGTCTCGGCTCCGTAGGTCATGACTGGTAGGACGCATTGATCGAACACCTTGGTCTTGAGGCGTTGTGGCAAAGATGATTCGAGGATGTGACGCAGCTTTCCAAATGCTACCCAGCCAAGCTGCACTCTTCTGGTGATTTCAGCCTCAAAGTTGTCTCTTCCCATCTGCAAAGTTTGCCCAAGGTACACATATTTCTGGACCTTCGACGGAGACGGGCTCGGGGATTATGTGTTGATTGAACATGACCTTCGTTATCCAAGTTCATCCCAAGTCCAACACGTCTCGAGGCAGAGTTGAGACTAGATAGCATTTTTTGCAGGTCCTGCAGCGATTCGGCCATTATGACTATGTCGTCGGCAAAGCGGAGGTGCGTGAGATTTTTGCCGTTGACGTTGATGCCCAGTCCATCCCACTGTAGCGTTTTGAAGACATCCTCCAATGCGTTGGTGAAGAGTTTTGGGGATATAACGTCACCCTGTCTTACACCACGGAGCAGTTGGATGGGTCTTGTATTATGGTTTTGTACTTGAACGGACATCGTAGCCATTTGATTAAGGCTTCTCAGCACCTCCACATACCGTCAGTCGACTTGACACCGCTGCAAGGTCTCCAAAACAGCCCAGGTTTCGATAGAGTCGAAGCCTTTTTCGTAGTCCACAAAAGCCATACACAGTGGTTGGTTGTACTCCTCTGTCTTCTGTATAACCTGCCTTACAGTATGGATGTGGTCCACGGTACAGAAGCCCTTACGAAACCCGGCCTGTTCCGGTGGCTGAAAGGCGTCAAATCTTGATGCCAGACGATTCGTGACGACTCTCGAGAACAGCTTATAGACGTAGCTCAGAAGTGTGATCGGCCTATAGTTTTTGAGAAGCGTTTTGTCTCCTTTTTAGAAAAACAATGCCACTACACCTCTGCTCCACGCCTTCGGGATTGTCCCATTGGCTATTACAGAGTTGAAAAGCCTTTTCAGCTCCTCGAGGACAGGTTTTCCACCGGCCTTAAGTAGCTCAGAGGCCACTCCGTCTTCCCCGGAAGCCTTCCCATTCTTAAGCTGTCTGAGAGCCGCATAATTTTTTCTACCCCCATTTCGTGCGGTGTAACTTTTTAATAAAAATATGTTTGTTTTTGCCTATATCTTTTTATCTGTTAGACTTAGCTAGTATACATGTATGAATGAAATTTGGGAAATAATATTTTCTTTATTCTTTTCATACATACTTTTGTCATAAAATCAATTGTTAACAAGTTATTCGCAAAAAACCTGTTTTTAGAACTTTCAATTCAAGATGGCGGCTGGAGCCTGGGAGTCTCGAGGTCGAAAACTTGGGGTTTTATTTGTCCTTGATACCTTTACAAGATTATGCAAAAACATAATCCGCCCCACCTTTTGCGAATCAATGTTTGCTATAGGTTCCCCACAGAATGGCCTATAAGTTTATTTCTGCTATTCAAACAAATGAATAGGCACAATGATGTCACCTCTGTTTGTGGGCTTGCTGCAAATTAGAAGCTATTTGGGACAGAGTGAGCTTCTCTGCGAGTGTGAATTTGTTTTGTCACGCACTCCCCGGCGCGCGTTGTGTCCGCGTTATGTAAAATGCATCTTACGTACAAACAAACTTCATTCCTCTTTTTCTTTTTCGAGTAGGATACCGCATCGTCCAACGACATGATGAACCCTGGGTTACTCAGTTTTTCAACCGTGTACTACAAGTATTACCTCTGACGTGGTTGGGTAACTGCCGTCTAAGTAATAGAGGACAGCAACCGGAACCGACAGCTTAGCGTGCCCTCCGAGGTACGGAACCATCTTGATTTCTAACAGTCAGGTAGTTCATTCAGCGTGCAATGTTCTAACAGTGTCGTAAAAGACTGAGAACAAATTAACAAAGTGATAATGCCAACTTTGTAGAATGACCCGAAGGAAATTGAACCCGGAACCTTCTCCGTCGCAGACTGTCGCACTGCTACTGCGCCATCCGCTGTCATACTTCATGACTTTGCTTTTGTTCTATGCTATTTCAATTTGCTACCGTATTCGGTGCTAGATATTGACCGGCCTTTAAAACGAGCTGTGTGATGCCAACACCCCACTGTAAATACCTATTGTAAAAAAGCGGTCAAGGGATAAATTCATCCTAGGAAATGGGCAGCAACGCCAGCAGCGTTTCCAGTGAATGCAACATCTTTAACTAGGCTCGCCAATTTGCCTCCCAAGCATGGTATGCCAGTACTCGTCGATCGATAGGGAGAGGCCCATGTCCAGCATTGGACTGTTCATAATCATCTTCCTGCCGTTATCCCAAATCAGTTAGGGTTGGCGCAACATGATTAGTTAAAACACACAATCAGTAGCAAAAGGATTTGGCAATGTTTTATGACTGACCGCCAGCTTGACGGCAATACTCTTTGGAAATGCTACTGTAGGTGGTATCACCGCCACAATGCAGTTAAGCATATTCGACATAATATATTCAGCCAAGCTCAAAAACTGTACGTCGCCTTTTATGAAACATCCTGCGTGGACTCGGGGTGGCAATATTCTTTGCCGCTACCACACGGCAGTGACAGTGGACTGTTTTAGCTCTTAATTACTGACTTGATCCGCACACTGAACTATTTTACGAATTCTTAGCTACTAATTAGGCTTGTGCGTAGAATGTTGATGCATCCTGCTTTATTAACTTTCATTGTGGCTCGAAAGTGAAGCAGCGATACCTAACTAACTAGATTCCCGAGACGTAATGAACAAGCAGATGTATTAAAAATAAAACTCAACTGCGGATAATTCAAAGTAATATCTTGTACACTGAGAAAATGGCATATTAAGAACTAAATAAGTTATTGTTGTAATCAACAAAGCGACTTTGTTAATATAGTGCTTGCAAAGTTTACTGCTAAAAACAAATAAGTGAAAATGGCTAAAATACTTCCATAAAACCAACCACCTAGTATTGTCAAATTTTAGGCCTATAACTAACCATTTTTCTTTGTAGTACCTAAACAAGTAACCAAGTTAGGTTTAAAGAAGTCCATAAGACCTCATTCATTCATAGCCAAATAACAAAGTTAACTATAGCAGGTCTTCCTATTTAAATAAAACCTATATGATATGTATCCCTGCATAAATAATTAACTTAATTGACATAGCCGATTTACATTGCAGCTGTGATTGAACTACTTAGTTAAAAAATGTATGCTTGCTATTGGTAGTAAACTTTTTTATTTGAACATAAAAATAAACTTTAGGAGGAGTGATGGATGATGAGGCCAGCTGGCCGAGTGATGAGGAGCTAAAAGGAGGAGCTTCCCGCCTGGTCATGTGGAAGTTGTACCTATATACGTCTTCGAGGCGTCGATGACATGTACAGGCAGGGATGATGCTGCTTTGGTTCTTGGAGATGCTGTGATTGCAGTGGTTGCTGCTGATGATGATGACTTGTGGCACCGTTGAAGAGTGTTGCAATGTGAGTTACGTCGTTGCTGTTGATCACGTCAGGGTCACCATGATGAGGCCAGTTGGCCGAGTGACGACAGAGGAGGGTTAAGGGCTTAAGCTACCCGCCTGGTCGGGTGTTGTGTGACCAGGGGACAAACTGGTCCAACCAGACATTTTTGGAAGTTGTATATATAGCGATCGGCGGAAACACTTCGATACCGCGTTTCAGGACTGTATGGAAGTATGTAAAGCGCATGCGCACGGCCACAAAACTTCACATCATGTATTTAATAAACATGATATGTTAAAACTACAAACAAGTTAATTTAAAAATTATATTACACGTATGTATTAGTTCTCGAGTAATTAAGTTGCAGTTATCGATTGATCGGTCAACTTTAATTACACTACATATCTACAATTAAACTACAATAAAAACAGAAGTATTTCAGATTTTAAATGACAATTTAGTTTAGTTGTGACCAATTAACTAATTTATTTTTAAATATTATGGATACTTGTCTCCAACCTTGCATACACTTATTTTAGATCACAGATATTGCTTGCTAAAACTACTGAATAAAGTCATTGAATTTATCAAGTCAAGTTTGGTTGCGAATAATAACTATTATATTTAAAAACGAATAAATACAGTGCTGTAGCTGACTAACACAATTCAACAAAGTTGACGTGTTTGTTTTTAATCATACACAGTTGTGAGTTTTCAGCTAAGACTTGATTGATGCTAAATAAAATTCCGTTAAACAAGCCAAAAAGGTCCTCGGTTAACTTCAGATTTTCTCAGTGTATATTTTGAATTTATAAAACTTTTACACCTAGCCTATGTCACTCGCGGTCGCTGAGACAAATCTATCTACACCTCATATGTTAAAATCCGCCAAACGGTTTGGGCTGTAGCCCGTGAAAACGAATTTTCTTGTCCACATACCCACATGTCATATATTCGAGTGCCACAAGATCGCACGCGGACTATACATACATACTCTCGAAAAACATAATCCTCCTTCTGAGGCAGTCGGGTAAAAAGTATAATGTGTCATCTATCAACAAAGAGATGATTGTAACTGCGAATTCCAAGCTGCAAATCATTACCAGTCCGACAACATTCTTAGGGTTCCACATTCAGTTGTTTGTTTGTTATATACTTCACCGTGTGGTATCGGCTGAGACTGCTGCCACCCCTAGTCCACTCAGGGTGTTTCGTTTAAGGCGACGTAGAGTTTATGACCTCGGCTGGATATCTGACGACTATGGTCAACCGTATGGTGGCGGTAATAAAATAACACCTACAATACCATTATAGTAATAAAATATTGCCGAATACTTTTACTGCATGATTTTGTTCTTTAACAAAACATGTTGTAGAGTAAAGTCTTAGCCCTTAAAAATCTTCTACGGAACCACTATAAAGTAAACCTCGTGTCGTAGTGCGTACGGAGTACAGACAATATTCTTCTGTACTATGTACATAAAGTTTTTCCATGACTTATCTTGTACACTTGTTTGTCCTGCGCTGACCTTAAGACTTGCTTATTGACTTGCCCCCTCCTTTTGCGGCTACAGGAAATATTTATGTAACTACTAGCTTCGTTTATATTCAGTATTTTATTATTTTTATATAGTAAAATTACTTTCTGGATATGGTAGTAGCAGTTAACTATGTGAAGAAACAAAGCACTAATTTTCCAAAGCTTGTTAATTATTTGAAGGTTTTACAACAAATCGTAACAAAATAAACTCTGCTTGCTTAGCAAAAATAGACTCTTGAGTATATTTTTTCACTCAAATCACAGACAGGACGTTGCATTTAAGATGTTCAAGAAACCTTTCTCCAGAACTGGCATTCAGAGACTGGATCAGGTGGCCGAGGCCTTTGTTTTGCTGTGAATAATATAACATACAAACACACATATCACGCCTTTATCCCTTGCGGGGTAAGCAGAGCTTTAAGCGACAGGTTGTCAGCCTGTCTCCTAAAATGGTAATATACTCGAAGCCCTCGAGTCCCTTACTCGCCTTTTACGACACCCGCGGGTAAGAAATGGGTTGATACTATTCTAAGCCGGCATCACACGACCTTTGTATTGCAGTGAAAAACACAACATGCTAAGTAAAAAAGTAAATAAAATGAATATAGACTATTGCCCCCCGCGGTTTTACCTCGCATCGCAGCGCTAACGTCTAAGAATAGGCCACGAAAGTTGAAACAACTCGTCCGACCTAGATACTAATGAAGCAATGAGAGGAGTGCTAATGCCCTTTTCACAAACGATTAGATTTTTTACTACAACATACCTGAGTCTATACTTGGTAAGGAGACAGATCGGCAATGCTCGATAAAATGCGCTTTTTCGCCACATTTGATCTCTCTCTCTCGAGTGAGGTATCGTGTCGCTTTGTGTGAGGTATCGAGTCTTCCGATGACTCGACAGCTGTTAGATCTGGCTGGATAAAATACTGTACCTCACATACACGATATCAAGGGATTTTTACAACTCTTTTATCCATTCATAGCTGTTCAGTTTCAACATTTTATAGCAGCTTTGACGCGCAACATTGTAATATACAAACAAAAGCTGGGGGATTTTGTTGCTAAACAATGTATCTAAACAAACACCGTGCACACTAATTACCTCATATTAGGAACCACTGGCATAAGCGATACACAATATTGATTTCCTATTTTATGCAGTCCATCCAAACTTCAATTACGTACACATAAGTACTTCCGTTTGAGCCAATGCTCCCCACCAAAACGGCAGGTTACACTTTTAAGGCCGGACCCAAAAGTACAGGGGCCATTCATAATCATAATACAATAAAACAAAATCATATTCATGCATGCACTCTCTTTGTCACCGGCGTCCACGAGTAGGCACTTACGTACAAAACCACACGATTGGATAATCAAGCAGATGTATTTAAAAACAAACCCGACTGCGGTAATTTCAAAGCTGAATTTTGCGATAAATATCCTGGATTCACATAGCCAGTGTCACTCACGCTGCTGAGACGAATGTAACGACACCTCTTGTCAAGACCCGTCCAGCCGTTTGTGCTGTAGCCCGTGAAAAATAATTTCATTCTTGTCCACATACATACATACAAGTATGCATACTCTCGAAAATCATAATCCTTCATAATAATTACTTTAACGAGTCTTATCGCGATAGTTTTTTAGGTAAATAAGCGATTTACCATTTAGACGCATAAATCGGCAATCGCAGAACACCTATTGTCATCTGGTGCCAACCATTGCATCGAGCTTCATGCCCCAAAAGTCCTCTCTGTGGAACGTCACTATTACTCCAGAGTGGTGAGGGAGGCAATAGAAATCAAAAAGAACCCCAATAATTTCAATCGGGAGGACGGATTTAAATTGTCTACAACATGGAGTCCGGTAATAGACAAAATAAAAACGCGCGATTCACCATCGGACCGATCGTCGGACATTGTGAGTGTTGTGTGCCGGCCTAATGTGTAATGTTTACAAACAATTTAAATTATTAAGACAATATGTGGGTAGCAGAAAATCTAGTTGCCCACCGCCCTGATGACAACTCGCTGCTACTTCAGTCTGCTCGCGACCACGACTGGTGCAACCCAGTCGAAACGTCGAGTGTCCAGGTAAATCGCTTATTTACCTAAAAAACTATCGCGATAAGACTCGTTAAAGTAATTATTATGTGTGAAAGTAATCGCGAGTGCTTTAAAAGTTATATCATAATCCTTCTTCTGAGGCAGTCGGGTAAATAGTAATTGTATAAAATAAACAAACAATTATTGCAAGTGCTAATTACAACTATGTTTACATATTTAACTCACTTAGTTCATTTCCTCTTTGATTGGCAGTGAATATCACGATGATAATGTTGTTATTGTTATATTTATAAATAACAAATGCATTACAAATTGTATCGCACACGTGTCATGAGATTTCAGTTTTTTTTTAATAACTGCTAGATGTTATCCGCAGCACCTTGATTTAACCATTTAAATTTAATGAATTAATAATTAACATAAAATACATCAATGTGACTTATCTCTTTACTATTTAATATTGAATTAAGAATGAACAGTACTGCTTTAAGCATCTTTGTCTACCGAAAGTCAAAACACCTGGCTTCATCGGGCCGTTTGTCGACTCGATGACCCACATGATAGTGTGAAAATTGATTTCGACTTAAATTCTTCACAATATATGTAAATATTGACTTCTTCTTTAAAAGCACTCAATCGGTGGAGTAATTTCCAATATTCCCTCTTCTTGCTAGTGCCTTAACCTCCTGATGCGACATTTAAGTATCTGGGTAGAGTAATTCTAGGCCTACCTCTGCCTCTCTTGCCTTCTACTTTACCTTCAAAGATGTTCTTTATGAAGTTGTTGTGTCGTGTAGGGTGTAGTGTTGGGGAGACGAATGATACCAACAGATGCGTGAGTAAGACTGAATATATTGTCAAACTAAAAAGGTTACATAGATATAATAGGCATATTATGAGGTCATACCTTATAGCTATACTTACTACACTACACCTTCCCCGTAAGGGAAAAATAAAATAAAATTACATTTTTATTTTATTTTCTACTAAGTACTTATTATCTAAATTAAAAATCTTAAAAATCAAATTCTTAATATTACTTAATTCCGTTTCAATCTTAAATATTCATTTAACATTTCATTGCTGTTCTTTCTTAAATATTTATAAAAATATATTATAATCTGTAAGGTTTTGTGCGATTTTTGTGAACAATTTCTTCTTTACCATTTTTCAATATTTTTACATTACAACCTAAATCATCAATTATTAGAAATGGACCCAAATAAATTGTATCAATTTTATCACCTGTTTCATTTTTCAATAGCAAATAATTACCTTGTGTATAATGAACTTCATTTACCTTTTTGTCGAATACCGCTTTTCTCCTGGCCTTGCTCAGCTCTAAATTCCTTTTCGCGTCTCGCTGTGCTGTTTGTAACCTAAACTTAAAATCTAAAGGATAACTACTATGATTATACAAAGGATCTACTCTACCTGAATCAAAATTATTGGGAAGTTTACACGTTTTCCCAAAGACCAATTCATAGGGCGTATACTGGGTTTCAGTGTGTACCGTGTTGTTAAATGAGAAACACCAATAAGGCAGCCAACTACTCCATGTATCTGCATGATTTTCACAGTTAATTCTTAAAACGCTCCCAATGACTTATGCGTGTTTTCCAACGCACCGATCGACTCATGGTGGTAGGCTGTGGAAGTAAGCTGTTTGATCTGTAACAATTCGCATACCTGCTTCATGGTGTTTGAGATAAATTCTGACCCTCTGTCGGTCGCTATTTCGCTAGGTATACCGAATCGTAATATATAATTATCAACAAACGCTTTAGCCACAGATGACGCATCCTTAGAGTGTAATGGATACGCTTCTACAAATTTGGAGAGCTCGCACTGCAACGTGAGCGCGTAGCAATAGCCATGCTCATCTTTAGGTAAAGGACCTACTATATCAAGATAGATTTTTTGCAGTGCGCTATCACATGTAGTTGTAATCTCTAGTGGTTGTTTTGTTTTCTGGGAATGTTTTTGAGTCTGACATTGTTTACATTTACTTACAAACTCTGATATGTCCCTATGCATGCTAGGCCAATAGTAGAATTTTTTGATGTTATTGGTCATTCTTCTAATGCCGGCGTGGCCACTGGTCGGCAAAAGGTGGAAATCATTAATTATGACGCGTCTGTCATCTACATTATTTATTCTTTGGACTCCTTTTAGTACGCATATTCGTGGTCCGGACCATTCTGTTTGCGACTTTATTTCATTAATTATGCTAGCTATAAATTCTTCGTTATTGGAGTCTCGTATGACGCATATCTCATTTATATTTAACTTTTTACAAAACATAGATAAATCCCTCACCAATTCGACTCGCGTTATTGGTGATCGAGAAAATCCGTTTAAGTAAATAATTGACTTACTTTTTACATAAATAAAGTATTTCGACTTTTCTATTAATGAGCTATCTAGCTGCAATTTATTTAACTTTTGTCTACTTATTAATGCTAACTCAACAAAATCTTTCGGTTTTCTAATAATCTCCACAATCCTTGGTTGATCAGGCCTTGGATTTTGAGGATCATTATCAGCCGTTGATTTTATTTTTTCCTGCTTTTCCCTATCCAAATTTTCTTGCATCCTTCGTGCTTGTGCTCTAGTCATAACGTTCAAAATTCTCTCATTCAGCTGTTTTAATTCTTCGCTACTTATCATTATCCTTGAAAGTGCGTCTGCGGCCGAGTTTTTCGTACCTTTTATATATTCTATAATAAAATTGTATTCTTCTAACTGTAGTCGAAATTTTAACAATCTACTTGAAGGATCACGCATTCCAAAGAGATAGACTAATGGTCGGTGATCTGTTTGTATTTTAAACTTACGGCCGTATAAGTAAGGTCTAAAATACTTTACGCTCCACACTATAGCCAAAAGTTCCTTTTCTATAGTGGGGTAGTTCTTTTCGGCTTTGTTTAAGCTTCGGCTGGCGTAAGCTATAGGTCTACCATCACTGTTACATAATACTGATCCAATAGCAGTACCACTCGCGTCAGTTTGAATTAAAAACTGATTATTTTCCGAAAAATTTGGGTACTGTAGGACTGGAGGTCGTGTAAGAGCATATTTCAGACACTGAAATGATTTTTCACAGTCCTCGTTCCAAATAAACGGTTCATTTTTACTACATAATTTATTTAGAGGACAAGCTTTCTCTGCGAAATTCGGTATAAATTTTCGGTAATAGTTTGCGAAGGCCACAAAACGTTTAGTTTCATCGCTATTTTGTGGTCGGGGATAATTTTCCATAATTACAGTTTTTGCTGGGTCGGGAGAAATCCCATTTTCCGAAACTACATGACCAAGGTAAAGAATTTCTTTTTGTAGGAATTTACATTTGGCTGGGTTAAGTTTTAGGTTAACTTTTCTTAATCGGGTGAAAACGTCCATTAAATTCTTATTATGGTTTTCTAAATTTCTGCCAAAAACACACAAGTCGTCTAAATATACTAAACACTGTTCGTAATTTAAGCCAGACATTGCGACAGTGATCATTCTCGAAAAGGCACTTGGGCTTGTTTTAAGTCCCATTGGTAACCTGGTCATTTGGTATTGATTTTTGCTAGTGGTAAATGCAGTATATTTTCGACTGTTTTTCTCCAAATTTATCTGATAAAAACCTTGATACAAATCTAATGTTGTGAAATACATAGCTCCTGATAGCGAATCCAAAATGTCTGTTATATTGGGCAGAGGAAACTTGTCGTCTTTTATTTTGAGATTTAATTTCCGATAATCGATCACGACTCGCCATTTTTTGATACCTGATGAGTCGAATTTTTTCGGTACTAGTAACAGTGGGCTAGACCATGCGCTTCTAGTCTCTTCTATTATTCCATCATCTAACATTCCTTGAATTTGTTCATCTATTTCTGATTTCTGTGCATGTGGTAACCTGTACGGCTTTACGTATACAGGAGAGCTGTTGGGCTCTAGCTCTATAGTTTGTTCATACAAAGAAGTAGTTGTTAATTTATCACCGGGCAGATGAAACACATCTGGAAACTTTGCACAGATATTCTCTATCGACTTTTGTTCTTCCTCATTCAAATTGCCTAATTGTAAGAGTGAAAATAAAGATTTGACCCTATCTGAGTTCATAGTTGGCCTATTAAATTGGCAAATATAATACTCATTCAATTTAGTAGTCTGAGGCCTGAAATAATTTAATGAAACATCTAAGTCTCTCGTGTTCATAATTTTAATTGCAATTTTGCCGTCTTTCGGTTTTCCTATAGTGTTTGCAATAAAAACTCCATTACATAATTCCTGCGAGCTAATCACACAATCTTCCTTCATATTTGTATCGACATAGTAAAACTTTTCACTTCGAGCGGGTACTGTTAAAAATGAAAAATTTTGTGAATCTGAATAGTTAATGTTAATTGTAACAGAATTTCCTTGAAAAGTTTTCAATAAAAGTGTGTCAAGTTCGTAATCTATATGTGCTCTGTATTTTTTAAGAAAATCTTGGCCTAAAATGCCATCTGTTTTGCACGGTAATCTATCGAAAACATAGAACTTTTGTTGAAATATATTTTGTTCTATTTTTAGACTCAAATAAACGTATCCATAAGAATAAACGCTACCTCCAACTCCATTAATACGCAGTTGCTCGTTATGGGTATGAATTTGTAAACATCGAACGAGATCACGCTTGACAACGCAGATCGATGCCCCCGAGTCGATGAGCCACTTGCAATCTCTATCACCTACTTTAATCGATACGTTGTTTAGACTATTGCATACATATAAGTAATTAGGCTCGAAAAAAGTGATTAAGTGACGATTCTAGATCTTGATTTGGTAACGAGTCACGTTGATGATGTGATGAGTCAAGTTGCGGGTTCATTGCATACACGTTCCGTCGCGAGCGCATTGACCTACGGTATCTACCTCTAGATGTTCTGCCACGTGTACCACGTTCCATACCACCACGGTCACCCCTAGTATAGTTGGTGTTAAAATGCGGTTGGGTGCCTGGTTGCCTATATGGTCTCCATTGACCCCTATTCGTTTGACTACGCTGTCCCCTGAATGGTCTACGAAAATTTCCATTTCCGCGTGGAAACTTTCGGTACATGTAATTCACCTGAGCGGAAGACGACGACGCCATATCTTCCTCTTGTGCAGCCTGAATCGCGTCCTTGAGGGTGCTGAAATTACGTGCTGCAATAATGGTGCTAAGTCGACTATTTCGTAGGCCGTCGGCAAATCTCTTTATTGCTAACTTTTCATTTAGTGGACGGAGCACTTCATAATGTTCTGAGTTTCCGTCGGCCTGTGAAATTGTCAAATCCACAAACAATTCCGATATCTCCTTACCGTAATCAGCTACAGACCTCTCTCGCTGTTGGGTTGTTTGTAGCTTGGTCTGTATGGCAGTCGCTGCTTTCTGGGGTAAAAGATTTTTGCGCATGTCAGCTAAAAGGGCCTTGACAGTGTCATATTTGGAAGACAATTTCAGTTTAGCAGACTGAGACAGTCGAGTTTTTAAGACAAATGTAACAAGGTCTTTTCCTGATGCTTCGTCTATGCTAGTACTGTAGTATTCGATACTATCTATCAATTCCCTAGTGATGTCCTCCTTATCGTTCATCACTGGCAGTAGGCTTAATGCCACCTTGAGGTCAAATTTCGCCATGTTGTCGTCAGGTTCAGAGTCACTACTACTACTATGACTTACCTCCTCTTCTTCGACTTCTTCTTCCTCGCCAAGTTCCTCTTCTTCCTCAATAGGGCTGTCTAAAGTCTCGGTCGCTAGGGTGCACAATTCTCTCACCTCCTTATATAACTTCTTAAAACGAGAACAAGATGCAAATATTAATGATTTCTCTTGCTCATTCTTAAACTGTAATACCTTATTTAGACTATCTATATACGTATTATATTGTAATAGCAAAACTTCAGCTTCATTTAATTTCTTTGTTAATATTTTTCCTTTCCTCCTTTTTGGTCCAATTTTAATAAGATATTTTCGTACTTTAAATAAAGCCTTGTATAAACTATCTATGAACTCAGCCATAAAAATCGCACGAACCTTAATTCATTATTAAAACTAACTTTATAGGTTCCATATTATTCTCTTAAGTATTTTTTCTTATCATTATTATTATTATTATTATTATTGTTAGCCTTATTATTAATTATAAAAATATAAAAAACCTTACCAAATTATTAATAATTCGATTTCCTTAAGAAACATGATTTTTCTAACGAATTAATTCATTTCCGCACACTTTTCACTTATTGAAGGCCGTAAAGTCAATTTCCAACGATTTCCTTGAGTCTATGACACGATGTTGCACTTTCAGTCTATGTTCCGTCACTTTCAGTCCGTTTTCCAGCGTCCTAAACCGTTTTCCGCTATTTTCCGCTTGAATCCTAAACAATAAAAGTCCAAACGCACGTCACTAGTCCAGTTCTAAGTTTCTTCTCAGATTGTTTATGATGATTGCCAGTTCCTCGAGTCCACGATGCGAAGTAGGTAGTCAACCTTGTAGTCCAATTCCCATTGCCGAAATTCCTTTTCCTATAGCGCGGTGAGCGGGCGGGTGGGTGTCACATTTTCCAAACTCCGTAGTCCAAGCCTGTAACGCACTGGTCCGATGCTGTTCCTGACGTTCTCATTACTCCAATATTGTTACATCTTTGTGTTAATGTTGATAACCCTGTGTGGTGCCTGAAGACGTGACGGGTACAAGATCCTAATAGTTCAACCCTTCTTACACTCTTTGCAAACGCAGCATACCAGCGTCTACTCCACGTTCCACTCGTTTGTTGAAACACTTGATGCAGTAACGGATCGTGAAAGCTATGGTGATCAATACTATGATTACAGTAAGTATTATCATTCCCCACGATATCATTCCAATATGCAGCTCTACATTAGTGGTTGATATTTTATTGTTATATCCGATCTGTGTCATAATATCTTGTTTGCTGGCCTCACCCTCAGGTTTCGATTCTTTTGATGATCCTCGACCCATTTTGATTATTTAATTTTTGTTGCACAGGTTATTTATTTTTCATATCACTGGTTATTTATTTTTATATCACTGGTTATTTTAAGTCCACATATCTATTATTTAATTTTTTATTTTTGGTCCGAATCATTCACATTAAAAAATTAAAGTCCACATTCAAAGTAATAGTTCGGCATTATTAATTATTATTAGTAGAACTCCGCACGCGCGAACCCTTAAATGGCAGGGTCGCCATGTAGGGTGTAGTGTTGGGGAGACGAATGATACCAACAGATGCGTGAGTAAGACTGAATATATTGTCAAACTAAAAAGGTTACATAGATATAATAGGCATATTATGAGGTCATACCTTATAGCTATACTTACTACACTACAGTCGTAGCAAGTGCCCAATCAAGTAAAATGTGTGTTAAAACAGCAAAATGTAGCTGCGCTGATTCCTTTTTGTGATTTCTTAGATGACCCCATAGTTAAATTAGTTCATGATCAGTTTGCTTGAATCAATGCATGCGCGCCGGTAACAAGCGAATTCGCGAAAATAATCGAATCAAATGATAATACGATTCGATGATTGATATACTCGTAGGCGGGCACTGATCGAGTCTTGGTTGTCGCTGTGACTCATTTGATTGAAATGCTTGGACACCGCGGTGGCCGCAAATAAAGTTGTGATATTCTATGACGTCATCCATTGATGAGATGCGATCGTGCCACCGCGCCCTAATCATGTTACGTTTTAAATATATTTATTTTCACTATCGCCAGCACATCAGCCTACCCATTTAAGGGATCGACTAATACCTACTTTTCTCAGTATTTGTATAAAACTCCAGTATAAGTCGGTCCCCATGATATGATTGCGACAGCCAAAAGATAGCTCTTAGAGGTTTCACACGCGTGGGGATCACGAGATTTACCGCTGTGAAAAGTACCTCCAGTTACGCAGAAAATAATGTACCAATCAAATAGTAAATGAATTTCTGAAAGCAGTGAGCAGGTTTACGACAATACAAGCACAGATATAAAAATACCTACATAATCTTTCCTCATTACAATATCAAATACGCAGTATTATCTGCTATTATGGAAAGGCCGTGTGGTGCCGGCTTAGAATAGCATCACTTATTTCTTTCTGTGGATGTCGTAGGTACCTACGATTAAGGGATTTGAGAGTAGATGTAGACGGACAACCTGTGACTAAAATGATGCGCACTCTTCTGAATGACTGTCAAACTTTTGTCAGACGTGGTGTAAGTGGACGTTTTTACAGCCGTGTACGCTGTGCCTATCCCGCAAGGGATATAGGCGTGATATATGTATGTGTGGAAAGGTAGTCTCTTGGGTTCAACACCTTCGTTTGCAAAGCTCTCATAGGAGTTCTTTTATATACGTATTTTTTTTTATATTTATTTATTTATTCGTGTCTCTTTTTATAAGTTGTTATTTCCTAAATCTTTTGGTACTTGTGCCAAGAATATTGCCAAATATACAAGTGCAAACTTTCAGTCATCTGGTCACTGGTGGGATCCTGAAAGACCCACATTTTAGCCTACTTTAGTCGAGTCAAATTGCGACGAGGAAAACAAAAACGTGGAGCTGGCTTAGAATAGAATAACCTGTTAGTGTCGTAAAATACCATTTTAATGGACGTATCTAGTAAATGGGCATCAGCGTTACTTATGAGTACAACTCGTTGCGCTCGCCAATCTGCTTTCCAAGAGTGACGAATGTGACAAGCACCCTTCAATTGGAAGAGGCCTGTTGTGCCCTTTAATGATGTTGTGTCTGTAACCGTGTGTGTTCTGTGTTTGCCGTGTGCTGCCTGCTTAGAATAGCATCACCCCATATCTTTCCCGTGGGTGTCGCAAGAAGCGACTAAAGGATTTGAGAGTCCGTGTGTGTTACAATTTAAGCAATAGGCTGACAACCGTCAACCTTTCACTATCGTGATATATATTTTGTAATAAGTATAAATGGCCGTTTTTACAGCTGTTTACGTTCTGCCTACCCCGCAAGGGGTATAGGCGTGATATATGTATGTATGTGTCTGTACCACAGAGATAAATTATTCTGCCACACAGATTTTGCCGGATAGACCATGCTTTTATATCAATTTTATTTTATTAAGGTACACAAACAGACAATAGACGTTTAAATCTAAAATAATATAGTAAAAGTATTGAGCTAGACTATTATCCAAAACAGAAAGATTTTGCAAATATTTTGGCTCCATTCTAACTAACCTTTTTGCCGGCCCTTAGCGCTGGCTTGATCTACTTGCCAACGAGGCCGCAGAAGATTAACAGTTTTCGGTGGCACCGTAGCATCGACATAGCCGACGGAGTGATGCTATGAATGCTAATTGTTTTGTTTCACGCCCTCAACAAAGTAGGTTTATTGTAATTTAACTTTTTGGTTACAAAGTTAATACAAACGAAGCAAGCGGAAAAAATTCACGCCACCGATGGGATTCCAACCCGAGTCTTCTGACAAGCCGGGTCAGACGTGTTGACCGCTACACCACGGATGCAAATATTTTTGGAATTTGAGATCTTTTACTTCTTGTACGAAAGCGTGTAGATTTTAGGCCTGAAAAAACATACATCTACGTACATACATTTTTCACGCCTATATTCCTTGCCGGGTAGAAGGTAAGCAGAGCGATGACGGCTGAAAAAAGGCCATTTACATCACGACTGACAAAAGCTTAAGTATTTAAGAAGACTCTGTATCACCATAGTAAGGCGCAAACTCCACCAAAAAGACGAGGGCTTAGGACGTAAGAATGACAGTTGACAGACAAGTGATCGTCAAATATTCTTCTTAGTTTTTGACGCTAGCTGTCATAGATGCGACGCTTTGGCGACGCTTGTGTGTGCCTTTGTCAATACTTTTTCGTACATTTTGTATGGAAACGTCGCGATGTCAAACGTCAAGCGTCATGCCCTACGTCCTATGTCCTTTCCTTGTCCTCTCTGTGGAGTTTGGGGCTAACAGGTTGTTAGCCTGTGGCCTAAAGTTGCAATACACACACATCAACTCACAAATCCCTCAGTCGCTTCTTACCACACCCATCGGAAATATATGTGGTAATGCTACTTTAAACCGGCACCACATGGTAATCGTATAAACAAACGTAAACACCACTTCAGGGCTGAATTCGCCATTATTTGCGTTTCCTTGCCAAATATTAGCTTCTGGAATGCCCAGGTACTTCTGGACTACGCAGTTTACGTTTACGTGATGAACAAGCAGATGTAATAATAAACAAAAACTCGAGTACGATAATTTCAATTCAGTTGTATTTTGCCGTAAAAATCCTCCATCTTTAATTTGAATTTTAATATAGCCTGTGTCACTCGCGCTGCAGAGACGACTCTAACGAAACCTCACACGTTAAGGTCCGCCCAGCCGTTAGGGCTATAGCCCGTGAAAACAAATTTTTAGTCTCATGCATACTCTCGAAAAACATAACCGTCCAAGGCAGTCGGGTAAAAATAAGTTGTGTTGCGGCTCTTTAGTGGACTATCTATTGTCTATCGATATCGATAGGGATTGGATTCTCGAATAAATCGTATCTCATCATACTCTCGGTAGGCCGGTAACACTGATTTGAATATCTTTTTAACTCAGGTACAGCATGGAGGTCAAACATATCCTGAAGCGTCTTGTTTACGGTCGAAATAGGGTGATGCTATTAGTAAGAAAATAGCAAAAATAGGTACAGTTCAAAGCGTTGAACACAAAGCTTCATACGTTTCCTATTTTTGAGTTTGACGAACAACCCGATGAACCCTGGTGTCAGACCCTTAATGCTATAAAGCTATTTTCACTCTGAATGAGTTCGCACTGATTCAATAAAGCAAGCGTCTCCACAAATTGGGTGTCACTTCACTTTATTGCAAGCATCCTTCTTCTGCAAATTGCGTTATACAGACAGAGTGTTAGGAAAACTAGTGCGATTCTTCACACCACGTACTATAAAAGTATAATACAGTATTTTAAGTGAACAAATTTCTTTCTTAATATTTTAATATTATTCTCAAACTTTTTACTTATAGTCTTCAACCCTATACAGCTCGCAGTACAGTCAATTCCCTGATAAAAAATCTTGGCACCGTTCAACGTTACAACCGCAGTTGAACCTGACTGTAACCTCGTGCTTTGTTGCGCTCAACGTTGCGCTCAGAACTAAGGCTAAGCATTTATTTCTCAGTAGGAATTACAAGATTCGCTTTAAGAAAGTCACATTCTAATTCAAACTTAAAAAAGGGAAAATTTATAGTCCAAATTTTCTCTTTTTTTATAACAATTTGTGTTCCTACTCTAAACGCGACTCGGGCGGGTTAAAAAAATCAATATAAAAGCATTGCCTCGGGGCTGGCCAGGCTAACCACACAGCATGTATCTTTATGCCTCAATGAATGACAAGTAAATGGAAATACATGCTGTCAATATTTAAAAAAAAAAAGGTGTTACATGTGTAAAGTTAGCTGGACCCCCTGGAACACCCCTGGACAGGAAAACCCCCCAATAACCTGCCCAGAAGTGCACCAATTCTAAAATTCACAATTTTTTCAGAACATTTTGACAGCAAGTTAAAAAACATTCTAGGCTTTTTATATTTTTGATAAATTGTTTACAAATGGTATATGAAAGGCGTGGTTTAAGAAATGCACTACTTTCCCTAACACTCTGTATAAACCTGACTGCATCTCGAGCTGCATCTGCTATCTTCCGTCCAAGCCTTTCTCGTTCAATGATTGTACACATACGTACAAATACTCACACTTTTATACCTCGCGTGCGGGGTATAGGCAGAGCGTTAAATATCAGGCTAAAATATGGTCGCTGTTGCCTGGTCTGACGAATATTGAGAGCCGTGTCAGAAAAAATGTAAGAGGTTGTCGCCTAAAATTGTAATAAGCACCTATTCATAATACTTGTGAACCATATAGTCGCTTCTTGCGACACCCATGAAAGGGAAAGAATTGGGGTGATACTATTCTCTGTCCGACATCAAGCGGCATAGGTGCGAAGCTGCGAAGAAGAAGTATGCTCGCATAACGGAAGGAGGTCGAAATAAAAATTACCTTGTGTCTTAAATCAAGTGCAATAGAGTGTTACATAGCGTGCTAAACCTTCATCTTTTGATCAACGTTGCATTTGAAGAACATGTATCGTGTAGAATTCCGACTTGATTCAAAGCTGTAGTTTGAAGAATTCGTAGGTAGTAGAGAACTTATGTAACTGTAATTAGTTTCAGTGAGTGCATTATTTTTCGGTATTTAATTAGGTATTACGTTAAATGTAATCTTGTCAGGAAGCTGCAGCTTTCACTTTACTTTCATGTATTTTTACATGCATACTGAAACAAGATGACTGCATAATGTATAATACGTAAATTTTTACCCGAGTGCCTGAGAAGGAGGGTTATGTTTCTCGTGAGTGTCTTTGTTACATACCTATTACGTGGGTATGTAATGAAAAACACCACAAAAGAATCTTGATCTATTACTTCTATCCCATAATAGAACTAACTCCGCTGACTCAGCGACCAAAAGAGGCTCTTGGCCTCTGAAACGAGCTCTCTTCACCGATCAAAGTGTAATAACTTAAAACTTGCTAAATTATTACTATACTCTTTATCTTGTTAATTGAATGAACTTGCATGCATGATTTGCATATGTTTCGCTTTCATGTATAGAGAACTGAGTGTATACGAAAATAGTATGTATTGTCAGTTTACGGTGAGAATTCAGCAAATAAAGTATTTATGCGAAAATTGCACGCGCATGCCTTTGCTGTAGCCGGAGAGCTAGCCACGATAAAAGTTCACGATTTCGAAACTCACAATATCGCAAAAGAAAGCAGCACCGGTAAGTCTTTCATGCAATCCGACTATGCTGTGAAATTATTAATTGTTAGGAAAAGTACTTGTAAGTATATTTGGCTGAGCATAGGACAAAATATGAAATACAGTAATTCATTTAGCCGAGATCGAGATTTTTAATATGGCTAATTTAAATAATTGTTTTTAAGCCGTGTGGTGCCGGCAGGGTAGAATAGCACCACCCCCTCTCTTCCCGTGGGGGTCGTAAGAGGCGACCGAGGGATAAGCCCGACGCAAACAGCCAGGGCCAACCGTATGGTGGCGGTTAATCCTCCACAAAAGCATTCCCAAGGAGGGTTGACGACTGGAATTTTGAGTAGCAACCTTGGCTATCACTGGCTATATAACAAATGCCAATCGCGAAATACGTCCGAGTGAACTTTCTGTTGCTCGTCAAATCACAAAGTCGTCCACGCAGCTAGCTCTCTGTCTGCCAGCGTAGTAGCACGCGAATCCGTAATCATTTCACAGGTTTTAAGACGTGTCTATACACAGATTTCGATCTGTATCTCGCCGCAAAAACTGCTCGGGTCTTCTATTGTTAGATTGAAACGGACTTCTCGTTAGCATAATGTTTTCGCTCACAAAAACAGATGATATGTTGCATTTGCAGTCTCATTCATACAATCGCATCGGATGCGCACTTTGAACGAAAACCGGAATCATCCTTCTTATCACCCTACCCAGGCTACACCGGGAGTAACAGAAAGAGCATAACAAGCCAAAAAGAGGTCAAGGTACTCATGAAACTGAACAACTTTCCCCATGGAACATGGGTCGAAATATGAAAAAAATAATTTGGACCTCCCATACAAAATCTCCGATCAGCTGATTGATTTACTATGTCCAATTTTTTTTTTTCATATTTCTGTTGAAAGTTGTTCAGTTTCATGAGTACCTTAAGCTCCTTTCGGCTTGTTATACCCTTTTTGTTACTCCCGGTAGACTAGAGGCATAGCTTTAATTATTTTTTTGTAACTTGCACAGATAAAGAATTAGCAACATTAATGTTTGCCTCTCTATTATGTATGTATAACATATGGGCAACAATAATGTTGTCAATTCGGGATCCATTCTTTATCTGCGTCAAGTCAAGTTATAACGAAAAAAAAACCGACCTCCCAACGATCAGCTGACTGACTTTGTATGGGAGGTAGGAATTTTTTTTTCGTTTCCCGCCATTGGCTCCATAGTAAAAGTTGTTCAGTTTCATGGTCTGAACACGCCTGCAAAGTTTTCGTTACACCGTCCCTATCACCCCGTATACAATAGGCGCCCCGCGCGCCGATTCCCTAATTTGTGCTACAATCTCCGGCTAGTACCACTTAGGTAGATGTAGGCACCAGTTTACACACACAGCTCATCAAAGCACACATCAGTTTACCCATTTAAGGGAGCAATCTCTAATATAATCTGAAAACTGGTTTTCCATACATCGATTAAGAGAAACCAATACAGCTTGACCCCTTTTAAGGCAACTTGAGGTTCAGGTGCTGCTGAATGCTGATAGTATAATGGGACCTTCATTACAGAGAGTATTTCAAAAGTAGAAATTTTATCACTGTCACTCTCGGGCAGAACTGGTAAGCACTATCAGCAGCATCAAGAGATAAACAATTTTCACTATGGGACCAAAGTCAATAGAGACTGCATACATTATAGTTCTAATTAATACAAACTTTGCTGTAGTTTCGATTTCAACTCTTTTTTAGGCAATAGAACTTGGCCTCCTTTTTACCCGACTGCCTCAGAAGGAGGGTTATGTTTTTCGAGAGTATGATATGTATGTATGTGGACAAGAAAATTCTTTTTCACGGGCTACAGCCCAAACGGATAGTTGGATTTTGACATATGAGGTGTCGTTAGATTCGTCTTAGCAGCGCGAGTGACACTAGTTACATTAAAAAAATATAGATTCAACATGGCGGATTTTTAAAGCAAAATACTACTTAAAATTACCGCAGCAGTTAGTTTTTTGTTTTTAACACATCTATTAAGATTTATATTTTTGGTGGTATCTCATAAATCATAATACTTAGTTGAAATTTTCACACAATATGTAGTAGGGACCGCTATGATAACAAATACTAAAAGCATAGAATATAATAACAATTAAGGGGTGCTCTGATACAACAGACGTGATTTTACAATGGTACGGCACACTTCGCGCAAGTCTGACTCGTACTTGGGCGTTTAGTAAATTGATGGTTCCGTGCTTCGGATGGGCACGTTAAGCCGTCGGTCCAGGCTGCCTATAATGGCGGTCGTTACACAACCATGTTAGAGGCCTGCTGCTTGCAGTAGGTGGTTAAAAAACTCTGACACCAGGGTTCATGGGGTCGTTGGACGACTTGGTGTCCCACACAAAAAGAAGAAGACGAAGAGAATTTATGGTAACTCAAGGTGCCGCTGACAGTACTTTGGTTCGGAGCTTCGCAGGTGTGCTACTACTGCTACTTGTCATTATCGGCGAGTCTCGGTGAAATTCATTTCTATTTCGAGCCAACGATGGCTAATCCACTATGGCGGTCAAAGATGGTGTCTATAGCTACTTGGTACTTGCTATTCGACGGCTATCTATCTGGTCTCTTTTTGCACGAATAACGTGATGAACTCTGGTGTTTATGAGTTTATGAACTAGGCTTCTAATATTGTTATTTTATGACCACCATGTTAATATTCATTGACAGCTTTTTAAACCGACGGCATAGCGTGTTTTTCGAAGCAAAAGAAACATTTCTCTTGAATTATTCAGTCTGCAAGCTGGTCTACAAACCTGCAATGATCCAAGCAACTGGGAATTGTTACACTTTGTTGTTTGATAACCTCAGACCGCGTTCACATATGCGACTTTTTTGTCGCGCGACACACGAAATTCCATCGTAAAATTGGTGGACCGGATTTTCCAGCTAGAATCATTCATTGACAAGTCTAAGTCGTTCTTCGGTGGCTCGAAGTCTCACTTGAAAACAAAAGAGCTAACAGGTTGATAGGTGTGACGTCACAATTAAGGCCGATGCACATGAGTCACGCCAACATAACTCCGCGGGCGAGCCGGTTGCTCAAACGTTCATTAATTTTAACGGCCCAGTTACTCTACTGCACAGTATATAGATGTAACAGTAAAGAAACTCGACCCGTTTCTATTGAATCGCAAGGTAGGTCACTTTCGGTTAAAATAATACCTCTATAAAATCTAAATAACTTTTAAAAAGCTTCCATCGTGTGAGTAACAAATGCTACTTAATGCTATGAGAAAACACCTTATTCTCTTCCTACGAGCATTCGGGGAACATTTTGCTCGGATGTGACTGGGTCAGTTTCGAACGCTTGTATGAAGTTTCCACACTGCTGAGCGCAAGCGAAAACATCTTTTCTCTGTGTCTACTGGCTCGATGTTTCAATTCTTACGAATCTATCCGGCACATATAGCGTAAGAGCTAAACTACGAGCTGGGAATTTTTACGTAAGCCACACAATAAAGTATGTAATTTGATTTGAAACTAAAATTTAGAGAAATTTCTACAATAATTACCACTGCTCAACAAATTAAGCGTAGAAACCATGAAGATAAAAAGAATGCTGATATATAAATATTCGTTCTCTTTTGTTACTACCGCGGATAATGGCGTATATTTATTAGGTTATTAGGCCTTTAACCCGGTCATAATATTGATAAACAAATTGTAAAATGTTGGACTACCTTCTTATACGGTTATATTCGAGTGTATTTCTACCAAAGTTTATTTGTACAGAAAGGCTACAACGGATGGTGAAAACAAGAAAAGTTTACCTAACAGTGGAACAAATGCACTATAAATAAAGAGACCTATTCAATTTCAAAACAGTGTTATCTATACCAGCGTACTACAAACGTACTACGTACAACAGAATAGAGGCTGTCAGTGAAGCATGATGATCTATCTAATCTACAACTAAGCAGGTATCTAGTTTGATTGTTAGAGTACATGATATTAATCCTACAACTACAATCTGTACCGCGTCTGTATAACTTCAGGTTGAGCATTACATTTTGCTAATTGGACGTTTTAAGAATGGGCTGAGACGTTGCCTCGTCTATTTGGTTACCATAAGTTACATATTTAAGGCACATTTAGCTAGTACTGGAAACATAACTGTTTGAGAACTGAATTATGTAAGGTATGGTGGCCTCTTCTTTTTCTTCATATGCGACAACAAGTCTACTAACAATCCGATGAAACCTGGTGTCATACTTTTTAAAGGGCCCAAATCTATGAACAGTCCTCTGACATGATAGCCCCTTGAATATGTAACTCCTAAAGCTGCTGATAGTACACGCTAACAACGCCCGCTCATGTGTGACTCTGATAACATTGTGGGCTCATTTTACTTCCGAAAATAAAACTATCAATCGTTTGTTTTTGTATGAATAATATCAGTAATCTTGTGTTCGCTCGATATCAGTGAGATAAGCGTTGTCTAATCTGTTTTCGTTTGTTGGTTTGTGGCGTGACGTTGTGTCCGTTCTGCCCTTTTTGTGGCATTATCAGGCTTGTGTTTATGTTTGCGATTCGATGAGACTTCACGAACTACCAAAGAGAAAGTTGGAACAAGTGTAATAACAGCCCAAGCTGTTCGTGAATTTGATCAAATTGATTGCGACTCTAGTTTCAAATGAACAAGAATCATTGAGATCTGGCCAGTAATTGTTTAGAGGTATTAGGACAAACACTTCTTATATTTACCCACTTGCTTAAAGTCCCGAAGAATTAAACGATTTACCTACATAGAAAGAAACAAAAATTTCTTCTAAATGCATATTCCTTTACCCATATGAAACGTCTGAGAGTGTGCATTATTACATAAATATCATTAAAAATTGTGGATATATTATTTTCGGGATAAAACGTAGTCTATGTTACTCTTCAGCATTTAACCTTACTGCGCACATAAAAAAGGAAGACAAGCAAACAAATACACTTTCCCATGGATATGGATGAAATAGGTATCCCTTATTATCTTCAAATGGGTAAAAGATAGTTGTTCTATCTGAATCAATAAGTGACAACATTATTCGATAACGTGGAATGGAATCCATTGTGTAGACATTAGTTTTGGCTGAACAAGTTCACGTGCGCACCCATGCTGAAACATGTTGCACCCGAGCGGACACGTACAGCGCGCCGTTGTAAATAATCCCAGTTAATGTTGTAGGTGTTGTCGGAAATGACACTCGACGCATTTGTGCTAGTAAGCTGGTAGGTGTATTACGTGCAATAGTACTAATTTAGAGAGAACGTATTTGTTCAAAGTTGGAAAATTCTCAAGTAGTTGTGTATTTAAACCTATAGGGTTGTAGATTGTACCTATGTGCGAAAAAGGAGCACGAAGTAAATACTTACACCTCCTATGCAAAATGTATTAGCAGAAACCTTTTCATTTTCGTAGACACACTCACTTCTTTGTTTGTTTTGTTATACATGTGTGTGAACTATCCCTGGTGTCCGCAAGGACAAGTGGGCACGCAAGGCCAAGCCTTGCACTTGTCTGTCGTTTTTATCATTTACGTATGAACGTACGTGCGTTGGTACTTTTGGGCACAAAGTAATTTTATGGTGCTAAGTTTTGTTACGAACTTGGTAAACTCAGTTAATTAATCTCATTGTATTGTAATAGAGTGCGCATTAGGCCCTGCGGCGTACTGTCAAAGCGAAAGCAGTTGCACACGTCAAATGTATGAGAAGTTATAGAGGTTAAGTAGTGCTGTCACTGTTGTTTTGCTACTGACAGACAGAGAGGGTGAGCCCAGACTACTGCCACCAGTTCTTACTTTTTACGCGCACTCTATAGCTTGCTTATATACTCTAAGATTGTAATCCATTTTCCACCTATAGGTGTTATTTGTTATATTATAACACATATAGTGTAGAGATTAACGCCACAGCTATTTGGATTGAGCTAGGACGCTGAAAATTGGCATGAAGGTACTTCTTGACCTACTGATCAAAATTAGAGATGGAGCCCAGCAGGCTCAAGTGAGGGGGATTGTGCCCGCTCATATTCTTTACCTTTTTCGTCACATTATTTTCATCCCTCCTCATTATATGCCTATACCACGATACAGATGAGTTTAATAATCTCTTCTTTCATTTACACTTGTAGGACGCTTTACACTTCATTTATCTTAAGAAGTTGATTAAATTAAGTCAGACAAAGAGCTTTTAGCGCTTGCAGAAAACTGTAAGCTCTGCCACCTTCTGAGGGAATTATAAAGTAGGACATTTTACCTTATTAATTTCCTTTGAGCTGAACTTTTTATTCGACTGCCTTCGGAAGGAGGGTTACGTTTTACGAGAGTATGTATTTATATGTATTTGGGTGGGTATTTATGCATGTGGACAAGAATATTCTTTTACGCAGGCTACTTTATAAACAGCTTGGCGGATTTTGACACGTGAGGAGTCTATCTATCTAGAGTATTAATTTAAAATAGCGGATCATAAACACAAAATAATACTTTAAAATTACCGCAGTCGGGTGTTGATTTTTATAAATTATACTTGTTTCCTTTGCGCTTAAGTTTTCGTACTACGTTCAGGTTATAATATAACTTTTAATGAATGCTCTTTGTTACGCTTTTTCAACATTAATAAAACTATTTAGCTTATTTCGAACGGTGAAGAATACCTGAGTATGCTAAGTCTTCTGCAAAACAATTCTCATCAGAAAAATCGAGACACTTTCGTTTTTTTTTTTAAACAAAAATCTAAGTTCATGAAAATTTTATTTGGATTTAGAGCGTTTACTTTAGGATTTATAAACCTCATAGTTATTAGTACGGCTCCTTAGCTGGAAGTATGGTCCCATCTGGCAGAAATCATGAAACTTGGCATGTGTGTAGCTTACATGTGTAAGCTTCAGGAAAAGAAGGGAAGCAAGTTGGACCCCCCCTGCTTCCCCCCTTTACCCCCCCTTTTATGTCCCAAATTTCACTTATCTTTATTTTTCTCGGAAACGATTAAAAATGGGAGAAATTTGTCAAGGTAAGAAATATTCCTTATAAAATTGTCTACAAAATTGTTTTTGGGTCGATGTTGATAGGACTTATACTTTTCGAGTTATGCTTCTGGGAAACCCATAATTTTTTTGAAGGTGACTTGCAGCTCTGAATTAGCCATAACTACCATGTGATAGAATATTTTTTCAAACTTGCTATTGGCTGTTGTTAGTTAGGTAGTCTTCAAAGGAAATCCGCAGAGACAACACTTTAATCACGCCTGTGGGGGTGGGGGGAGGGAGGCAAAGTTTATTTTTTCCGAGCTGAACTTAACGACTTCTGACTCCTTAAGTAAATGTGATACGAGAAATTGAGTATCATTTTCGAATAAACCAAGGACGGAGTATTCATTTCTGGGACGCTTTTTGGTATATTTCATACAAAAATATAGATATATTAAGTGAAATTGGAAAAAAATATGTTTCGTTCTCATTCAAACGCTGTTTTCTTCATGACCTTGAGACATATTTACTAGATAATAACACATACTCAAAGACATACTCACCTGAATTATAAAGCCATATTTTATTTTCGAAAATATTAGAAAATGCCTAGCCTACAGAAGCCTAAATATTTTTACAAAGTTATGTTTGTAGCTGGAAAAAATTAAAATTCATAGATTTTGTATGCAAAAATAAGATTACCAACCGCAAACGTATATTTCTCAATTGTCGCTAAACCATTCCAGATAGGGAAATGCCCTCATAGGAAATGTTGTTTATACTGAAGAGTTGTTTATGCTGATATATAGAAATTGAAGATCTGGAGTACTTGATGTGGAACATCAACAGCCCAGCTAAACTATTCGAGATAATGTAATGTCTTCTTAAACATCAAGTATACAAAATCTATGAACTTGAAATTTTTCCAGCTACAAACATAACTTTGTAAAAATATTTAGGCGTCCGTAGGCTAGGTATTTTCTAATATTTTCGAAAATAAAATATGGTTTTATAATAAGGGTGAGTATGTCTTCGAGTATGTGTTATTATCTAATAAATATGTCTCAAGGTCATGAAGAAAACAGCGTTTGAATGAGAACGAAACATATTTTTTTCTTATTTCACTTAATATTTTTATATTTTTGTATGAAATGTACCAAAGAGCGTTCCAGAAATGAATACTCCGTCTTTGATATATTCGAAAATGATACTCAATTTCTCGTGTCACATTTACTTAAGGAGTCAGAAGTCCTCAAGTTCAGCTCGGAAAAAATAAACTTTGCCCCCTTCCCCCCATCCCCACAGGCGTGATTGAAGTGTTGTCTCTGCGGGTTTCCTTTGAAGACTACCTAACTAACAAAAGCCAATAGCAAGTTTGAAAGAATATTCTATCACATGGTAGTTATGGCTAATTCAGAGCTGCAAGTCACCTTCAAAAAAATTATGGGTTTCCCAGAAGCATAACTCGAAAAGTATAAGTCCTATCAATATCTACCCAAGAACAATTATGTAGACAATTTTATAAGGAATATTTCTTACCTTGACAAATTTCTCCTACCTTTAATCGTTTCCGAGAAAAATAAACATAACTGAAATTTGGGACATAAAAGGGGGGGTAAAGGGGGGAAGCAGGGGGGTCCAACTTGCTTCCCTTCTTTTCCTGAAGCTTACACATGTAAGCTACACACATGCCAAGTTTCATGATTTCTGCCAGATGGGACCATACCTCCATACAAACTGCCAATTAAGAACTCGGACTATATCACTATTAAATCATAATTATCACGAATTTATATAAAATATGCACATTTCTCCAAAAATGTGATCTGTACAAAACATAAAATTGCAAAGCGTCTCGATTTTTTTGATTAGGAGAATAGTAAGTGAACATTCTCGCACTTTTAAAGGTTTTCTAAGAAAGATATTTTTGGCTATTCTAAGAAGTAGTCGAATTCCTCTAACGGTTTTCCTATTCCCTAACATAAAGGATCAACTCATGTGAATTTAGCCTGATAAAGCATATTGTTGTCGATCTATTCTATTCAACTATTTGAATGTAGCGATGTTGGTTAGTGTTGCCGTTTTCATTTATTAAGGCCTATACAATCGATAAGCCTATCGATACTATCGATAGTTCAAAAAGTAGTATAGATAGTATCGATAGTTTTTGGACTATAGATAGTATCGATAGTTTTTGGACTATCAATAGTCCAAAACTATGGATAGTATCGATATTATCAATTTATTGGACTATAGATTGGTTAAACAATCGATAGATAGTGAAAAACTATCGATTGTCTATCGTTTTACAATCGATAGTCCACTATCAAGCGGCAACACTAATGTTTGTCAGCCATTGGGAACGATCTGGGGCTGGAGCTATTTAAAGAACTACCCTATTGGAAAGGGGATTAATGGAACACAGTGAGCATTATACAGTTCTGATGAAACCTATCGGCATAGTTGTGTTTCACTTGCTGTATTTGTTGACAGAGGCTCGTGTACTGTCGTCATCACGTTAACCTGCTCATTTAAGGGATCAACCTATACTGATTTTTCCTAGTATTTGTATGAAAACCGAATTACACGGTATAGAGATAAACTTCAACACTTGTCTCTGTCTATACCCAACTTTAACATTCAATAACTCAAGATAGCTCATTTAACATTCAGTAACAAAATGTTAGGCTATAATTATACCTACTCTTTAATTATTTAACTTTGGCTTTGATACGAGGCCTGCATGTGGTGAAGCAAGCAATGGACGAACATCCTACTTCCTTGTATATGATCATTTTCTTGCTGGAGTCGATGGCAACAGTTATATTTTCTTTGACCAATATTTGGCAATGATCCTTTTAAAATGACCTTACATTTCAATCCACCTACTGTAACTCTATATACCTATTAAATGAATAAATACTAGCGCACGCGATGATCACGCAAATTACGCCAAATTGAGGGCGCGGTCCTCAAGAGTGACAATTATTTTAACCGACTTTAGTGTGGAATTTACCCTTCGTCCTCAAAGTGACAAAATGTTCATAGTAACTACGAGTATCACGATAGTTATTTTATTACAGCCAGCCTTTTACTTTTCCTGGCCCTACGTAACTGGTTAATATAGTATGGCATAAAGACCATGTATGGGGTATGAGGACCACGAAATAGAACAACTATGCCCTCTGAACATACTTATTTTAGTTAACGACAAAAGAATACTTCCCAGCCAAACTGGATATAACCAAACTACTGCGAAAACGAAATATAAAACAGTAAAGTCTAATTTCCAATACTGCCCGCCCTCTTCCTGAGAGCGGAGGAGATGAGTTGAGCGTACCAACCACTCGAAACCTATCTATACCTAGTTCATGGATCGGGATCAGGAATTTTGAATAATCAGTAAAGTACATATTGATACTATAAAACAGACCCACTGAAGCACAGCTGCTCTAAATAGTGAGGAACGATAGAAAATTTCCCGGAAAACGCATCTGTTTTCCGTTTTCAGTCAGTGATTTTGAATAGAGATCATATTGGTTTATTAATAGTTTGTCCTTGACCATGACACGTATAGTAATTTGATGATCCATTACATACAAGTCGTTACCCGTTAGTGGAACACCGGGTCATGTTAATGGCTGCAGTAGTTTCAAACTCCCGCTCATGTTTATAACACTGCGAAACAAAACTACCTATAAATAGAATGGTTTTCAACTTTTCCGCTAATAGGTGTTTGCATCTGGTCTTATTCGTATACCTATACATAGGTATGTTGATGTTTTCCACAAACTTTTCGCTGTTCAAGATTTATGTTTACCTTCTGTAAAACTAGATGTCGCTAGTTGCAAATTAAAACGCGGTATCGGTGTGTTCACGGCGTATTCGTATAACGTGGGGAGGCGAGCGCTCTCGTCACATACATACTTACTTACTTACTTATCATTTTTTGAGGGGAGTTTCCTAGTACTCATACTAAGGCGTAACTCCGCTACAATTGCATTCGCTGTTATTCGAAAATAAAATTGCGAAGGAGTATTTCATCCTTTATTTTTCTCTCAATATTTTATTTTATTAGAGGTTCATATCAAAGATACTGAGCTCCTACATAATTTCAAAGGCGTAAGCTCCACATAGAAGACGTGCGTCGGGACGCGTAGAATGGCATCTGTCATACCAGTGATCGTCAGGCGTCATTGATGCGACGCGTGTCTCACGTGTGTAGCTTTGTCTCCACTATTTCATACATTTTATATGGAAACTGTTACAAGCGTAGCGATGTCGTAACGTCTCACGTCTCTGTGCATATAGCGTCAAATGGAGAATTTTTCCGAGATCTTGTATTCTAAAAGCTTTTCCACTGCTTTCAGTAGAGTTACTTTGCTATTCTTGTTCTGTCTAGAGCAGCCATTATTGATAGTGTATACGAGACTGTCAGGGGTAGGTATATGTAGATTGTAGATTCAGCCTTGGGTTGAACTTAGATTTCTATTTCCAAGGGTCCTTGTTAGTGCAGAACTGAAGTAGAAAGTTTGAAGCGGCCGGGTTGGTCTTCATTATGATAACATTGAACAACTTTTGGGATTGACCATTCACAACGAACTTCGTTCACGATTACATTGCGGTTTTAGTCAGAGATTTATTTCTTTTGAGAGCACCACTGCAGTACGCGCGCGAGTTCATGGCCATCCTGAAATATGTGCCACCTTTTCGCACATGCCAGTACCACGGAGAGTACGACAATGTGAATACAAAATGTGCTTTTGGTTCATTTCATTAAAAATATCCTTAACGACCAAGCGCGGTGGCGTCGTAGTGCGCCGTCAACGTGACAGCGTCATTCATAGTATGAAGGGCGCGCCGCGGCGTGCTGCCCCGGTCTTTCTGGCATCCCCACACAAACCCAAACCAGTCATACTATGAACGACGCTGTGACGTTGACGGCGCACTACGACGCCGCCGCTCTCGGTCTTTATTTTGACCTTACTTTCTCTGTCTCTAAATAAGGTGTTATTGACCACAGAAAAAAGCATATGCTAATTTAATGCTCTTTGTCCCACAGCCCACCAAAATGAACCGGGGCGCGCGCGTAGAGCCGACGCCGCCGGAGTGCGCGCTGGCCGCCGAGATGTTCGACCACTTCTGCGCGGCCGGCACCATGAAGCAGATCCTCGCGCTGCACCGGGAGATCTGCAACACCCTCAACCTGAAGCCCAACCGGCTCCCGGACTTCTACCCCAAGCTCAAGGTATACTTGAGGCGCCGCGCATGCGCTCCACATACTTCCATACAGTCCTGAAACGCTTTATCGAAGTGTTTCCGCCGATCGCTATATATACAACTTCCAAATAAGTTCGGTTAGACCAATCGGTCACCCGAACAACACTGCTGTTGCATAATGAAGCAGATCCTCGCACCGGGAGATCAGCAACACGCTCAACCTGAAGCCCAACCGGCTGCCTGACTTCTACCCCAAGCTCAAGGTAGGCTCATGCTGCACCACTGCTGCTGCACCATGAAGCAGATCCTCGCGCTGCACCGGGAGATCTGCAACACCCTCAACCTGAAGCCCAACCGGCTGCCTGACTTCTACCCCAAGCTCAAGGTAAGGACATGGCAATCCCGACCACATCTGCGCGATCTTTTTGCTTTGCTATATGCGACGATCCTTATTTTGTAACTCCCTTATGTCTTATAATTACTACTGCACAAAAGCGAATCTCTAAATGACATTTTATAATACCTACCGAGAAACATTCTGAAGTCCTCGATAAACAAATCGGCGGTCTGTTTTACAAGAAAATAAACAGGTGTTATGGCTTTGCGCTGCTGTATGCACACTATTGCACACTGAGTCCCTTTTCGCCACCATCGCGGTTTGACATCGATTTTATTAAGGTTTGCTCAAAGACTGAGCTTGACGCGTCGTGGTGCACCGTCAAAATGACTGGTTTGTATGAGGATACCAGAAAGCCATACTATGAACGATTCTGTCACGTTGACGGCGCACTACGACGCCGCAACGCTCGGTTTTAATTTTGACCTTCATCCTCGCAATGAGTTCGTCACATCACATTCAATAATAATGATGATAGATAATTGTGTGTATGTTTATGTCTCGGTTCGTCATAGCTTACTTGGCTTAGTTGAATTGATTTCTCTGACTGTACTTTAGAATAAGCTAGATTGTTGCGAATTGACACTAAGATTATAGCGCGGTGATCAGGGCCAACCGTATGGTGGCAGTTAATGCACCACAAAAGCATTCCCAAGGAGAGTTGACTTCTGGTAGGCGGCCGGTTGCAAAATTAATCCAAATCCTTTTGCAACACGATTTTGTGTTCAACAAAACCTGTTGCACCGACCCCAAGTAATTGGGATAAGGGCAGGAAGATTGATGACTTTAGAATAAGGTAGATTGTTGCGAATTGGCACTAAGACTATAGCGCGGTGACGAATCGGGGCATGTTTTTCATATGTTTCGATCTGGCTCTGTGGCAAACAGGGACTGAATCACGCTGCGTAAGCTTTTCTGGCACCATGCCACACGCGACTTGGAACTCTGGACGATTCCATGCCGGTTTAAATCATTTCTGCGGCATTCTATCTTGGATAATGGAACTTCAATTGCCAGATACGTAGTGCCTAGTGACGTCAGCGTTCCAGAGATGTGCTTCCTCGACGTTTCCTCTTCACGAATAGCACAAGTTAGGGATACACCTTTACAGATGGCTCAGGAAGTACTAGCGACGATTTTGACGCTTACTGGAATGAACTGGAATCTCTGAGGAACTCATAGTAACTAAGATGATAATCGTTGTGAACGCCATATTTCTAGGATTCAAATTGGCTCAGAATCATGTCACGTTCTTGTATCAGTTATTGCTGTTTTGATACTGTTATACTTTGTGATTTTTGACAGTAGCAACCCCGGCTTTGTAACAAGTTACAATCGCGAAAATCCGAAAATCCTCAAAAGAGTCGAGTGATCCTTCTGTCAACTCTCTATTTTCTGCCAATAGCATATCCATCCGTTCGCGATATCTTTGTACTTTTACCTCGGGCCCGATAGATCGATTATTATCGATAGATGATTTTAAGGCCTCTGCCTCGAATTTTGCGGGCAGCGGAGCGGCAGCGGCGGCGGCGCGGCAGCGGCAGAATGTTTTGCATGTATTCAAATGGACCGGTTTTCGAACACAGCGGCGCGGCAGCGGCGCGGGGGCGGGCAACGAGCGGTGCGCTCCAGTCAAGCGGTGACCGCCCGCGCTGCGCGTCCGTAGTGTTGTACCTACTTTCCTTGTGACGTGTCAAAATAAATTTGAATCAAAAAGGTGTTGTCGTCGTTGTTCAGCCATTTTCCCTTACAAATAAAAACAAAAAATCGACATACGCGCCGCCGACACTAAATAACACAACACTACGCCGCTGTACTGCCGCGCGATCTGCCCGCTGGTTTCGAGAACGGGTCAGCGTTGCCCGCCCCGCTGCCGCGCCGCCGCCGCTGCCGCTCCGCTGCCCGCAAAATTCGAGGCAGAGGCCTAAGACGGCTAGTAGTTATTCGCTGGCTGGCGTAAAACTAGCGAGATCGCGCCTTATGGCGTGCCCTGGGGAGGCTTACGTCCAGCAGTGGACTGCTACAGGCTGCAATGTCATGTGGTGATGACGTTTTTCTTAGATTTTGTAGCATAAGAAACCAGAAAAGAAAAATAATCATTCAATCAATATGTGGATAAGAAAATTCTTTTTCACGGGCTACAGCCCAAATGGATAGTTAGATTTTGACATATGAGGTGTCGTTAGATTCGTCTCAGCAGCGCAAGTGACACTGGCTATATTAAAAAATTATAGATTCAAGGTGGCGAATTTTTACAGCCAAATACTACTTCAAAATTACCGCAGTCGGGTTTTTTGTTTTTCAACACATCTACTTGTTTTAGTTATTCAAGAAAGTGTCAACAATGGCTAAAGAATGCCTTGTCAGAATCGAGGTTATTAGCTACCTATGTACAACATTGCAAGGGTCTTCGAGCACAGAAGGCGGCCGTGGGCGGAACCGGGCTGATTTGCATGCATTAAACCTAAAATACCTGACTGCCTATATTTGTGCGCCATCTATCATTTTTATGTCCGCGCACTTTCAAGGACTAATACAATATTGATATACCGTGAAATATCGATTGTAAAAATGTTGAAGATATTCTGTTTGAAATAATCTATAGATGTAGATAGTAGGTAAGAGGGACCTGCCGTAAAGTTGTAAACGTCCATTTCTCACAAACGGAAATTTACGTGTGTGAGAACAGAACGAAATTGCCATGTTTTTACGATTTTGGCAATTTTGCAGCAAATAAACAAGAACCTATACTTACAAAAAACTGTTCGACGTGAATCTAGTAATGTACAAGATGTATCGTACGGCGTACCTATTCGTAAATTATTGAGATTGCTAAACGCCAGGCGAAAAAGTGCAAAAAATAGATCTAACTTTGGTCAATAAATATATCGAACAAACTTTCTTCAATCGTGTTTTCCTACAACCAGAATCGCGATATTATAATAAACAGGCGAAAATGTGCAAAAATAGACCTAACTTTGGTCAATAAATCTATCGAACAAACTTTCTTCAATCGTGTTTTCCTACAACTAGAATCTCGATATTATAATAAAAAATCAAAGTGTATATCGACTAACGAGATATTGCATGCATTCAAAAACACCCATTTTTCTCGCCGTACGACTTTAATGTGAATAGTTGTGTCTTTCCAAGCAGAAAAATGTAGATACCTCTGTTGTAAATATGTTGTAAATCCTTAAAACAGTAAACATTTGAACTGGACAATATCTAACGTCTTTTAATTATGTGTAATGCTGAATCACGTGAACAGGTGTTGTTTAAAATGCGATTCAATTATAAACAACTGTCTTGCACTAAACTGCAGCAAAATATTTTCCTTGCCACCAAGATGAATCATACATTTATGGTTTCCGGTATCATGCTTACAAAGAACTATAGGTATTAAATATTCTTCACTTCAGATAACATTTTTATAAGGGTGACGTAACGTAACGTAGTAATATACCTTTCTCAATACTGGTGCATTCAGATCATGAAACTGAACAACTTCCCATAAAATATTTCAGAAAACGTAAATGAAATGAAACTTCCCACAGTAATCAGCTGATCTTGATTTTGTATGGGAGACCAACAAGTTATTTTCTCCTGGAAAGTTGTCGTGTTATCCTGTTGTTAAAAGTTGTTTAGTTGCATGGTTTGAATGCACTCTATCAGTATTCTTTTTAATATTAACACTCCGTGTTTTGTATACAGATCATTAACTGTCCATGACCACGTTTCAATGTCTATAAATGTTGTCATTGATATGATAACTATCACGCCTCTCCGTTCTTAGGATATAATCACTTGCTTTTTTCGTGTAAAAATGTAGGTATGGCGTAAATATCCCAGCTAACCCATATCATGGTATAATAAGATACTCCGCCTGGTATTCCATTCCGAGACACGTGAACCACGTGACTAACACAAGCCTACGTCTTCATGCTTATGGGTTACCAAAATTACCCACACTTATGATTATTTTTGTAAATCATGTAAGATATTGTTAACTAATAAATACAATTGAAGTGTTGTTGTAAAGTTCAAGTTAATACACACGTAAATCTAAATTATAAAATTATTCAGAAATATTTTAACACATTTTTCTGAGATTGAATTTACCCCATAACGTATTTTATTGAAATAAAGTGGCAATATTAGTGACGTAGGCTTGTGTTTCTCTGGGAATGTAAGACCATGTTTTATTAGACTATGACCCATATAGTCTCGGCATTGACATTGATAAAAGTCGGTAGCTGGGTATAGTTCCAGCCTCGACTGGAATCCAATTCCAATATGCTAATGTATGCTAACCGCACGAATGTAATAGACAGGGGTCTGCTATGGCTGTGAATATCTACATAATTGGAGTACTTTTCTATTGCTTTGCTGCTGCGAGTTGCGTGTACATATTTACTATTTTATGATGACAGTGTTTGTGTTTGTTTCCTGTTTTGTATGTGTCTTTGTTTTGGCGAATGAAGAAAATTTACTTTCCGCAAACTAATCCACCAGTTTGACTTAAGTATAACATACATACATTTATCACGCCTATATCCCTAGCGGTGTATGTTATTATGTTTAATAGCAGTAAAGAAAATTCAATTCGTCCGAGTTTAACAAGATAACATAAAGTTGGTATGTTATTTTGTGGATTTGATGTCTTGCTCCAAGGTATTCGTAAGCCTGCTCTGTTGAAAATGGTGCATGGTGTGAATTATTATCACCTACTACGTGAACTTGTGATTAACCCTATAATATCATCTAATTTAACTGCCCTGCCTAATCCCGCAACTAAATAACTTAATCCGCCTACAACCTGCATGCGAACGATTATATGTTATATCACAAACTAATTAGTTTTACTATGTTATCGTAATTGCAAGCAATCTATCGTCTTTATCTAAGCGATAGCGATAAAAAGTGTACACTGATTAGTTTCCTACAAGCGCGAGGTTTTTTTATCCGTGACGTAAGCGACGCGGCGCAAGCGCACCGCTTTCTTTTGTTTTTGAACTAAAATAACACGTAGGTTATAAATAGACGGGTCGTTCACTGAATTATAAGTACGTTTCAGATGAATGGCTGGAGCAGAAGTTCTTGCGATACGAATTGATTAATACCTATTATGTCTTCACCGAGCATCGGTTAAAACCCCTGTCATTTTTTACTTGTTGATTTTAAATGCATTACAAAACACGGGACGTGCGCATTGTCGTATCGTACAATAGATCTAAACATTTGTTTGTTTACTGACCTATATTTCACACAAAACGTCTCTTATTTCTAGGTTGAATTGACGACATAGTGTTATTCAAAATCTTCTTCTTTTGTGGACATAGATAACTCAGGTTTCAGAAGTATCAGTTTTTAAACCGACTGCTACTAGTAGTAAGCCTCTGACAAGATTTAACTTGATATATAGGAAGTATTCAGAATAGATTTTATGAAGGATTTATAATGAGGAAAAGAAAGTTTCCTAATCGATAACTCAGTTATTAACATTTATATGCCTCTAAACATTTAATAGCATTTGTTACCGGCTCCTATTGTTTGCGTATGTGTTGTGTAAGTGCTTCTTACTATTGATATCAAATAGAAAATGTCTGTATTTAACGTTGTAGTTATGCAAAAACACTAGCAGCATAAGTACCTATTACGTTTATGTTTGTTATATTATGTATTTTACGACACTTTCTCCGATTTCCGTCGTCCGGGCACAATTTCCGGCGACAACGACACGACAGTTTTTCCAATTTTAATATATTTAAATAGCTTTTAATGTTTGGCTTTGGTAAAAGTGAAGAAAATTATTTATTTTTAGATTTAATATCCGCATTGCGATTTTTCCTAAAATGTGACTTTTGCGCATGTTCAGTTCTATGGTAGTGATAGCAAACTAAATCGTACTTTAAGATTATTTCAGTTCAACTATTATCTTGGCTGGTTACAACTTTAACAATATAATTTTAAACTTTATTTTTAATTAGGTAATACCAGTTTTGCTACGGCTACGCAGTTGTGTTTTATAGATATTAAATCCGGCAAGAATGCGAATTAATAAACAACTCTTAATGTGCATGAATCGTTCTGATTACACTCGCAACGAAATAAATTTATTTTAATGTTGAAGAGAATTACAGGCACACAGTATTGCACGTATAATAAAAATAAATAAACATTACACATTAGATTAGAAAATACGTTATGAAATGAATTTATTGCAAATGAAGCGAATGTAGTGCCTTTGTATGTCTTATTTATGTTAATGCACGAGCTATTTGATGTAATTGAGTTTCATTGAGTCACAAAAGTCACTTTTACGTTATAAGTAACCAAGAGTAATTTACTAATATATTAACTTTTCAAATATTTTCCAGGCAAAGCTGGCGAGCTCTTGGAAGGCGCAAGCGTTGTTCAAGAAATTCGACGCGCGCGCCAATCTGAAGATCTACGGCAAGGGGCGGATATGTTCCGGCGGGAAGGTGCTGATCATAGGCGCGGGGCCGTGCGGGCTGCGCGCCGCCATCGAGTGTCAGCTGCTCGGCTGCAAAGTGGTGAGTGTGACACCTGTCAGATGTAACAAGGGGCGGATATGTTCCGGCGGGAAGGTGCTGATCATAGGCGCGGGGCCGTGCGGGCTGCGCGCCGCCATCGAGTGCCAGCTGCTCGGCTGCAAAGTAGTGAGTGTGACACCTGTCAGATGTAACAAGGGGCGGATATGTTCCGGCGGGAAGGTGCTGATCATAGGCGCGGGGCCGTGCGGGCTGCGCGCCGCCATCGAGTGCCAGCTGCTCGGCTGCAAAGTGGTGAGTGTGACACCTGTCAGATGTAACAAGGGGCGGATATGTTCCGGCGGGAAGGTGCTGATCATAGGCGCGGGGCCGTGCGGGCTGCGCGCCGCCATCGAGTGCCAGCTGCTCGGCTGCAAAGTGGTGAGTGTGACACCTGTCAGATCTACGGCAAGGGGCGGATATGTTCCGGCGGGAAGGTGCTGATCATAGGCGCGGGGCCGTGCGGGCTGCGCGCCGCCATCGAGTGTCAGCTGCTCGGCTGCAAAGTGGTGAGTGTGACACCTGTCAGATGTAACAAGGGGCGGATATGTTCCGGCGGGAAGGTGCTGATCATAGGCGCGGGGCCGTGCGGGCTGCGCGCCGCCATCGAGTGTCAGCTGCTCGGCTGCAAAGTGGTGAGTGTGACACCTGTCAGATGTAACAAGGGGCGGATATGTTCCGGCGGGAAGGTGCTGATCATAGGCGCGGGGCCGTGCGGGCTGCGCGCCGCCATCGAGTGCCAGCTGCTCGGCTGCAAAGTGGTGAGTGTGACACCTGTCAGATCTAACAAGGGGCGGATATGTTCCGGCGGGAAGGTGCTGATCATAGGCGCGGGGCCGTGCGGGCTGCGCGCCGCCATCGAGTGCCAGCTGCTCGGCTGCAAAGTGGTGAGTGTGACACCTGTCAGATCTACGGCAAGGCGCGGATATGTTCCGGCGGGCTGATCCTCAGTGCCAACACTCAACTGAAAAATTACAAGTGCGATAACTGTTCATAGGACTGCTCCTGGACTCAGTGTCACTCAGAAAAAGTAGGGAAATCTACAGCTAGTAGGCGATTCTGCATTTTCAAACAAACTTTTTAATTAATTACGTGAACATCCTTTGACTGACCCGACTGAGGTTCCGCCACGTAGACAGGATTCACTTACACGGCACGAACACTTACAACCAACCAATCACAGCACCTTATTTTGGCGCGTAAATTAAATTCGTTTAGTGCTGTGTTTCTAGGAGAAACAGGGTGCACTTTTTTCGTGATGTTTATTTTTTTAGTTAAATACAATTTTGCATGCAGACTTTTTAAAAAATTTGCCTAGTACATGCTTATATTTTATTTGATCTGCCCCTAAAATATTTGCAGTGAATTTAATACCACCTTATACCTATAACTATAACTGGTTCGCTAGCTGCTCACTGTTTGATTACTGATGTTTATTAAAACGATCAATCAATCCTGAACGACATCAATAAACGTTGACATATGTTCGTTTTTTATGTTATCTCAAATTGATGTTATCGGACTGTTGTCCTAAATAGAGAGTGAGTTAAAGAGGCCCGGGTATTGTTGGCCTAGCAAGTAAAAATTCAAATGTTCTACAACTTCTACTGCGGGGCCATCGTCAAAAGCGCAAAAATGCATAGATAACAAGATGTATTAAAAAACAAAAACCTTGTATTCCAACCTTGTAAATCAAGTTGTATTTTGCGATATATATCCGCCATTATAATTTATGAATTTTTAATATAGCGAGTGTCACTCGCGCTGCTGAGACGGATCTAACGACACCTCACATGTCAAAATCCAACTATCCGTTTGGGCTGTAGCCCGTGAAAAAGAATTTTCTTGTCCACATACATACATACATATAAACATACATACATACTATCGAAAAACAGAAGCACAACTCCTTCTGAGGCAGTCGGGTAATAAAATACCCGCTTGACAAAATTTATAGCAGAACTAATTTTATTTTCGTCATATAATACTTTTCATCAGATAAACCGAGACACTTAGAAAGTTTAAGTTTTTTTCGAATCACATTGCTAAGAGTCTCGGTTTTTCTAATGAGAAGTGTATGTGGCGAAAATAAAATTAGTTTTGCTATAATTTCAAGCGGGTATTTGGTTTCTATGCATTTTTGCGGTTTTTGGAATAAATGTCTAATGTAGCTCAATAGTGAGTATTACGAAAAAGTAAAATCATAATGTTATTTTTCTACATTCATCTTTTAATTTAACTTTATTTTTATATGAAATAAAATTTTGCTTGTTGTATAATATCGGTTTCGGATACTGATACAGATACAGATATGAAAATATTTTGGATTATCCGTAAGTTTCGGATAGTTTAGGTTACGGATATTAAGAAAAAACAAACCTTTTCTTAAACTAAATGTAAAATATTGCTTTTTATAATTAAAACACAGAATAATACAGACCATACATAGGTCGCGCTCGACAGCTGGTCTCAAGAACAACTAGTCGTAACGGGGCTTATTAAGGCACCGACCTTATCCGAAAATATTCGAAATTTTTATTTCGGTTTCGGTTACGGATATATTTTTATATCAGATATCCAATAGTTTCGGTTACAGTTACAGAGCTCCATAACATCTCTGCTTCCACACACCCGTGGGAAATGGCAACCTGTTTTGTACATGTTCCTTTATTACTGGAAAATATATGCGCCTTTTGAAATGTTGCAAATTACTACCTCCCTCCCTTTCACGCTATTTCTTTAATGTTATGTTCTATGTGAATACTAAACTATGTCACAGAATATGTGATAGGGTATAGATCAATAGAAGCAGAATTATTGATGTAAGTGTTGTCGGCCGGTGCATAGTGCATAATGCCGCTTTTACACGAAGGACAGTCAATCAGTAAGGCTATTCTAAGAAGCACATAAAAAAGGCACTAAATGAACAGCCGAGATAAGTATTTTCTAAACTGAGATTTAGAGTTCATGCAGATCAAAGGTAAATAGTTAACATAACTAAATACATAAACTTAAATCTCCGTCATATAAATAATACGAAGTAATAGAGGCTTAATGGTGTTGTCACTAGCGTTTTGCTACTGATGCTGCTGATGGACAGAGAGGTTGTTTTCTTACTAGTGCTACCCGTTCTAACTTTTCAGGCGCGCTCTATTTATCTTGCTTTCATTATACCTACTCTAAGTTTACCATGTACGCAACAAATAACTGAAACTTTTTTGTGCAGGTGGTGATAGAAAAACGCGATCGGATGTCGCGTAACAACGTCCTCCACCTGTGGCCGTTCGTGATCCAGGACCTGAAGGCGCTCGGAGCCAAGAAGTTCTTCGGCAAGTTCTGCGCCGGCTCCATCGACCACATCAGCATCAGGCAGCTGCAGTGCATCCTGCTCAAGGTAACCAGGGCACAGTTTTATTGCCATTTCAATTTTGGTGTCACTCATTTGACCGTTTATCATGTGCATGGAAGAAGAAGAAGAAACAGCTACACTGCAAAGAGGTGGCAACATACCGGGCAAAGTATCTCGGAAATCCGGGGTCCATCTCCGAGGCACTCAGTGATTTGGTAGGGTTGCTGAGCTTCCTTGGGGAACTAGGATGGCTCGAATAGTGGGCCCCACCCATCACGCAAAATAGGCGCATGTAGACGTCGAGTTGCGGAAAACAGCCCATATAACCATTTACCATTACCATTACCATTGAGCGTGTGAATCCGTAGTGGCGAATAAGGGATGTATCCAGGGAATGGGCATCAACGTTCTCTGGGAATTGCCTAGTCCACCTGCCAATCGTGGTGAGTATGGTAATACCTTCCAACTTGGAGATACCTATGTCCAATTGTGAACTGTTGTTCAACGTCCTCCACCTGTGGCGGTTCGTGATCCAAGACCTGAAGGCGCTCGGAGCCAAGAAGTTCTTCGGCAAGTTCTGCGCCTTTATACATGTCGTAGGTTTTTGATATTTACATATGACAAAAACGGAACTACATTTTATCATAAACCTAGGTTTTTGATCAAAACTAGATAAGGCTGCACTAGATAAGGTTTATGCTACAATTCTTCCTTTTTAGGGAGATGAGTTTGCTTAGTTTCCCGTCTAAATAAGCTGCTTACAGATGAAAGGCACTGAGTATCGTCGACATACAACTGATACTAGTTTCGTTTAGCGGAATTGAAATCCAGCCATTTTGAACTTATACACAGGGTGTTTTACGTTTCAAAACGTAGTATTAGTTTTGTTTTCTTACTTGCTTGCAGGTGTGTTTGCTGCTTGGCGTGGAGTTTCACGAGGGAGTAAGCTTTGAAGAACTTCTCGAACCAACTATCACAGAAAATGGCGAAAGTAAGCTATATTTATAATTTTCATGCCCGCCCATACCCGACACTCCTGCGGGATAGGCGGAGCGAAAACGGCCACTTACACCACTCTGACAAAAGTTTGAGAGTCATTCAATAGACTGTGTATCAAACACCATAGCGACAGTTTGTTAGCCTGTCCCCTAAAATTGCAATTCACATCAACTTTCAAATCCCTTAGTCGCCTCTGACGAGACCCGCGGGAAAGATACGGGGTGATGCTATTCTAAGCCGGCACCATTCGGCAATTTTTCAACATTTCTCGAAAAACCAGCAAGCGATGTCCCCTAGTCCTAGCAAGTGGACCGATATGTAATGATAACGGACAGCCCTAATAGTATATAGAAACATCTGGGAGAAGCTTGTTTCTCGCACGGTAAATGGTTATTTAGTAGAGATGGGCCGAATATTCGGTTTATGTTCAGAATTCGGCATGTTTGGCAGATTTACCGAATAATTGGTGAATTTTGCCGAATATTTGGATGAATAAAAACGTATTACTAAAAATAAAAAATGTTTTATTAGTTATGAGATATGGTAAGACAAGGAGTAAAGCAGATTTTTTTCTATTCTTGCCGAGTCATACGGCCGAATATTCGGCAATCTTTTTACCGAGTATTCTGCAGAAACCTATGATCGGCCTATCTCTATTATTTAAATTATACTAGAAGAGTTGTCCAGTTTTAAAGAATAGTTCACCCTCTTAAAGGAACTTAGTGATTTTTATTACATCCAGTATTCTTTTTAAATATTAAAATCCTGTGCTCACGTTTGCAGCGCTGGGCTGGCGAGCGCGGCTGACGCCGGCCGACCACCCGGTGTCCCTATTCGAGTTCGACTCGCTGATCGGCGCGGACGGCAAGCGGAACACTCTGCAGGGCTTCAAGCGGAAGGAGTTCAGGGGCAAGCTGGCGATGGCCATTACCGCCAACTTCATCAACCGACACACCGAGCAGGAGGCATCGGTAACTAGCTACTGTTGTATAGGAACAATGTTGTATCACTGTAGGAACCAGGTTCGACTCGCTGATCGGCGCGGACGGCAAGCGCAACACACTGCAGGGTTTCAAGCGGAAGGAGTTCAGGGGCAAACTGGCGATGGCTATCACCGCCAACTTCATCAACCGACACACCGAGCAGGAGGCATCGGTAAGTCACAATGTTCCTCATTTGTGCCCTTCTTTGGCAACTACCGGTATATACCGGGTAGACATAGTCCGATCCGTTCTTCCCATAACAACTTGTAAACCGAACAACCACACACACTTCCGGGTGAGTCTCCCGCTCCCCAACAATCAGCTAGGTGTAGATTTAGTAACCCCGGGGTTGTAGTCGTAGGGTCAATAAAAAAAGTACGTCACAATCAAAGATGTCTTTAAAATTTTACATGCTGCATAGTCGCAACTGGCGCAGATAAAGAACATTCCCCGAATTGGCAACATTGTTGTTGCATCCTGACTAAATGTTATATAATATGATAGAAAGAAAAACAAGAATTTAGCCAATTCAGGATATGTTCTTTATCTGCGCCTGTACATGCAATAGCACTCTCACGTCAGGCAGGCGGCCGGTCGTAAAAAAATACTACTGGAAAATGATTTTGGGTGACTGTGTCTCGTCGATATAATATTTTCCAGTGTTAAAAAGAATTTGGATTATTGTAGCTTACTAACAGTAAAAGAATACTTGAAATAGGTTCATTAGTTTAGAAGCGAATTTATTAAAGAACATAGATACTTACACACTTACGGGGCCATCCGTACAATCACGGAAAAATCTGCTGTTCCATATATTTCCGAGTTGAGTACGTAATTAGGTTTTTCAATGGAACTGAAATTTTTTTTTTCGTTATTCCGCATATAGCCCCATAGTAAAACTTGTTCATTGGATGATCTAGAGACGGTATATCATATACTGACTTTATATTTTTTCCCCAGGTGCCAGAAATAAGCGGCGTGGCGTTCATTTTCAACCAGAAGTTCTTCAAAGAACTGTACGAGGTGACCGGCATAGATTTGGAGAACATCGTCTACTACAAAGACGACACGCACTATTTCGTCATGACGGCGAAGAAACACAGCCTTCTGGATAAAGGCGTGTTGCTCAAAGTAAGTGTGACAAAGTATAGTGCATTCAAAATCATAGTCTAATGTCATGACCACCCTAAGCGGAAGGCCAAGTTACGCTGGTTGCGTAGTATCGATAAATTGAATACCAAATGTTATTAAACACTTCTCGTGTTAGGTAAACAATTTTTGGAAAACTTGCCATATTTTCCACCGCAGGCAGGATTTGAACCTGCGACCTTCGGCATCTGTACTGCCGACGCCAGTACCAACTGGCGAATTAGCTGCAAAAACTATCCCGGTAGATGGAGCCCATCCACGCGTTAGTGGACAAGATATACTTGCTAAATTCGCAGGCTCGATTAGAACCGCGGTAGCCCAGTTGGTAGTTGCGTCGGCAGTACAGATGCCGAAGGTCGCAGGTTCAAATCCTGCATACGGTGAAAATATTGCAAGTTAAAAAAACTATTGTTTTTTTTTGTTGATTCGTAGAATCGCCTCTGCATACTGTCTTAAACAAAATCTGCATTTGTCCACAGGACTACACGGAGGTGTCTCGCCTGCTGTCCGTAGAGAACGTAGACCGCGCCGCTCTGATGCGCTACGCCCAGGAGGCCGCGCGTTTCTCCACCGACGGCCGCCTGCCGCTACGAGACTTCGCCCTAAACCACTACGGGGAGCCAGACGTGGCGCTGTTTGACTTCACGTCTATGTACGCCGCTGAGAACGCGAGCATGGTGAGTGTACCGACCGACCCGACCGACCCGACCGACCCGACCGACCCGACCGACCCGACCGACCCTACTTGAGGTGTCCCGCCTGCTGTCCGTAGAGAACGTAGACCGCGCCGCTCTGATGCGCTACGCCCAGGAGGCCGCGCGTTTCTCCACCGACGGCCGCCTGCCGCTACGAGACTTCGCCCTAAACCACTACGGGGAGCCAGACGTGGCGCTGTTTGACTTCACGTCTATGTACGCCGCTGAGAACGCGAGCATGGTGAGTGTACCGACCGACCCGACCGACCCGACCTACCCGACCGACCCGACCGACCCGACCGACCCGACCGACCCGACCGACCCGACCGACCCTACTTGAGGTGTCCCGCCTGCTGTCCGTAGAGAACGTAGACCGCGCCGCTCTGATGCGCTACGCCCAGGAGGCCGCGCGTTTCTCCACCGACGGCCGCCTGCCGCTACGAGACTTCGCCCTAAACCACTACGGGGAGCCAGACGTGGCGCTGTTTGACTTCACGTCTATGTACGCCGCTGAGAACGCGAGCATGGTGAGTGTACCGACCGACCCGACCGACCCGACCGACCCGACCGACCCGACCGACCCTACTTGAGGTGTCCCGCCTGCTGTCCGTAGAGAACGTAGACCGCGCCGCTCTGATGCGCTACGCCCAGGAGGCCGCGCGTTTCTCCACCGACGGCCGCCTGCCGCTACGAGACTTCGCCCTAAACCACTACGGGGAGCCAGACGTGGCGCTGTTTGACTTCACGTCTATGTACGCCGCTGAGAACGCGAGCATGGTGAGTGTACCGACCGACCCGACCGACCCGACCTACCCGACCGACCCGACCGACCCTACTTGAGGTGTCCCGCCTGCTGTCCGTAGAGAACGTAGACCGCGCCGCTCTGATGCGCTACGCCCAGGAGGCCGCGCGTTTCTCCACCGACGGCCGCCTGCCGCTACGAGACTTCGCCCTAAACCACTACGGGGAGCCAGACGTGGCGCTGTTTGACTTCACGTCTATGTACGCCGCTGAGAACGCGAGCATGGTGAGTGTACCGACCGACCCGACCGACCCGACCGACCCGGCCGACCCGACCGACCCGACCGACCCGACCGACCCGACCGACCCGACCGACCCGACCGACCCGACCGACCCGACCGACCCTACTTGAGGTGTCCCGCCTGCTGTCCGTAGAGAACGTAGACCGCGCCGCTCTGATGCGCTACGCCCAGGAGGCCGCGCGTTTCTCCACCGACGGCCGCCTGCCGCTACGAGACTTCGCCCTAAACCACTACGGGAGCCAGACGTGGCGCTGTTTGACGTCACGTCTATGTACGCCGCTGAGAACGCGAGCATGGTGAGTGTACCGACCGACCCGACCGACCCGACCGACCCGACCGACCCGACCGACCCGACCGACCCTACTTGAGGTGTCCCGCCTGCTGTCCGTAGAGAACGTAGACCGCGCCGCTCTGATGCGCTACGCCCAGGAGGCCGCGCGTTTCTCCACCGACGGCCGCCTGCCGCTACGAGACTTCGCCCTAAACCACTACGGGGAGCCAGACGTGGCGCTGTTTGACTTCACGTCTATGTACGCCGCTGAGAACGCGAGCATGGTGAGTGTACCGACCGACCCGACCGACCCGACCTACCCGACCGACCCGACCGACCCGACCGACCCGACCGACCCGACCGACCCGACCGACCCGACCGACCCGACCGACCCGACCGACCCGACCGACCCGACCGACCCGACTAACCCGACGCGACCGACCCGGCCTGACGAGGCCAACTATCCTAACTCAGTCATCCAGTCTGCCAGCATATTAGATGTCAATTTGTACAGTATTTAAAATTCTGTCACTTCTATGTATGAAATTCTGATATTTTAATTACATGATGAATGGACACAGAAACACAAAAACATGTTTATAAATGGCTAGTGATTGACTAATAATTTTCTTCTCTTCCCCCACAGGTATACGAGCGTCTCGGCAAGCGCGTGCTGTGCCAACTGGTCGGCGACAGTTTACTGGAGCCGTTCTGGCCAACGGGCTCTGGTAAGTACAGAACTATGGAATAATCATATATAAAGTAGCTTTATACCAATCTATTTGGTGTCAGCCCAACAAGTAAATTATTCCCTCAAAATAAATGAGTTCTGCCAGATTCTTTCAAAAGACTCGGTGTACCGAAAATTTTGCAGGCATGATCAGACCATAAAACTAAACAACTTTTACTATGGAGCCAATCGTGGGAAACGAGAACTTTTTCTGAGTTCACAAACAAAATTCACGACCAGCTGATTGATTTTGTATGGGAAGTCAAATATAATTTTCGTTCATAACCATACGTTCCATGGGGAAAGTTTTTAGTTTCTTAGTGTGAGTACGCTTGCAAAGTTTTCGTTACACCATCCCTTCATCATCATTGGCTATGGCAAACGATTTATTCAGTGTCAGATGCAAGACTTTTCGTCGCTTTGTAAGCCGGTACAAGAGAGAGCGGCATGGCTTTCCGCACGATCTACATGCGAAGGTGGAATTGGAAACTGGCACATGCATGTTTAGATGTCTTTTCTTATTTTTGTAAATGGGACCAGATGCCAGGGAAAATTGCACTTGAATCTTGATGTGTAACCTAATCTATTCAAATCTTCCCCTAGGTTGCGCGCGCGGGTTTTTGTCAGCGCTAGACGCGTCGTGGTCTGTGCGTGCGTGGGGCGGACTGCCGCAGCCGCACCCATTGTACATCCTGGCAGAAAGAGAGTCCATCTACCGCCTATTGGGTAAGTTTGGCCCTAGGAGTGTACCATACCATAGTATCTACTACGCCCTCACCTTTTTTCATCCACCCACTCATTTTTATTCTTTCAATAGCCATCATCCTACACATTTTTGAATTTCATATTTTGTCGTTCCATATCCCGTCATTCCTTTCAATTGCAAGAAGAAGTATTAGATTTCCTATAAAACTGAACAACTTTACTTGAGAAACAAAGGTCGTGATTTAAAAAAACATACTAAAAATATTACCATATAAATTCATGGTAGCTAGTCGTTGGATGGGAGGTACTATTTTCATTTTAATTAATATTTCGATCTTTTTCAGGCTTTCATTTCCATGTATTTCAGCTACATTATAAACATATCTGTAAAATATTACAATATGGGTAGATTTCCTGAAATACAAAGTAAAATACATAATGAACAAAATGGTTTATAATATACTATTTTTAAGTTCCTACGAAGAATCACCATATGTTTCCTAACAAATATTACTTTTTACAGCTCAAACGACCCCGGAAAACCTGCACCGAGACTTCGGCGCATACACTATAGAGCCGGGAACGCGCTACCCTAATTTGAACCGCGGAAAGGTGACGCCTCACCAAGTGACGGCGTTTTACGACACTGACGAAATGCTACCACTTGACGCCGTGCCCACTGCTAAGAAGCGACGACGAGGTAAGTTGATGCATAGACTATAGATAGAGTGTGCTATAGAAGGGTATGGAGTTAGTAGTATAGACTTTAGAGTATGCTATAGAGACATGCGCTACCCTAATTTAAACCGCGGGAAGGTGACGCCTCACCAAGTGACGGCGTTTTACGATACTGACGAAATGCTACCACTAGATGCCGTGCCCACTGCTAAGAAGCGACGACGGGGTAAGTAGATCCATAGACTAGATATAAAAGAGTATGGAGTTTTAAGACTTTAGAGTATGCTATAGAAGGGTATGGAGTTTAAATACCTTGGAGTGTGCTATAGAGACATTCGCTACCCTAATTTGAACCGCGGGAAAGTGACCCCTCACCAAGTGACGGCGTTTTACGACACGGACGAAATGCTGCCACTAGACGCCGTGCCCACTGCTAAGAAGCGACGACGGGGTAAGTAGATCCATAGACTATAGATATAGAAGACTATGGAGTTTGAAGACTTTAGAGTGTGCTATAGAAGACTATGGAGTTTGAAGACTTTAGAGTATGCTATAGAAGGCTATGGAGTTAGTTGTATAGACTTTAGAGTATGCTATAGAGACATTCGTTACCCTAATCTAAACCGGGGGAAGGTGACCCCTCACCAAGTGACAGCGTTTTACGACACTGACGAAATGCTGCCTTTAGATGCGGTGCCCACTGCTAAGAAGCGGCGACGGGGTAAGTAGATATAGAAGGCTATGGAGTTTCTAGTATACATAGACTTTAGAGTATGCTATAGAAGGCTATGTAGTTTGTAGTATATTGACTTTAGAGTATGCAATAGAGACATTTGCTGCCCTAATTTGAACCGCGGGAAAGTGACCCCTCACCAAGTGACGGCGTTTTACGATACTGACGAAATGCTACCACTTGATGCCGTGCCTACTGCTAAGAAGCGCCGACGGGGTAAGTAGATCCATAGACTATAGATATAGAAAAAGACTTTAGAGTGTGCTATAGAAGGCTATGGAGTTTGTAGTATAGACTTTAGAGTATGCTATAGAGACATTTGCTGCCCCAATTTGAACCGGGGGAAAGTGACCCCTCACCAAGTGAGTGCGTTTTACGACACTGACGAAATGCTGCCGTTAGACGCAGTGCCCACTGCTAAGAAGCGACGACGGGGTAAGTAGATCCATAGACTGTAGATAGAGTATGCAATAGAAGGCTATGGAGTTAGTTGTATAGACTTTAGAGTATGCTATAGAGATATTTGCTGCCCTAATCTGAACCGGGGGAAAGTGACCCCTCACCAAGTGACGGCGTTTTACGATACGGACGAAATGCTGCCACTAGATGCGGTGCCCACTGCTAAGAAGCGACGACGGGGTAAGTAGATAGACTATAGATAGAGTATGCTATAGAAGGGTATGGAGTTTATTATAGTATATACGGTTACATTTAATTAAGTATAAATCTCTCGAGGGTGTAGTCTATACTCACAAAACTGAAGAACTTTTGTTAGAAACTTTTCTTCGGAATATGAAAAAAAAACATGTCCCTCCCATACAAAAATGTTGAAAAATTGTGTCACTTAGTATGGGAGCCCCAATTTTTTTTTCATATTTCTAAGTAAAGTTTCTAATAAAAGTTGTTCAGTTTTGTGAATAGACCTCATCCTCAAGAGATTTGTACTTAATTAAATGTAACCTTATATACAGACTTTAGAGAAAGTTATAGAGACATTTGCTACCTTAATTTGAACCGCGGGAAGGTCACCCCTCACCAAGTGACGGCGTTTTACGATACTGACGAAATGCTGCCACTAGACGCCGTGCCCACTGCTAAGAAGCGACGACGGGGTAAGTAGATCCATAGACTATAGATATAGTGTGCTATAGAAGGCTATGGAGTTTATAGTATGTATAGACTTTAGAGTATGCTATATGGACATTCGCTAGCAAAATTTAAACCGTGGAAAATGACCCGTCACCGAGTGAGTAAGTAGATCCATAGACTATTGATAGAGTGTGCTATGGAAGGCTATGGAGTTAGTTGTATAGACTTTAGAGTATGCTATAGACACATTCGCTACCCTAATTCGCGGGAAGGTGACCCCTCACCAAGTGACGGCGTTTTACGACACTGACGAAATGCTGCCACTAGATGCCGTGCCCACTGCTAAGAAGCGGCGACGGGGTAAGTAGATCCATAGACTATAGATAGAGTATACTATAGAAGGTTATAGTTTGTAGTATAGACTTTAGAGTATGCTATAGAGACATTTACTATCCTAATTTGAACCGCGGGAAAGTGACCCCTCACCAAGTGACGGCGTTTTACGACACAGACGAAATGCTGCCGTTAGATGCGGTGCCCACTGCTAAGAACTTTGATTTTTACACAACATTTCTGCAGTTCTAAATATTTATACGACTAGAGGTACACAGAGAACAGCGTTATATAGTGATATCATTTAAAGTTATAGCGAATAGAAAATAAGAAATTGAAAAAATTTTAGCGTCGGCCGCGATTTGAACCCGGCATCGTGGACTACTTCTCATTAGATGTCGCTAAATCATCGCTTCTAGACGAGCATTAAGAGGTTGAAAATTCCGTTAGAATCGTCCAGGCGCGGGTAGCTTATTTGGCAGTTATGGGTTCAAGTCCCGGCTGACGGTAACATTTTTTCAATTTACTTTCACTAATGCCTTTATTTCTGCGTGCACAGAAGTGGAGCTGACCGAGGACCACCTGCTGTCTTGGGTGGGGTGGTCGGAGGGCGGCATCCGCGCCGCGTGCGGAGCCCCCGCGCTGACCGCCGTGGTGCGCCGCTACCGGCCCGACCTGCTGCCGCCTGGCTGCGCTCCAAGAGCCGTCTACCACGTGCTGAGCCACGAGTTCGGTGAGTGAGATTCTACAATAGAGAAGACCCTTGATTCTGTGTATCTGTGGCGCGGGTCCATACATGCTGATTTTCATCGGCTTCTTTTTCAAATGTTTACAAATGAATACTTCTGGAGACGCTTAGAATTCATAGCATTGCAGAACCAGTACCAGTAAGTAGGTAAGTATTTTTTGACTCCGGCCTACCTTTGTTAAAATGACACTATTCTTTCGCCATTATGAACTTCCAAAGAGCCACTGAACTGTTTTGTTCCAATGTAAAGATTGAAGACACACATGCTATATTTTTTACTTCATTTTTGCAATTTTGTATGACAGATAATTTCTTTTTTTGTGTAAACCTGAAAATATTAGTCTATTTCTGTACAAAATTACTTGCTAAATATGTCAGCACCTCCCGTTATATCAAATCTATCTGAGTAATTTTTCAGACGTTCGAACTCTTTCTTACAGGCATACCAATGTTGACGTCGACGGGCACTTTGCGAGACGTTCCGGACACCAAGATCCGCAGCTACTTGTCGCGTGTGTACAACGTTTTCAAGGGGGAGGTGCCTCACATACACCACGAGACCGGCGTGTTCGATCAGGTAATACATGAATACACACATATTATTCACGACTACGCTTTTTGACACAAACGAACGCCCTAGCGTAGGAATCTACTCTCACTTACCATTATCGACAGTTATGATAAATTTCAAATTATATATCATTTTATACATCTCAGGCATAATGTGCTTCACCATTGTATTACAGATCAAACTTAGTCAACAAAAGGACAAACACGTACGAAACACGCAAGACCACTCCGTTTCGGCGTACTCGAGTAAGTGTTATTTAATGAAAATCTTACTTATTCAGAATGATATTTATTACTTTGAATATGTCTACATATGATTTGTTGCGTCCTGTTGTAGATGCCGCGGAGACAGAGAAGTCCCACTCGAGCTACCGGAAGAAGCGTCGCTCCGTCCGGCCGCAGCAAGTAAGTACCGACTCCGCCGAGTACATCCGCAAAAAGATCGGCAAACTCGACCTTAATGACATCACCCAACTAGCTCGCCTCATCGAGGGCCACGACGCGGTCCCTCTCGACAACCAACACACAGACAAACAAAAAGAACTACAAGAACAAATCCTCGCCCTACTCGACCCAGAAGACGCTCCCGACCCCAAAGTCGTGAGGGAATCTCTCGCGCAACTCCTACAAGGCACCACCAAAAGCAGGGTCAAGAGAGACACCCAAGAGCACAACAAAGTGGCACACTTCTTTCAAGAAAACAATGAAGAGAAGCCAACCAAACCGCCGAGACGACTGAAAGGGTTAGACGTTTCTACGATCAAAGTAACAGACTTTTCAGATATTTTCGATGATTCAGCAGATACCGATGCTACAGTAGTCAAAGCAGATACGACCAAGGATGGCTCAAATCGTCGTAAACTTAAAGGCGGGTTTGATCATATTACACGACAAAATTCTACTGATACTCCGAAAAAGAAGGAATTTGTACGAACAGGTTCAATGGATAGTCCGATGAAACAAACGCGATCGTTTTCCGTCGATAATGGCAACAATTTCGAACGTGCCTCGTCTTCAGAAATTCCCATTCCGAAAGGCAGAAGATTGTCAGAAGTGATTGTAGATCACAGGAAGAAACATTCGCCCAGTCCCGAGCTACCGCACGGTCGCTCCAACTCGGTCGGCGCGAGCGAAATTGTCAACACAAGGCGCATCGCACAGATCTTCGAAGGAAACAAACGAAGGCACACACCAAGCCCCGATTCACGATCAGTGCGTTCAGGATCCGTCACTACTTTAGAGATGGCATTGAGGAGGAAACGAATGGAGGATCTCATCGAAGGGCGTCGTAATGTGTCACCCAGCCCGGAGAGAACGAAGCGAACTGAATCCATCGGAACACCCGAGATGGCCTTGCGGAGACAGCGAGTCGCTGAACTCATAGACGGCAACAGATCGAGAGACAAGACTCCTGAGCCTCTATACAATACTCAGAGAAGAAACTCCGGAGAAATGGCTTTTCGAGTTCAACGAGCGAACGACATGATGCAGCGACGCACAGATGCAGCCAGGAGGCCTAAAAGCGGAGGCGGCAGGCGGAAGGTCGCTCGAGAAATAATGAGACAACGCTTCGAAAAGAGTTTACAGTTGCTAGCCACAGAGCCGCGCATGGAGTTCGAGCCGACCACGGACCTGAAGAACGACTACAACTTACAGCAGTACCGCGCCAACGCGCCGCAGTTCGACGACCGCGTCAAGAAACTAGAGAAACAGCTGCAGCATTATGTGAGCGCGACGCGTGTGGGTGTTGCATGGCGTGGCGCTATTCTTCTGACTTGGAATTGTTGTGGGTCACGCGGGGTATGCTGGTTATAGAGCAAATGTGTCCCAGCGACCAGCGTAACTAAGGCTTCTGACGTTAAACAACGCTGAACTGCCCAAATTTGCTTTAAAACCAGCATAAGCTTAGCTTCGCGTGACGGCGCAAACTCTCTAATACGCACGGACCTTTAATTCTACCTTCGGTGTCAATAGTGTTTCTAATACAAGTGTGATTTTTCGTGTGTGCATGAATTAAAATATCCCACTCGTGAGGTGCTTTCACCGTGTGTTATCTGAAAAACTAACAAAAACCGCTGCCTACTTTGAAAATAGATGTTTTAATTCGACCAAAAACGACAAGGATGAACTTGAAATAACAATAGTTTTATGTTGTATATCTGTTTGACTTCTAATAATTAGTAATCTGACCACACTGTTTCTATATTTTCATGTATATGGTGCAGTCGATGGCAGAATTAAATTCTAGGATTTTGACCAAAATCCGGCATAGAGCAAAATCGTACAGTTTGTTCGGCCATTCCAGCAAATGGCAAAATCGTAATTCTGCCATCGTACTGCGACATTTACATACATTATTTGTGGGTCCAGATTATAACATCGAAGGTCGTTACATGGAATGTCGCAACATCGACAACACTGCATCGAAAGGTCGCCACATCGAATGGTCGCCACATCGAATGGTCGCCACATTGAAAGGTCTCTACATCGAAAGGCGACCACATCGAATGGTCGCCACATCGAAAGGCCGCCGCATCGAATGGTCGTCACATCGAAAAGTCGCCACATCGAAAGGCTGCACATCGAATGTGCATTACATTGAAGGTCGCCATGTAAAATGTTTCTGCATCGAATAATGCTGTATTGAATGTTCCCTCGTCAAGTGAATGGTTCATCGGGTCTTAAGGGTTCATCGGGTCATAAAGGTTCATCGGCTCGTAAGGGTTCATCGGGTCAAAAGGGTTTATCGGGTCGTAAGGGTTCATCGGGTTGTAACTTTAACTTTGATAGTGACTGTTATAGTAACTTTGATAGTGGCTTTGACAGTGGCTTTGACAGTAACTTTGATAGGGACTTTGACAGTGATTCTGACAGTGACTTTGACATTAACTTTGACAGTCCTAAGTCGCAAGTCGCAAGTTTAGATTCAAAGTCAAAGTCACTGTCAAAGTCACAACCTAAGTCACTGTCAAAGTCACTGTCAAATTCACTGTAAAAGTCACTGTCAAAGTCACTGTCAATGCCACTGTCAAAGTCACTGTCAAAGTTAATATCAAAGTCACTGTCAGAGTCGCTGTCAAAGTCACTGTCAAAGTCACTGTCAAAGTTAATGTCAAAGTCACTATCAAAATCACTATCAAAGTCAAAGTTACAACCCGATGAACCCTTTCGACCCGATGAACCCTTACGAGCCGATGAACCGTTCACTTGACGAGGGAACATTCAATACAGCATTATTCGATGCAGAAACATTCTACATGGCGACCTTCAATGTAATGCACATTCGATGTGGCAGCCTTTCGATGTGGCGACTTTTCGATGTGACGACCATTCGATGCGGCGGCCTTTCGATGTGGCGACCATTCGATGTGGCCGCCTTTCGATGTAGAGACCTTTCGATGTGGCGACCATTCGATGTGGCGACCATTCGATGTGGCGATCTTTCGATGCAGCGTTGTCGATGTTGCGACATTCGATGTAACGACCTTCGATGTTATAATCTAGCTAGACCCATTATTTGTAAATACGTATATGCGTAAATATTTTCCCTAATATGTTGTTAGTAAGACTAGAAGAATCAGAATGTGGTCAGATACAAATACCGACATAGTATACCCCTTCGTTTTCCTAACACGTTTCTTGCTTCAGGAGGAGGGTCGCATAGTAGGCGGCGGCAGTCGGTCGGGAGGCGGAGTCCGGGTAGCGCGGCTAGCGGCAGAACTGGCTGGTGGCACGGCAGGCACGACGGCGCCGAATAAATCATCTAAGCCGAAGGTATTCGCTTTATTTCTTCTATATTCACGTACAAAGCTTAATCAATCAGAATGGTTTTACAGCTTCCTACGACGAGTTTTTTTTTTTGCAACAGTGCAGTCTTAAATGCGGCTCCTGAACTAAGTATTTAATTTTGTTAATGTTCCATTGTATTCATGGACTAAATGTGTTGAATTTGAAACTCATTTACTCAGGTATATATAATTCTTTAAATTAGCAATAAGTATTATAGGACGTTTTTAAAGTCTGCAGTACAGTTCCCATCACGTAAAAAGAACGCTGAGTAATCACTGAAGGGATGTTGTTGTCTCTTTTATTCTATCTTACTACCAATATGCGACGGAAAAGAGAAGACAGATGATACGGCAATTGTTACTCAGCGTCCTTTTTACATGACACATTATACAGAAGCTGCAAAATGATTCTACTCTTGATTATGAACAACTTTTACAATGAGTCCATATCTGAAATCGCAATAAAACAACGTAGGGTGAACCAAGGTAAGGTTTTAGCATGGCGTCTATAAATCCTATTGTTTCCAGGACCTGATGCGGTCCGTGGGCAAGATTGAGCGAGACGACTGGAACGTGAAGGAGATAGAACGCAAGATCATGGAGAACCGTCTCGGCAGGCCCGAGCCGAAAACCGCTGAGAAAGTGCCAAAGTGGGACAGGGAGCAAGTGAGTACCACATAACTGTCCTCATTTATATATAACAGTATTTCAATACAGTGTATGCACAGAAATCTCATCATCTGGCCTTGATTGGGTAGCCTAGTGGCTACATATTGATGGATGAGTGTATGTATGTATTTCTCAACAACAGTAAGTTTAAAAAAATATATATGAATATTATTATTACAAAATTAACATTTTTAAAAGAAAGTGTATGAAAATCTATGCAGACATAATCATTTCACGAAACTAAACAATATTTCTCTGACTGGCATTTGTTTGAGCAATTTTCTCGTTTCTTACCTATTGTTCAGTTTCGTTGTCTGATCTTGCCAGCAAAATTTTCTGTTCTTCCGCCGTCCTTTACGGGATGTAATGTCCTTTACAACATGAACTGGTAGTTCAGTATTATTGAAACATGCATCTGTATTTTCCGAAAACTTGCATAATTTTCACCGCAGGCTGAATTTGAACCATCGACCTTCGCCATCTGTACTGGTGCGACGGCTCTACCAACTGGGCTATAGCGGTTCACTCCAAGCCCACGAATTTGCAAGTGTATCTTGACCACTAACGCATCTGTATTTGTTATCAGTACCTGGCCCGTCAACGGAGACTGAAAGAAGGTGACGGCACCGAGAAATGGGGCGAGATCGACGAGACGTTACATAAGTTGGATCAAAAGTTGCGCGATTCCGGCCGGCCGGACCACGGCACTAAGAAGGTGGGTTCATTGTACAAAACAAAATGGTTTTATACTGAAGAGTCTTGGGGTTGGGAATGGGGTTAATGCTGAAGAGTCTTGCGTATGTCTAATTTACTGCTTTAGAACGCACCAAAGTACGTATCTCATTTATATGTACCAAAAGAAAATAAAGATGAAATTAAACTCCGGGCGACATGCCGCTGTCAAAACGACTGGTCCGTATGGGCTTGTATGAGATACCAGAAAGTCCACGCGGCACGCCGAACTTTCAGTAGGCGGTTGAAGAACTCTGACACCAGAGTTCATCGGGTCATTGGATGACATGGTGTCCCACTCGAAGAACAAGAAGACGCCGTACATAGTGGCACGACGCTTTCATATTGACGGCGCACTACGCCGCGTGCAACCTGAAGTAAACTACACTTTTAAATGGGCGCAAGAACTGCTGGTCGGGGTTTTTCTGTCATGCCAGTCAATATAGTTTTAATTTAATTAGAAGTTTTGAGTTTAAATTGGTACTCATAATCAAGTTTATTTATAAGAATGGTATGTTTGCAGGTAGCCAATTTGGCGACGAAATTCGTGAAGAAAGAAGATTCAGAACCAAAAATACATCCAAAGGAAGAGGTAGGTTTATATGCGATTGTCTTGTCCTGTCATGATTTTGTTATGTCTTTACAATTAATACTAAATAAGTTTAAATAAAATCAAATCACCAATCCGCATGCAAGAGTACTGTAGCGGCTATGTGTTGTGATGAAATCCGAGCCGCGTTTAGAGTAGGAACACAAATTGTAATAAAAAAGAGAAAATTTTTGCGTTACAAATTTTCTCTTTTTTAAGTTTGAATTAGAATGTGACTTTCTTAAAGAGAATATTGTAAATTCCTACTGAGAAATAAATTATTGAATTTTGAATTTTGAACATATTAGCAGATCAAACCAGGCCATTTAATACCAGACTAGAGCAGTTCATATCAGATCAATTTATACTAGAAAAATCTGGATCAGACTGAGCTAGTCCATACCAGACTAAGCTAGTCCATACCAGACTAAGCTAGTCCATACCAGACCAGATCTAATCAGAAGTGTTTTTTCAGTTGAAGAAGGGCTGGCGCGGCCCGGCGTCGACAGGCATGCAGTGCGCGGCGTGCGGCACGCGCGTGTTCGCCGCGGAGGGCGTGACGGCGGACGGGCTGCATCTGCACCGCGCCTGCTTCCGCTGCGCCGTCTGCAAGTGTGTGCTGCGACCCGGTATGTGTAAATACAATAAAATAAAACTGTGTGATTATCAAAATCCTGTATTCTATATTCCACATTCTATTCATCAGGAACTACACAATGGAGCGCTACGGCAGCCGCCTGGTCTGCCTCCGCCACAGCGGCGTGAGCGTCCCTGACGCGGTCGCGGCGGTGGCGGCCCTGGGCGCCGTGACGTCACTCGGCCCCTCCCCGCGCGTGCTGCTACCGCACCACCCCCCGCCGACGCCCGAGAGGATCAGCCTCGAGCTGTCCGACAGTGGGGCGAGGGAGATAGATGAGGACGAGTGGACGGACAGGAACTTCCTAGCGTCGGAGACTTCCGGTGCTGGCGGGCTCAGGTATGTCTGCTTATGATGTTACTTGTGCCGAGATTACTGGACCTTATCTGGACGTCACTCGGCCCCTCCCCGCGCGTGCTACTACCGCACCACCCCCCGCCGACGCCCGAGAGGATCAGCTTGGAACTGTCTGACAGTGGGGCGAGGGAGATAGATGAGGACGAGTGGACGGACAGGAACTTCCTGGCGTCGGAGACTTCCGGCGCTGGTGGGCTCAGGTACACATAATTGGGTTGTGTTATGATTTAGGTAGTTAATAAAATTTGAAACTTTGATGTTTAAACCAGTGATAGATAGATTTTATAGTTGCCATTGATCCAGGGATCGTAGCTACCACCTAATTCAACGTACCTATAGATAGATTAAACGCCCCCCTCTCCCTCACGGCCAAGAGCTATGATATGCCGGCTTAGCGACTTGGGAATGCGATGTAGTGGAAACCTCGCAGCACATTTCTCGGAACGCATTCCTCGCAACACATTCCTCGCTACACATTCCTCGCAACACATCCCTCGCACACATTTCTCGCTTGTTTTGTATGTAGAATGGCCTCGCTTCGCTCAACCCTATTCGACCAGAGCTGAGCTAAGCGAGGCTAGGAAAATGAAGTGATTCTATTGGTGGATTTTTTCCTCGCACACCGCTTAGCTACCTCGCACAGCTCTGGTGGATTCTCACCCATATGCTGGCGTAGCCGACTTTGGGATACTTGTACTGAAAACTGGACCTACTATATGCCGGTGTAGCCCGCATTGGTATACTTGTACCGCAAACTGACTGAACCCACTATATGCCGGCGTGGCCGGCCTTGGGATACTTGTACAGAAAATTGAACCCACTATATGCCGGCGTAGCCGGCCTTGGGATACTTGTACCGACATCCGGAACTGCTATATGCCGGCGTAGCCGGCCTTGGGATACTTGTACAGAAAACTGTACCCACTATATGCCGGCGTCGATTTACCGAGATTTACTGAAACTATTATACCTTGCCTTGGTTTACTTTGTGCAGAGATTGGTGCACTAACAAAATCAGCTTGTCATACAGGGTCCCGATAACCCGATGAAATGCTGGGAAACAGAAGTGTTCTTGTTTCCCAACACCGGCGTCATGGAAAAGTTTTGTTCAGTTTTATAGAGGTATATTAAGTCGATTGTTTCGAACGTTCCAGTGACGACGACGACTCAAGCTCGGAGGAGGAGGAGGAGGAGGACTACACGGACGCGGCGGACAGCGACGCGGAGGCGGACGCGTCGCCCGAGCCGCAGCCGCACCCGCAGCCGCGCCCGCATCCGCACCCGCGCCGCGCGGAGCTCTACTTCTCCACCGACTCGTTCGGCTACGACGACTACTCCGACGACGGTATGTTTGAATAATATCTTTCAGTACTTATAACTTACAAACATACCATGTTAGCAGTGGGCAAAAATATTTATTTTATGTTTTGACAAACCATCCAGTCAACTCAAGGTTCAGTGTTTGAGAACGCGATCTTACACAGCAGCAATTCGCTCAAATACTCGAGAAGTGGGGTAGTCCCGCATTGGCACTCCAGTAGTTTATTCTCTCATGATTTTGACCAATGTTTCGTAGGAAATTTGTTTTAATTTCTCGGGCTGGTTCGCGTCCGACATATTTTCTTTGATTTTAGCAACTTTTTTCCACTTTTCCTTTTTAGGCGCAGAATCATCCGGCAACGAATCCTGCTCGCGGATGCGCGCGGCTCGCGAGGCGCGTAGACGCGAGGTGCCGGCCGACAACCGCCCGCCCACCGACAGTAGCGAGGTACCTCGCTGCACCGTCGCCTAGCAACCGCCGGTCGCTGGCAACTGCTGGCAACCACTGGCAACTGCTGGCAACCGCTGGCAACCGCTAGCAACCACTAGCAACCGCAGTAGGGAGGTGCGCGCGACGCGTCCTCGCCACCGCCGCCCCGAACGTTCATCCGATAACCTCTCATTCAATAACAATATACTAGGACAAAGGGGCTATAGTGTGAAAGAAAACTAAAGGCTAAATAGTGCCACTCTCGAGTGCGCCACTTTCCTATGATTGGTCGAGAAATTGGTCAGAACGTATGTCAAAGTTTTTGACGCCATATTGGTGCATTTAGGCATAATCTCGCTTGGCCCGATCTTACAATTCAATAGACCTGAGACGTCCTTTTTTCTGTCCTATTGTCACACGTAATCCACCGAAATATAGGTCGTGCTTTTCTACTAAAAGCTATTAAAATATCGGCCTAAAAGGCTCATAAAGCTATTTGTAAATAGATAAATGCTAGATACTAAAATATTTAAGAGAAAAATTGCTATAAAAATTCAAATATTTGATTGAGCTATAACAAACTGGTAATGACTGAAATCTTTCTTAACACAGACATCTTTCTATTTAATGAGTTGAGAGTGTTTTGAAATTTTTTAATAATAATCTGTTTCTTTCTTTTTATTCTTCTCAATTTTCTGATTCATGCATTTCAGAACCGCTCAATACGCGAGTTCAATTTCTGCTTTAACTTATTAAAAAAAGTGAGGGATAGTGTCAAATTAATAACATTTCTTCTACAGTATGTAGTGTGAAATGAAACTGCGAGATACTAGCGATACATCTATGGTTTTGTATGACTACTTATCAGCTCGAATCAGCTGACTAGTCGTTTACTATAATAATAGACTCGTCCGTCATTGTAAAAATCATCATGTTCGCGCATGCGACGTTACTGTAACCAATACGCGGGCGGCGGCGGGGCGCGGTCTGTGTGTAGTTCACCACACTAACTTCCGTCGTGTTTCGAACGCGCTTGTTGTTCTATATTTTTTTTTGTTTTATAAAACGTGAGACTGGAAGGGCTAAATTTAATTAACTACGAATCTCATAAATAAGTGTGTGTTCTACTCACAAAACAGAACAGCTATGATTAGAAACTTACATTAAACTAAACTTTTATGAAAACTATCTAATCTCCCATACCTACTAAGTGATACACATAAAAAAAATATATATGGGGCTCAATGTTTTTTTCATATTTCGAAAAAAAAACTAGCAGAGAGTGCATAAGTTGTTCAGTTTTGTGAGTAGAACACACGCATAAGAGATTTATACTTAATTTTATCCTCATATAATATGCTAGAAAAACCTTCAATAAAAAGATGCAAATCACCTTTTAGCTTGTTCTTGTGGATTTGTAACTTAATGTATGGCGGGGCTGCAAGTATAATCCGGTCGTCAAAAAGACCATAAATGGCAACATTATTGTTAATATCGCATTCATATATCGTAGCGTGACCCCATAGGTTATGTTATGAAAGACACAAACAATAATGTTGTCATTCCGGGTTCCTTTTTTCAACAAACAAGTTGTATTTGTCTCGCTTTCCCCCTTACATCTTGACACTGATATAACTACTGGGTACTATATACTTTAAGGATATAACCATCTTGTTCTCCGCCCAAAGCTTGCTGATGCGATTTCTATGCATCATGAGATAATAATACCTAGTTTTTGACGAAGGAACAAGTTCGATGGACGTCTAAACATAAAATATAGAACAGCAAGGGTATTTAGTGGCGCTTTTATATTTTTTTTATTTATTTTTTATAATAATCCCGTGAATGCGTTTGAACTGGTCTGAAAGAGAAAGATGCGTTAACAGTGATCTCTTTCCCACGTACGGTACTGTATGTATGGAAATTGTTGCAGTTGTGTTACAGAAAACACGTAAACTTTAAAAAAAGATAAATGTGCACACAGATTTGTGTTTAAGGCAAAAGTTTTTAATGTTGTTTAGGTGCATTTACTAACTCTAAGAGTTTACCGAGTTTTTTGTAACGTTCTGCATTAGTATGAACCATGTTTTCGTATCTTTTTCTCTTTTGGCATACGTTAAAACTACCCCTATTTGTTAGCTTCTAACAATACATAGCTCCAAATAAAATGTATATATTGTATTTATTTATTCCCGTGTATATGTATATACCGTGTGTGTCGTGTGCGGTGTTATTTTATATTTATATATTGTGTATATAAGTAATGGATATTATAAATATTTATTTGATAATCGCAGCGGTAGCGGGTCCGGGTTAAGTGCTTGCCGACGGTAAGTTAGTGTGGATACAAAGTGGCGCACCCGTTCTGAGGTTCTTGACTTTACGCTTTTGCTTGTTTTGATAGTGCGATGTGGCCAAATTTGCACACATCTGTGCCATGCTACAGAAGGCAGCAAGTTTGTCTGATAACTTGCGGTATGTAACTTAATTGACATATTGTTTTCGACCATTTTATTGGTCTTCCAAATTTCGATTTACTCACCCTTTTTTGGAATAACAAATGGCAAAACATTCCTTAACTACAATTTTCTTATGTGCTGCAAAATTGGTCGACATCGCACACTTACATGTACTTTTCTTTAAAACTTAGTGGGTCGCACTCTCGCGACTCACGCACACACTTGCACTACATCGGGGTCTGACGCAGGTGGAGTCGGAGGAGGCCAGCGAGTCCAGCGAGGACGAGGAGGTGTCGTCCGCCACCGAGGTGTCCACGGATAGCGAGTTCGCGCGCGAGGAGTGCCCCGCGCCCTCCCCGCCCGCCATTCTCGTCACGGAGGCACCGCCCCCCGCGCCGCCGCCCCCGCAACACGAGTACCCCCTCAGCAGAACCCGCTCGGCCGGCGCCTTCGCCACCAAGCGCGCGCTCGAACTCAAACGCCGCTACCTCCTCGGCGAACCATCCCCGCCCGCCGTCCGCAAGTCCGACTCCACCTCCCAACTCGACACCAAACTGGAAGCCTTCCGCTCCAACATCACCGAATTCCAAAAAATGCTCAACCCCGCCCCGACACCGAACACCCCGCCCGCCAAACCCGTAGTCACCTTCCAACTCAACGACGAGAAGAAAACGCAACCGATGCCCGACATCATCAAAAACCTCGTCGTGGACGCGCCTGTCGACTTACTCACGAAAGTCGAGCCCGCTAAGAAAGAATGGATCGACAAAACGGACGACACGCCCGAAGAGAAAAATAAAGAAGAACGAGAGGTTGAAACGGCAGCGGGCTCAACGAAAGACCCGGACCTTGATTCCGACTCGCTCTCAGAGGACGACTCGTCTCATACGGAGACCGCGCCCAAGTCCGTGCCGAGAGTAGAAGTCCACAATGAAGGCGGCGAACTGATACAACTGGACAGCCTCATGCTGATCAACAGCAGCACCGAGGACAACGAAGAGGAAAAGTTGTCAGCGACAACGACCGGGCCTACGATCGTAGCGGCCGAGTCGGAGTCGTCCGAGTCGTGCCGAGACGCGACCACGCTCGCCATGACCGAGACCGAGCTGTCGGACTGGGCCGCCGAGAGCGCCGTGCTCGACGACTGCCATTTCGACGACGACAAGAAACGAAAGAGCCCGCGCGCGCTCAGCGGGCCCAAGACCATACACGACGCGAAGAACGTGTCCGCCATCAGCAACCACGTGTGCGGCCGGTCCAGCCCGCCCGTGCCCATCCTCTACTCCAACGCTCTCGAACACTTCGAGTTCGTCGACGAGGGAGACCAGGACCCCTCCATCGAGACCCCCACCACCCCGCGCAACGAGGGCTACATGGAACTTGTCGACGACGACTACGACAACTACTCGCCCGGCAACGACCGTTCCATGAACTTCATCGAACGAAGCTTCTCAGAAACCGTCGTCATACCCACGCACCAAAACGTCCTAATGCCCACCAGTATTGACACCCTAGAAGAACCCGGCGACGCTATAGTATTCCAACCGAAAATAGACGAACTTACCAGTCCACAACTATTGAAATCCATTGAAAGAGAGACCCCCGAAACGAGTAGTGATAGTGCGCAAAAAAGTGAACCTGTGATAAAAGAAAATGATTGTATAAAGAGTGACGATGCAGCCGAAAAAGTAGAAGTCGAAAGCATGAGCTTGTCGGAGGAGTCACCGCCTTTAGAAAATAGCCAAATAGTGGTGGAACCGCCGAAGAAAATAGAGTTAGAGCCTAAAACGCCAACGCCAGTGTTAGAAGACGTATCGCCGCCGCTAGCGCCGGAGACGCCAAAGTCGCACACGATGTCGTCAGGTTCGAATATATCGATGCCGTTTTCGTCGGCGTCGCTGCGGCTGTATTCGCCGGCGATCTGCCGGTCGGCGAGCGAGACGTTCAACCGGTCGACGTCGCGCAGCACCGACTCGCCGGCGCGCAGCATCGAGCTCTCCGTCTCCATCAACCTGAGCTCCGGCTCCATCTCGCCCATTAGTCCCTCGCCGCTGCGGGACTGCGCCGACAAGGTGCAGGAGATCAAGCGCGAGCGAGAGGAGCAGACTGAGGTGGTGCGCCGGTTGGTGCTCGAGCGGCTCGGCAGCGGGAATCGAGGCGCGAGGAAGTCGGCGCGCCGCAGCCGCGTGCCCGCCCCTGTCCCGCCGCCCGTGCCGCCGCCGCCCGCGCTTGCAACCCCGCCGCCGCCACCACCTCCCCCGGTCATCCCCTCGCCACCCCCGCGCCCAGCACCCCCTCTAATGCCGCTCCCCGTCACGCCCTCTTTCTCCGACCCGGAGCTCGCGAGGGAACGAAGACGGAAAAGCATTATGAAAAGTATATCCAACTACTTAAACCGACGACTCGGCCCGAGGCATAAGGTAAGAACTAGCACTCTTTCTTAATCTTAACCCACAACATTATTGAACGAATCGATCAATCTTTTTCATCCCACTAGAACACAATCCACAAAAGCACTATGTTCAAAGTCAATAATTACGTCATTATCATGAACACATTTGTAATAAATTGCGTTCATATTTTAGAAATCATTGCATCACTTGTGTAAATAAAATTCTTATTGCAAATTCAGAACATCACAACATGATTTGTCTCAGTAAATTCATTAGTGTCATATGTGGTTGCAATTTTAGACTAACACAGTATGAGAGTTGTACATACAAAATAGAATTAAACCGGTTTAGTTTGTGAGGTGTCCTGGACTTAGGGATTGGAAAGGGCAGTGAAGAAACTCACCCACGTAGACGGACACCGTAGACTAACATTAGTTGAATTTTCAGTGGCACTCGGAACCGGATCTGAGGACGCACGTAAGCATACATTCTGTGTCGTGAATTCGTGAGTCGCATGCTGTCTCTGTCGCACACATCACCCGCTATATCTGTGTATCTTGTACGTTGTCTCGCTCTCACACATTGCGCGGTGCACGTTGCTCGCGATTGCATTTGGCGTTGGATCGAATGGGTTCATTAAGACTATACTTTCATTGGCATTAAATGATGGCGCGTTGTTTTCACGTAAGAAATAAAAAATAACGTGAAAATAAATAAATAAGGAAAGTTTTACGAAGGCTTTCTTGACCCAAATTATGTCCGGATCTGTTATGAAAACTTTACTTTTGTTTAAAAGTGAATATTCCTTCGTCGTATCGTAGTCATGATTTCTAATAGTATCCTGAAAACACCTAGAAAATTCTTAAAACTCAAAGACAGTACAAATTATTACTCTAACACGAGCCATCATGATATAAACAGTAGATTATTTAAGAGGCCTGTCTTCTCGTGTAGTTCACAACTTTGCACAGAGTGTCGCTCTTGTAGACTTCTATAGAACTTTATTCTAACTTTACTCTGCTATGAATTGTGCATAAATAAAAATCTATGAGTGTGTATAGAAAAATTTAAAATAAAGGAACAGCTTTATCAAGGATTTTGTACTTTGTAGATAGTAAATAAGAATGTACTACACGTACAGCAAAGGTCCAATGCTCATCATCTTGTCTATCTTGGCAGCATTTTCTGCGTTTCTGAGTGCATCTTTCGTTCATCCATTATTGTATGCAGCTTTCGTTATCAAAATTCCAAATTGTTCGCATGTGATTGGCTTATTTTTGCTCGTAAAGAAGCTGCTCGCAAGCTGTGGCGCAGCTTGCGCTGTATTATGCTTTTGTAAATACAAAGACATGTATCAAACGGGGTTTCATCATAGAGATAATAATTTGGCATCATGCATCACTAGAGAAAATCGGGTATCGACTTTTCCAGGATTTAACAAGTAAAATTTTTGGTTATTTCTAGCTACAATAGGCTTAAGTATTATCGTTTGGAGCTTATGGAGCTAGTGATACATCGTAAGATTGTTATTTGTTGATTCGTGAAAAGAATTACAGTTCGCGGGTGGCATGTGGCAGGCAAGAGTGTCCATTCTGGCTTAAGATGTGGCCAAGATTTTGTGCCCAAGTTGTCAACCCAAGCTGAATCTGTGAAATATAATGCGGTTGGTAGGTATACAAAGCAAAGAGGAAACTATGTTGAAACATCTGCAACTTGAGCGTAAAATATTGGTTTGTAGGGACCTCAAATCAGTCGATTGCAGTCTATTTAAGCTGCGTTCATATCGATTGCTTTGAGGAGTCAGGATGTGACACACAACGCTATAACCATTTTTACAAGTAGCCGTATCTCTCAGGAGCCGTCGCAACCGGCGCGCATGCCGCAGCCGACGCAGGCGCATAAGTCGACGGGCGCTTTGCAAGAGGCGCCCCCAGTGCCGCCGCCCCCGGCCGGCTACTGCCCCCCGGCCCCCGCCGTCGCCCCGGCAGAAACGCGCGCCAGTGCGCACAGACATGCAGGTAATGATCTCTCCGACCGATTTCGGCCATTTTTCGGCGACTTCTGTTCCTAAACTACTATCTTGGCAGTAATTCTAATATGACCTTACCATTTAAGACCAGCCATCACATTGCCTGAGTATGCAGCTCGTATGCGTGCTCGACATCACGCGCGTACCGGTTGTAATGTATGGGACTGTATGAGATAGTTACGGCGCACTGCTTGCGTTGCGTATGCGTCTGCCGTTTCTCATACAGTCCCTATATAGCCTTTCCAAGTAGGAAAAAAAGTTAGTTTTCTCAAACATGCTAGGAAATATAACAATTTCTTTCAAAAAAACAATCCAGAAAGTTTGACATTGTCTGTGATTTTGTAATTTCTGAACGATTTCTTTTTTACACACCAGCAATGGATTCCAATACAACTTTTCTGGCGCGATATCGAAATCGTTCAGAAATTACAAAATAAAAAAAGAATAACTCCAAATCCACATCTTGACTTAGTAATCAGTAAAACAACTTTTTATATCAAATTACTATAAAATAAATTAAAATCTTTATAATTTCCTAGCATTTTTTTGAGAAAAGCACTATGTAAGCCTCGGGGAAAATGACTTTGCCCGACTCGTATTTTTAAAGTCCTCGCCTGCGGCTCGGACTTCAAACTCTACTCGTCAGTCAAAGTCTTATTTTTCCGTCCTCGACAACAACCTACTATATACCTCTAAAATGTGGTCTAGTACAAAATAAACTGGAGCGATTATTATACGTTGTTTCAATGACTAAAATCTTACCCATCTTAACTTATTCGCCTGCTTATATAACCTCCGTAACTGAGGGTAGTGAATTACCCATAGAATCGTCTTCATCTTACTTGCAAAAGGAAGACGAGATTAAACAGTTTGTAAGGCACAGATCAAGGAAGGCATGCGCACATGATGACTTCTCTGGTCTGTGTTGTGAATCCTTCATGGACAAGCAGCTATATAGCAGCTCCAGTTTATTTCAATTGCCTTATAAAGCCTAATAGCTTTCAATACACGAGTTAGTGCTATCGGCGAACGGCGCTCATCTTTGATGAGTTGCATCCTGCTTCAACTGTAGGCGACAGATTTGCATTCAAGTACAAAATGTATTGGAGTACCGGTAGGCGACAGATAAAACTTATGCAAACATTTTATACAGCATGATGCGCTTATAGTTGAACTCAAATATTTCTACTGATTAATTTTTCGTTATGAATAATTTTGCCATCATACCCATTTTTAATTTCTCACGTAACTCTTTAATTTATTAATTCAGTGAGCACCGCATGAGTTAATATCCATTGTTGTTCATTCCGTCGACCTGCCTCACTGGGCCAGCGCCTGACTTGCGTCTTTTTCCATTGAGAATTTGTTTGGTGATACTCCGCTAGAGTTCATTTTCAAATCGGTGCTGAATCGCTAGTCTTTTTCCGTCACATTTGCGCTGGCCCGTCGGGGCAGGTCGATAATCATAATCATCATTTCCATGTCGCTTCGTCAGTCCATGCTAGTTCGACGACGGTGGACGTCGACGAGCGGGACGCAATGCAGCTGTGGTTCGAGGCGCGGTGGGCGCGGCTCGTGGCTCAGCGGCGCGCAAGGGAGGAAAGCACCGAGCCCCACGCACGACGCGTCGCCCGTCTGCAGCGCCGACTGACGCGCCCGCTGTCTGGTGAGTGAGAGGCAGCAGACTAGAGTAAGCGAGATGTGTGAAGGAGGAAGACTACAGTCGAGGCAAAGTCTGCGAAATTATCAAAACTGTAACCCAGTTCACGAAAGATGGGATCCCGAAAGGGCAACATTATTGTTGCCAACATATTACATGACATTTGAGCAAGATGTTAACAATAATGTTGCCATTTCGGGTCCCCTTCTTTTGTGAATCAAGTGGTAATCATGCAGACAACACCAAAAATGCTGATATGTTAAGGGCGAAGGAAGATCTGATAAATAGCGATCAGCTTTTCTCCCATAGAGACTCTGATTTCGGTACGTATGTCAATTGAAAAACCCTGCTGAAAAATATCATTTGCTTGCGTGCATGGCATAAGTATAATAGTAAACACTGGCGCGAGCTTTTCATATCTTAGCTTGTTGTGACAAAACAAAGAATGAGATTGGGGTATTCAAAAACATAAAATAATCAAACCGTTTTTTTAGAAGGGTAAAACATATAATACAAAATTTTGCCAAAAGGACCAAAGGACAGCTTCCCATCAAAAAGCTTTCATCAATCTGTTGATGATAATAAAACGGCTCAAGTTTAATTTGTGTATCAAAACCCAGACGTCCCACTGCCAACCCTGTGTATATCTATTGAATACACAAAGTCCTTGAGATTCAAATGATTGACAGCCGGAGGGGAGCAACTGGTGCAGCAAAATTGAATGATTCGCAAATTGGTATAGAGATGAATTGATATTGAGTGGCCCAGTGTTGCCATCCGACTTAAATATAAGGGACACTACTGTAGAAGGGACATTACTGGCTGCACTTCAGTGTGAGCCAGACGTCCCGCTAAATAACACTAACAGTATATTACTCAATTTCAAAAGGAAATATGTAAAGTTGTTTGTTGTTCGCTGTGCTGCTAATGGGTATGTAATACTTACAGTTTTTATTACTTCAGAGATTCTAGGGAAATAGTATTTTATGATTTATTATTAAAGACCGGATTATATGCATTTGTATATTTAAGCCATTTTCATCGCGAATAGCATATTTACTGTTATCGTGCATGTTTCTGACATACTTCCGTTCCCAATCCTACTATTTGCTAAAAACAAAACTTATTGCAGGCGAGTGTGCTCATTGATCTGTCAAAATTTGTTATTAATGCAACCCGAAAATAATACCGTTTCTTACACTGTGTTTTAACCTCTAGAGTGTCTGAACACGGATCCGTGCAACCCCCGTCGGTTGCCTTTACGTGGATCCGTGTTCTATACATTTTTTTTTGCATTTTTTGTATGTAAATGGATATAAATAGGAGCTCGAGCATAATTTGTAGGATTTATTGATTGAATATCATAGACGATATTCAATCAATAAATTCATTCCGCTCATGCGTATTTATGATCGTTCAAAGTTGAGCCGCCGCGCGCCGGCGCGCCGCCACACAGGAAAAAATGGCGAACTTCTGATTTTTGCGAAACTTGCGGATTTTTAAAATAAGTTTTTGTAATGTAATCTACTTGCAGTGCTAACAGTGAGTACCTAAAATATCTATTTATGTAAGAAGTAAACAAAAACAGGATAGGAAACATTTTTTTCTTACAATTTCACAAAAATAAAACATTCTAACTAGATTTTTGTGGAAAACGCAAAAAGCTGTGGCACTCGAGTGTAGCAAAGCCCGGTGGGCATTGGAAATACCTATGTATTTTGAACTTGCATATTTTGATTGATATTTTGAATTAATTTATCTTAATCGGGGTGGTACCGAATGACTGACTGATTAAAGTACCTGTTCTCGGTATTTCAATAGACGTCGTTGTTAGTTCATAAAAAAACAGATGATAAACCAATTTTTAAAGAATGAAACCTGGCTAGATCGATTTATCGCCCTCAAAATCCCCTACAAACGAATTTCGCGAAAGTTGTTATAGCCATTTCCAAGATGTCGACTATAATTTCTTTTCTCCATTATATTATGGGCCTTACCACATAAAAGTTAAACCAGTGTTGAACGCGTGTCTAAAATAAAACTTCATACAAAAAAATGCTAGACACGCGTTCAACTATGGTCTAACTTTTTTGTGGTATGGCCCACTTTTTTGTGGTATATATGTTTAAATATTTTAGATTAGATAGATTATGACCTGTTTTTTTTAATATTCCAGCGGAGCAGCAAGCGGCGACGGTGGCGGAGCTGGTGCA